>CM076723.1:21432855-21535355 GCA_038501795.1 Pseudopleuronectes americanus
CTAATTATTCACTTTCAGAACTATCCATAGAATCCATGGAAATTCAGAACAGAGGCCAAAGGATGCATAATCTGCACTTGCACCCTCGTCAACACTCTCATCGAATTTGTTTTGGCTTCAGAACAATTGGCGGAACAACAATATGCTAATATCAATGCTTGCTCAATCCATTGTCAGTAGTATCAACATGCTGTGTTGAAGTCTCGTTCTCCAAGAATACACAGAAATGTGTTCTGTCCTCCGTGTGCCCTCGATTTGTTTGAGCTGCATTTATTTTCCTACTGATGATCATTCAGCATGCACAAACCAATCCAATATGTCTAGCCGTCAGTGGAACCAGCAGCGGGGGTTTAATCTGCTCAGGAGAGGGAGTGTGCTGCTGCAAGTTTGTCACAGCATTAAACGGATGAGTAACCGTTTCCTCTGTGCAACTTCTATAGACATATTTATATTTGAGACACATTTTTAGCTTGATTACTCTTTATTTTGCCATATATTTGATTTGGGGATAATTCGTGCCCAGTGGTATGATTCACTCTGAGGTTATTTGCTTGCAATAGAAACAAAAACCCAGTCAGGTTAAGTTTGTTCCTATGTTCTCACCCTGTGTAAATTCAAATAACGGTTCCATGAGAGTTTCTCAGGACGGGTCCAAGGACAACAAATCTGTCAAGAGCCGGTCGCTGAAAACAAATGAGACAAACTAACTTCAGCCGGGTCGGTTTTTCACTGACAGTCAAAAACTAAAGAATCAAAAGTTCTCTTTACAACTATTAGCGTATAGTCTACAAGCTGGCTAATCAGCTAGCTAGTCTATTTACACGATTATGCAAAAACTACCAAACCGACTTCCTTGAAATTTGGTTTTGTGGTAGAATATGACCAAAGGATGATTTCCTTAAAATTTTGTGGTAGATCCAGATTAACCGATAGATGTGGTATTGATTTTTTCACGTTTTTGTCTCAAAAGACCCGTAAAGTTGCCAACTGCACATATTTTGCAATTGTTCACACATACTTTTGTAATAACTCATAACATGAAGCAATACTTTCCAAAAGATTGACAAAGCATCATTGGATTTTCTTGTGGTTAACAGGAACTCACTGTCTCGTCACTGATTCAATAAATAAACAGCGCTTTTGTGTAAATGTAAGTTGACTTCATTTGGGCCTCGTGTCCTGGCGTCCTGTCTGACGCTGCCTGTCAACACAGCCAGCAGATAATACATCACTGACACCTTATGAAAGGAGGCACTGTTACTTCAGGTTGCAGATTCACTTTGATGTTTTCATTTTGGGGTTTGGTGGCGAGCCAGGTGGGAACAGACTGAATGACAGTGTGCCAGATGCATAGCAAAACACCGCCCAGGCACGACTTCTCAATGAACAGGCTCTTTCATAACTGGGTGAAGAGTTTGACCCAGAGTACAAACTGTCAAACCAAGTAAAAACCACTTTCTCCTGGCAAATCATCGCTTTTATGAATATATGCAGTTCTTTTGGACAGTAAATAGACATTGGACTTAAAAAAACAAAAACTTTAAAGCAATAATTTCTGGTCTGGGACAACAACTTTGTCAGGGGGGTTTATACAAACATCATACTGTACAAATAAATCCAGTGAAATGTTATAATCCTTGAGTCAATATTTCTTCAACGTCATTGTGAAGAAAAATGGCAGATTTCTCTGTGAGTTGTGTTGCGAGTCGCTGCAACACACTGGCTTTGATTGACTGTCTTTATAGTCATCTGCTGGCTCAGGAGGAAACAAGCCGATAGCTTTCATGCTATTAGAGAGCGGCCCTCCATCACAGTGGCATGTTTTTAATTACAACCCCATTAGTGTGGACTCTGGCATGCAGGCTAACAAAGTACACATTCAATAATGTGAAGCAGGACAAAAATAATGTATATGCGATACAATATGTTTTGGATCGCATGTGTGATACACATGGTATCAATAGATGTGGCATATATTTGCAGGATTATGAGTAAATGTCTGCTTTTTAGAGCACTTGGGGAAAATCTATTCAATATTGACTGAAATGCATTTTTATTAAGACTGTAATTAAGTGGAGGATGTGAATATAAAGTCTGTGCTTGACTTTGGAGATAAAGGGAGAAAAAGAAGTTCTACATTAAAGCATTAGTTCCTGATGAAAAGGTCCGTCCAGAGATATGCACGGATGAAAGCCTGTTCGATCAAAAAAAAAGTCTGCAAATATCCAGCTAAATCCGCACTCAGTAACTTCAGTAGGTTTGGGGGGGGGGACAATGTGTTTGCATTCCTCTTTTGTTCAGGTCTCGGTGCATGAAGCTCAGGACTGAGCGATCCGAGGGATTCTGCACTGGGATCTTTTGTTCGCTCGCATCAAAGCAGAAACTCCTCGAGAGCGAGCTCCTTCAGAGTTCATCAGCTGAAAACCAATATTAGATTAAAAAGGAGGCATTCACGAGGTCGTATAAACAACAACGCTCCTTTGTAGTCCGGAAGCTTTCCTATATCATGTTTCAATAAACAACGGTGTCTTTTCATGCTTCTCTCTCTCAGTTGGACCTTTCCACCGTTCACACCCTCGCCCTCGGATTTACCCTCCGTCTGCGATACTGTAAAAATGCGCAGACACGCCGCCGGCCCTCAGGACCCTGGGTGTAACGTTGACTCGGGGAATTACCTCACTCCCGGGGTTAACCAGTGTCATCTAATGATCAGAGACGCGGTCCCCCAGAGTGAATTACCTCAAACATGACTTTTCCTTGACCTACTTTTTTTTTCCCCTCTGTGAGGAAAGTGGAGCCGACTATTAAAGGAGGAAGTGACTCTGAATAAATAGGAGCCTATACAGTGCAGCCATTGTGCTTTGTTCACACATTAGTTGGTGGAACCATTCATGCTGTTAAACATTAACCTTTCCCCTGCCAGAGCAGGACCGGAGCGAGCATGTAGGGAACTATAGACATGTGCACATTGTTATGTTAGTGTACATAAGCACCGACAGCCTATATTAATACCACTGCTACTGAAGGCAATACGAATTATAACAGTAATAAAGGAGTAATACAAATATCCTGATACATAGAGCACTGTGCAGCGAGGACACAATAGAGCGTAACACCTACTTTTAGAACACCTCCGGTTCCGGCATCTACCTCGGATGGTTACAATATTATGGCTGTTTTCTAAAATCTATTTCGTGGGAATGGGATTTTATACTTCAGAGACTTTGTATTTGATTTCCATTCATTGTTGACAAGCTAACCAAAACCTAAATCTTAAAACATGACCTCAGACGATGAGTTGTGCCTCATCAGGACTGAGCTTTGGTCCCCATGAGGTCCACTTGTCCTTACAAGGTCAGTGTTTATGCTGGGAAAGGTCCTTAAGAGGTAAAAGCAGTGCACACACACACACAAACACACACTGGCAGACTTTGCATTAATAAATATCAGATGTCTTCAAGGGAGGATTAACTAATGAGACCTGCCCCGTTGTCCAGACAGCTGCAGGTTCCTCATATAAAAGCTGGACGGGAGGAATGAGAACTATTCACTCTGGCTTCTGTAAGACTCACCAGATTCATCTCTCCTCACATGATATCATTACAGTAACTCACCACATGTGTGTCGGCTTTGGAGTTTATCTGGTGGTCACACTGAATGATATAGGAGACACAACGTACGGACTTTCCTCTGGCGAGCAAGGTACAGTCAGGGGGTTGGGGTGTGGGGGGTGGGGGGGGGGCCGCAGCACTTACATCCCCAAAGAATCGGTTCGGACTCGAACTTAAAACAAAAAAAAGGAAATATATGAATTCCCACTGGAAATCAAACTGGTGAGGATTACACCGCCACATGGTTGTGGTTGCTCCGCTCGTTGCCCCCCCAATGATTATTTTCACACATGACGTTGCTGTCGATTGGTGCTGGGACCCCCCCCCCACCCCCCCGTGTTCTCCCAGCAGCCTCACGCATCACGGGTAACCGCTCACGACAGCTATTTCCTGTCTAATAATCGACAGCCGGGACACTTTGACACTTAATCCAAATTGTTTTTAATTTCAGCGCCAGTACCCGCTGATCAAAAAGAACCGGAGCAGCTTTCTCCAGGTGATGAAACTGTACCTAACAAAGGACTCCCCCTCTTTTTTTTTGCAGGGCATGACTTTATCAGGTTGGATGCAATCACTCCCACATCTGTTGCTTATTAAAGACAGTGCAGCGGCTACTACAGGTGCAGTAAATTCCCAAACCCTGCTTAGGATATTTATTGCTTTTGGGTTTACAGTCGGTCAGGCAGAGGGAGGGGCTGAAACACGCCATGGGAATCTTTCATACCATTAAAAAGAGAATAATTTGGCTGCGTGGGACCCTTCTGCAGCCATTTAATCTGCCAGGCATATGCTCCTGTATGCAGGACTGAAGCAGAACAGGCTTGACACCCGGATTCCCAGGAGAGGGCGGCTGAGGAAAGATACGTCAGATAGCAGGATTTGATTACAGACTGTCTATAACTCACCCGATTACACATGTCTTATGAACTGAATGACTGGTGCATGTATGTTGAGGTACATAAATTACATGAACACAGATTTACATATCCATCTCTGCTCCATGTTAACTCTCTGGAAGGGAACAAGTATTTACTGTGATACAATAGGAGCTACCTTCACTAATATCTTTTCATAGGCATATGAAATACACTATGTGTTATTAATATTATCGGTTATTTTCTTTGCCCCTGTCCACTGGTATGTTTATTGATTGGTTTGAAACCACATGGATTCTGCATAATGACATTTATCCGGATAAAGGTGCGAATCCAGCAATATTTTTAATCACTTTCTTTTACCACTGCGAGGCGTATTGGGGGGGAAATAGGGATATGTAAGGGCATGATATCAGTGTGTGTGTCTTTGTGTGTGTAGAATCTGAATAAGATCAAACTAGAAATAAAGATAATAGGGGATTTAAATGTAGTTTCACAAGGGGACTGCTGGGCCTCTGCAGAGCAATGATCTCTAACCGAGACCCTGTCTAGTTGAAGATTCTTTAAAAATCCAGTAGCGTTGACTGACACCCCTGAGCAAGGCTGTAAAGCTTCTTTCCTTATCTCCACGCTCGACCGTGCCAGAGAGTACACTCCCTCTCTCTCACGGCAGAAATGTCCCTGGTAATATTGATCAATCAACAACTGTCAATACTGTGTGACCTGCTGAAGTGCCCTTTGGCAAAACAACAGAGATCTACCTCAATCACTCATGGTGGGTCCCACTGGCAATGTGCAATGGACACTCCCCCCAATGCACAAATAAAATAAATGAAGATGTAAAATGAAAACATTGTGATTGGCCATTTTGAGAAAGGGGTTTTTAGTCAGCACATCTGTATTTAAATCATATTTTGCATTTAATATCATATCCACTGTGTTACCAGAGCAACAGAAACACAGCTAGAGATCAAGTTAGGCTCCAACACCCCCCCCCCGGGCCCCCCCCTACAAGCCTTTCACACATAACAGGTGGATAATTATGTCAAGAGAAAGCTTTTTTTAAGTGCAAAGGTCAGAGGTCATGAGAAACGTAATCAGTCCGTAGGTGTCGTAACATAATAACGTGATGGTTTATGGATCCCTGCAATGAAATGCTCAATTTCACACCGCTGCGCCTACAGGTTGGGGGGGGGCTACCCACGAGCACGAGGGCTGACTGAATGGTGTAGCGTCTCTCTCTCTTCTCCCTCTCGTTCTATCTCTCTCTCTCTCTCTCTCTCTCTCTCCTCCCTCTCGCTCTATCGCTCTCTCTCCTCCCTCTCTCTCTCCGTGAGGTCAACCTGGCCAAGTAGGACAGAGCGACATCTGTTGACACCTGCTGCAGAGGCAAAACATCTGCAGATCATATCAAATGGCCGAACCTGATACTGCCAGTGTGTGTCTGTGTGCATGCATGTGTGTCTGTGTGTATGCATGTGTGTGTGTGTGTGTGTCTACAGCGTTCCCACAGAAGGTTCATATTGACCATATGCTTATAAATGTCTGAAACAGAATGAGGAATTATAGACACAGATCTCAAACTTTTATAGTATTAAAACAACTGCAGGAACATTTTGGTGGATTTCCATCTGCACATGTGTTATTATCAATAATTAATGAATGCATTATTAAGTATATTTGTTCTCTAGATTATTATATCAATGGTTAGTACGTGTTATAAACAGGTAATAGCAGAATTAAATTGTAAATTATCTTTCTGCAGCATGAAGCTCTTAAACATTCAGAAGACTAGATCAATATTGTATTTATATGTGTAATATCATGGTGCTGGATTTAAAAGACCAAATATAATGAGTAAAGCCACAGCGGCAGGTTGTTTATGGTAGTAAATGTAAGTTCATGTGCCAGCACCTGTGAGTTTGTGTGAAATGCAGACGCACCAAAGCTAAACAGAAGTCTTTCAACCCCTCAGGCTCCAGCCCCGGTCCCGAGTGAAACCCGTCACCACACAACGGCCTCTCCTCGGGTTACGGTGCTTCCACGCCCCTGAGTGATTTCTTGGAGCCTCTAATTAGTGCCCACACTTGTGTTTGGCATCCCCAGGAAGGAAGATTGAGTGTCACTCCTTTCACTACAGCCGTCCATTTGTGTTGACCCTCTGGAATTCTGTGTCTGAGCCCCTAAGCCTGGATTTAGACATGATATCAGCCCCAGAATCAGTCATAAAGTGAAATATAAACCCCTCCCGTCTCTGTTTTCTCATTTATGAAATAAACCGCACCAACAGATACAAGCGAATGAAATGTAAGTCTCTCTCATTAGGTCTTAAAATGACTACAGATTTGAACATGAAGGACTCTCTTTGCCAAAGCACGACACATGCTACATACACTCAAGAGACACCCGTCCCCTACATATGTCAGATCCATGAATTATTCCGTGGGAAAACTCTGAACATGTCATGGATCCACCATCTCTGTCTGGATCCACCCCAAACGTTAAAGGGAACGTTCTTGGCTCGTGTTCTTGCACCTTGTTTCGTGGAATATGTGAAGTAGTTTGGGGGATATTCCTTCTGAATAACAAACTAACAAACCGAAAGACGGGGGGTAATAAATGCCACATTACCAACTATCGCCTCCTTTTCAAGGCAAATCATCCAGTAGCATTTGACACTGATTCGTTGGGAATAAAACAAGCGAAACAGCCTAAATTGACTAATTACTTCTGGCAATAAACAAGTAGAGCACTTGGCAAAATCCAAGAACTAGAGCAGTTGCCAGGGACTTCAATGCGCTCAAATATAGCGCAGTATAATGAGCGTAAGGCCACTCGACAAGTCACAACTGTGTACGGGGCCATAAGTCTCCTGCTGTCGCTCTCACCAAATTACAATCTAGCCCACGTTGCCTTTGGTAATCCATGGTGCCCCAAATCAACCCTAATCTCCTTGTACGCTGTCAAACTCAAAATCAGAGTTAATTTTTGTTAAGTGGACAGAATGATTTAGTTCGGCAGAGAAAGGAAAAGTAAGAAGCTTGTGAGATGTTTCTCACAAACATTGGGCAACGGGACTAACCGCCCCTTCTGGCTGGAAACCAGGCGCTGACAGATGAGCCACGTCTTATTTAAACTTCTTTCCACAGCTGTGGATGGCAGCTCCGGGCGGCTTTGTAGTCACATCTGTGAGCCGGACAGCTGGATGTTCGGAGAAAATTACAGTTTGATCCGCGGCTGGCCACAGATTGGAAGACAGCTTGGCCGAACCAGATCCAGACACTGCGATTAGGCCTGATCAGAGATCCAGGTTTTGCAATAAATGTCGCAGAGAGGATGGATAGCTGATCACAACCCACTTTGTACCTTCCTGGCTCCGAGACAGCAACACTCAAATCTGCAATGAACAGCTTGGAAGAGGTCAATAATGCTTCCAACTAATGATTTCTAAATTGATCTGGGACCCCCGCATATCTGCGCTGGAATCTCAGTACAGCTTAGGTTGCATCTTGGACACCGGCCAGATCCAGACACTGAGCGAGTCTGTCTTCACACATCTTCCTCCCCTCGTCCAATTACTTGAGGTTTATCTTAAATCATGAAAAATCCAAGTGAGACAGACCTCCAGGAGCTTTTTCAACATTCAGAGCAACGCAGCCAAGAAGCAACGTCCATCTTAACCCAACAGCCTTCTGAGGTTTGGAGAATTTAGAGCTATTGCAAACTGAATAATTCATGCAAAGTTGCAGAAACCAAATTTAAATGTGGCATCTCAAGACTAAATTGATCAGTTTCTTTAAGCTTGTTGTCCTGGATCTTTATTCACCTCCACACCACTGAGCCTGTGTAAACTCAGCTGTCTGGAGAAGTGGAGCTGCTGTGCAGAACTCAGGGTAATGAAAGTGTGTTCCTTTCGACCTCTATTTACCAAGGGAGGGTTTTTGTCGAGCACAACTGCTCTTTTCCTGTTACATCCTCCACTTACACAGACAGGCCTGTTACTGCCGACTACAGCCTTGGTCTCTTATTTTGGTCAGAACCACTGTCCTGAAACTCTCACATGATTCAACCGGATGCCCTCACTGGTCAAAAGCTTGTTTACCAAAATAATCCAGCAACCAACAGCCACACAATCCAGTCCACCGCCTCCTATCATCAGTGACCAAGTCGAACGCATGTCCTCCAAACCCCAGGGAACAATATCTGTGCATACATCCCCACATCGCAACTTGCCAAAGGGCTGCCTCCGCTAAACCAAGCAAGTTTGTACCTGGATCTTTGGAGTTGACATGAGTAGCAATTTGAGGATTAGAACATGGGAAAATTGATGTTTCTGAGGGGGAAATATCTGCAGGCCAGGGCACTGACTTAGTGTCTGCAGGTTAATTCCTCTAAGAGGGGAATACAATAATTGTATAATTGCAATGTTGCGCACAGAGAAAGTCTGTATGGATTCATTCATCCGGCGGTTTCCGAAGGATTTGTATTTCAATCATTGTGGGCAGCACTGTTTGAAGAAACACAAAGGGCTGCAGTGTACGCGGGCCTTGGAGAGCCAAATTGCAAAAAGCAAAAACTCTGAAACTTGAACATTTTTTGATGAACAGCCTCATCCCTCTGCCTCGCACTGGTCTTAGCGTTATCGGATGTGAACGGCATGAGGTTATTAAAGTGCTGTCGACGTCGGAACTGTTTTCAAATATGCAATTTCTGGTGCTGATGGATGTTTCCCCCCCAAAAAAACAACAGACCAATCAGAACTCATCTTCCTAGCAGGTTTGCCCGCTTCAGTCATTGAAGAGATATCCACAGACAACACAACCATGTTAGGATCATAACTGTTTGTGTTATTGTACATCCTCATGCAGACTTTATTTAACTAGCATGAAAAACTATTTTCGGGGAACTTTTACTAACAGCTTGTGGATTTAGATTTGATTTGTCACCTCCTTGTTATTGATCTGTGTGATTATGATTAACCTGCATCCATAAAGTCAGTGGAACATAATTGAATCAGTTACTCTGCAAATGCATTAGCAGCCTATCAAATCATGAATTACTTATCTCCCAGGTTGAGCTTTGTGTCTGTTACAACCAATAGTCTGTGTCAGACCTTTAATCAACTCTGCATCAGCCCAGACGCAGATTTTATCACCGGAGGATTCCTGTGACGTCAGCCGGTCTCATTTTGATGTGCTTGTTTGGGAGCTGTTTGTTTTTTTAGAAATGACAAATAAATGGAGGAGCCGGGCACTTAGCAGCCAGTTTGCCTTTTTAATTGACGACACAGGTCATTAAGCCGCTGACTGTCCTCCGTTTGACAAACAGAACTCCTCTCTGACTGCTCGTAAATAGGCCTCTCCATCATCCGAGTCCATTTGCCTCTAAATATAACCCCACTGTTTAATGCGGTCTTTATCACGGAGACATAAACAAGAGACGGAAGCACACAGCCAGTCACTGAAAGCCTTATTTTATCCGTGGAAACAATAGATGTTCGCGAAGCTGCAGTTACGGAACAATAGCTGTGTAATCACATGCTAAGATAAGTGGTTACAAAACAGATGCCTTTGGCTGCTGCTGGAGGAAACACGGATCTGTACATCTTGGGGGGAAAAAGGCTTCTTACCAAATCTTCATAATTCAGTTCCCGAAAAACAGGCAAATCACGAGCTGCGGCGTAAACAGAAACATGCAATCACCACGGAGGCAAGGAAATGCAGAGTTGGTTCACGTGTGTTTTACTGATTAGCCAACTGTTGACTGAATTATCAGGAAACAGTTGTTCAATGTTAAACCCTGAAGATAAACTGTTTATTTAAATATCATCTAAATTAAACCCTAGTAATGAATGTGTCCTTACTGATGCTTAAATCTATATTTTCAAAATATGATCAAAATGATCTCATGTAATTTAGTTTGTAACTCAATCGAATAAACAGGCAGCTTCCCTCAGGTATTTTAGCTTCTTTCAGTTTACTATTTCTATTTGAACCTTTATAGAACATGCGTGGCCCCGATAGACAGAGTCAGTTTGGCGTTGAGGAGTATTTAGCCACTTAAAACCAATATATTTCCTCCATGGAAGAATGAATAAAAACTAAATTAGATAAGTGGCTGAACTTTATTTATTGTTACGATGAATTAAAATGTTGCTGGATGTTTAAATATGCAAGTTTCTCTAAGAAGTTTGCCATAAATTACATAAACTCATACATAAACATGTTGTGTTGGCTATTTGCACTGCCCCCAAGTGGTATATATATGATTTCATTATATTATTATTATTATTATTATCATATGAATGAATGCACTTTTTGTTGTCTCTGCATGATGCAGTGAAGCATGAGTTTTTGTGAACCCTTTGAGGACAGGACCTCGGCAGCGCTGCATGAAGTCACTGGGGCAAAGCCGACATCGGCTCTTAATGGTCAGTAAATATGTGAACTGTGCACAGACTGTTAAACCACAACTTCTTGTTTATGTTTACACACAAGACAGGAAAATACACAAAACAGGATGTGTGAGTGTGGCCGCTCTGGGGTTTGTTGAAAAGTTGTGAAGTTTGAGTTTATTCCTCTTTTGTTGTTGTTGTGCAAAATAATAAATATTGCAGAAATGTAAAACTTGTGGCTGAAGTTATACTTAAAAAGTAATTTGCTCAGTAAACAGTGAAGTAACTGGGGAAATTAGCGGTAAAGGAATTACACACCTTATGATTGTGTTTTTTCTTTTGGCCACATGGGGAATGTTCATCAGATTGATCAGTGAGACAATCCAGTGTGTGATTCTCAATACTTTTTTGACCCGATGAGAACTCAGTCTGTTGGTTTTGCTCGTCTTTACCTCTTCACCTGTTATTTTAGTCACATCCTTGAAAGGTGAAGGTTTGGTGAAGTCATAGTTTCCTTCCCTTTAAACTGACACCCCCGCTAACGACCATATTTGGACATAAATGAGGACAATCTCCTTTTTAATTCTAAATTATATCTGTGTGTTTGTAGTCTTTGATGCATCATCATTTGTTTGATTCTTTTCACTATCAATCATCTTTCCATGGACGCTAGTTTAAGAGATATATTTTGAATGACCATGTTATAATAACTTTGTTATTGTGAATTCAAGTGGAAGAAAGATCTCATTATAATCTTATTATAATTTAAATGCTGATTTCCTTAATTGGCTCCCTTCAAAATACGATGGACTTTAAAAAAACACCACAAACAGCAGCAGGACTCTTTAGATTTCACTGCTCGTGTTTGTGTCTGTGGAGAAAACATGCTGTGCAGTAGCAGATTGCTGAATTATCCCCGTTCGACATGATGGAAACACGGTGACAAATGTTTCACGTCTGCAGCGAGCGTGCAAAGACGTCAACGCTCTGCCTGCGTTGATCCGTCAGCACCAGCATCCGACACTGAGAACTACGCCAAAGAGGAGCCAGCTCACCGGCCCACTTTAAATCTCAGCTCAGACCTGTCAACAGGTGCGAAGGGAAACAAAGTGTTGAACAAACTTGCCCGTACGAGGCAGCGAAATGAAAGATGGATTCTGACAAACGTTGTCGTGCACGAAAGATCCACCTTGTCGATGGCGTCTCATTAGCTGGAGCGTTCCGGGCGTTTCAGCGCGCTGTGTGTAAAAGCTCTAATTAGAGGCTGCTGAACAGATGTAAGATGTGGAGGAGGAGGAGGAGGAGGAGGAGGAGGAGGAGGAGGAGGAGGAAGATGAACACCTCAACTGCTTAGTAACCTGTCATACTCTCCTCTTTCACTGCATTACTCATTCACAAGGTGTCTTTGACGCTGTTACCACACAACCTTCCCTGTGAAGAAGAAAGAGAGTTTAAAAAAATAAAAGGAGACGTATAAATGAATAGTGACGGTAGAACATTTAACATTCTGGTCAGTTCCTTCCACGCAGCACAGAGGGCACCTCTAAGAAGGAGAACGCTCATATTTCTCTAGGTTATCTATTTAATGTGATCTTTTGTTGCAGGAGATTGCAAGTTTTATTAAATATAAAAAAACAACACTTTTAATGTGGCCAAAACAAATAAAAAAAAGTATTATATTGTTTAATGCTGCCTCCACTTCCTGCTATTAGTCCACAAGTCCATGGCTCAGTTTCATCTGCACAGAGACAACCTCTATTTATCTTTTGTGCACTTTGAGTTAATTATTTCCTGTTTTATTGTGTCTCTCTCTTAGTTGACTTCCTGTCTGGTTGAATTCCCAGCTCCGCCTTCATTCGTTTCACCTGCGTCATGTTAACTTTGTGTATTCAGCCTTTGTGTTTCTTTGTTCACGGCCCCTTTTCGTCTCATCACTTTCTGTGTTTACATTCCAGCATTTTCTTCACCACCATTCTAGGATTAAGACATTTGGTTTTTCTCGAATTAGTGTCACCGACAACAGACCTGTCTCACAGTGGCCATGTTCACCTGTCAACCGCAGGTCTGACTAACAACACTCTGCCTCGAGCCGTGCCAGCTCCCACGCCCCTGTGAGTTGTGCGTTGTGGCCATTTTGGCACAGCTTCTTGGCACCACCTCGCTGGAGAAGAGCCACGGAGAAAGTTATTTCTTACACCTGTGCTCTTCCTGCTGCGACAAGTCCAAGTGTCTTGAGTGAGAAATCATCGTCATGTCATCGACCCGTCAGGATTAAAACTCTCAGATGAAGATGGGAACATTTGTTAATTAATAATAATAATAATTATTATTACACTTATTCATATTCCCCAAAAAGTTACTAATAGTAATTTCCAGTATACCCAATACTTCCTTCTAGATTCCTACATACTGTCCTTGGCGTCCACAGTGCTTTGGCACGGCCTCGAATGAACCAATCAACCAGTTGGAAGAGATCACATTACTTCCACTCTTCAGCCTTGACATCTTTCGATTGCACCATTGTGTGTTTGATTCCAGCTCCTCTCCAGACCTGCCTGTGTTTTCAGCACTTGACTGAATTTCGTAACATGTGGTTTTTTGCCTCAACTGGTTCTCAACCATCTGGGCATTTAGCACTCCTCTGTCCACACCTTGCACCAAATACCCAAACCGCAACAGCAATCACATTTAAAACATCGAGTGATACATGAATTACGCATAATTAGCACGTGCAGAACAAAGACAGCTACTCGTGGTGCACACTGACGGTGGCGCTAAGTAGACATCTCTGGAATGACTGGAGGAGTCAGTGTGTTTCAGCTCGGGGCTGTTGAATGAATAAAGTGCACTTTTCCATTAAGTCCATCGCTGTTGCCAAGTTACGTCTCCCATCGTGCAGGACCAGTACGGCTCGTCGCCCTGTAGCACTGGTTTGCAGTTTGCACATTGTGTCACGTTCATCACAGCGGTTTCCATAGTGAACAACAGTGGATGGACGAGGCCGGGCCAAGTGTCAGGATATTATTATGTGCACCGCAAACTAATTAAAAAATAATAATTGAGCGGGGCTTGACGTATGTCCTCCGTTACCCTCGGTGTCAGCTGTCAGTTCTTAAGTGAGTGTTGCAGCAAAGTTAAATTCCAGATCAGCGAATGTACGACACAGAGAGAGAGAGAGAGAGAGAGAGACGGGGTCGGAACCAAGAGCTCCGAGACAAAACAGCAATCCTGTATCAGCGAGGGTAATTTAACTCTTATTTTATTAAATGGAGATTGATATATATTGTGTTCAACGTGCACGCCCCCTACACACAAACACACACACACACACACCCACAGTTGGTGAAATCATTCCAGTCACTCATAAGACCGAATAGCTAATGTGCATTTTCATTCCATTTGGGCAGTAGAAATGGATACCCCCCCCCCACACACACACACACACACACCACACACACACACACCCACCCCCTTCCCGTGGGGATCCAATAGTGCGCATGCCGCTGCAGAGAGCGTACCCCAGTCTGCGCCGAAAACCTATTTGTGCTTTAGGGAAAAGCCACACATTCTCAAAATAGTATGTGATTGGGTTACCGTCTCTGTATGCCACTGACATGGCGTCGTATATCACATCTCGCCATGTGTTAGGTGACATAATCCAGGCAGCATGGGACGGCGCGGCACAGATGATTACTGCGGCAGGTGTGTGTTTTTTTATACCCCCCCGACCCCTACCCCCTAAATGCATTAGGGCCGGGATATTTCACATCTCCATTTAATGGCTCCTGGTTCTCACTCTCCGACTCGTCGATGGCACATAAAGAAGAAACAGAGGTAGTTTGATTTCCAGGGGCGTGCCTGGCTAATGGGTTGGGTATTTTAGGTAATAAGAACTGGAAGTGAGACACATTCCTCTGTATAAACTTTGTCGGGTTGGATATTTGAGTGATGCTGCAGCATAGTGACGCGCTGCACGGTCACATCAGCCATACAGGGAGAATACAAGGAACATTTTATTAATATGTCCATCAGTTCAGCTCGGTGTGAACGAGCTCTACTGAGCAAAGCCAGTCAGACACATACGTCCCAGTGGCAACTTGGATATGAAGCACATGAGGTGAAGAGTAACACTGTGAAGTGTGAACACTGAAATCAACTACTACAAAACTGCTGAGGAAGATTTTAAACCCATAGTTTAACATTTACTGGATAAATCAAGTCTTTATTGGTGGAAAACGGAAAGTTGAGATTGTCTGAAGAGTTGATTTTATTTAGAACCGTTCAATTTATTCTAAAGCTAAATGTATTATATTTCCTATAAAAGTTGAATAGGTTTTAAAGTTTCAATAAGATACGAAATCCAAAGCAATGTTGGTTCTAATGTTTTACAAAATTAGCAGTGACTACGTTTACCAGTGCCAAGGATGTCAGGTTTTCATTTGCATTCATTTGTTAGTTGGCAGGATTACACAAAAGCTATTGAAACTTATTTACTTTATATTTTCTGCATGATTTCTGCGGCGCAGGACCCAAGGAACAACTTTATTAAGGATAGGATCACTATAAACTATTATTTTTCACTTTCTTTAATATGGTGAGACAGGATGTTGGCCTTGGCCTGAGGAATGTGCCTCTAGTTTCAATAATTTCGTCAGTTGGTAACTTCTTCGCAAAATGCTGTAGAATATCCAATAGGATGTTATTATGTGATAATAAATGACATATACATGTCTACATTTTTTTATTATTGTTCATTCCTAGTATGACCTAATGTTAGTTAAGGATATTTGAAGATTTTATATGGGTGTCCATGTAGCGATAATAATAACAATTTTTATAACATTTCCCCTGACAAAGAATTCATCATCTTTCCAAATTTGTACTAAAATCTGACTCAGGAAAAAAAACCTGAGCAGTAACAAAGCTCAGTAACAGCAGAGAAAACAAGAACTGGTTCATGAGCAATAAATCTGAGCAATAAATCTTCCATATCCATATATATACATTCTGTACTATCAGCAAACACGTTGCAATAATATTTAGCAGCCACTAAAAAGCTTCAACTATACAAACATCATTTTATTCTCCTGTCCACAGCTGGAACTGGTTTCTGTGTTGAGGTTTTCAATGTGTTTTCTAAAGTGTCCGTTCACGCATCAGTGATTCCCCTTTCGCGTCTTCGTAGAATTAGCATATTTAACGACGGCTGCTTGATAACCATGAAGTGTCTCTGCTGTGGCGGGTGAGTTCTGTAGCTGGGTTTCACACACCAGGAATCCTTCATATCGTGATGAAGAGGAAGCGAAACCGTTTCAGTTGGTTTCTGCGACAGTGTTGTGGCCTCAAGCAGAGTTTCTGTGGAAATCTTCAGGATGTGGGAGAGTCACGATTGCAACAGTTTACAAAAAGAATCAAACCGGTCCCTGTGAATTCTGCAGTGACCTTGTCCGTTAATCACAAGTTCTCCAGAAAACTGTTTCACCAACAGCTGCCATTCATGTGTACATCACTTCCCTGTTTGTGGTTGTGGATGTGAGACATGAATGTTTGTGTATTTTTATTTATTTAAATGGACAAGTATGCATTAATTAACATGCATACTTAAGTCCAGTATGTAAATGTGCCAGATTTTGACATTCAGGCTAGTTTTCATAAAACAGACAAATAACATATATAAAATCACAGAACAGACAACTATGATAATAAATTAAGAAATCAATGACAGCACATGGACGTACACCTGCTGCAGCAGAGACGAAGCAAAGGTCAGAAAAGGAAGACGGCCTCTAGCAGTTGTAGTTGCAGTGAATGTTGTTATGACAGGTGAGAGGGTGTGGGTTGTATTGGGTGCGTATTCTTTAGCCTGCTCTTGCTGGCTTTTCCAGGATTACCAACCCTAGCTTTACTAAATCAATATAAAGATGCTATAAAGTGAGCTGAGCAAAATCACATAAATAATAAACAAAAAAAACACGATTTGTTAAATAAATCAAATTTAAAACAACAAAAATGTCAACAAATACTCAAAACCGTGCAGGAACATCCCCTGATATTCTGACCTTGGGCAAATGTTTGCAAAGACAACATGTAACGCAACACTAACATGCAAAGGAAAGGCGTTGATTGAGACACAGCAGATTTTGCCAAAGCTTTTTCATCCACTTCCTGTTTTGTTTCTCACATGATCCTCTGTAACTTCTCAGTATTTTTTTTTATTGCCAGAAGTGTCGCCACGAAACTCTTATTCTATCATAAAAGCCACAGCTGTGGGATCCTTCAGCATTTGTTCTGGGTCAAGCTCAAGCTGTCACTCAACTGCGAGGTGATGCCCATGAAGGCCAGTGAATCGAGGAGGACACTTTGAAATACCTCTCTGATAGGAGGTGATGACATCTGCCAAGCTATGCAGACATGCCCTCCAGAGACGGGAACCAAGGTCAACTCCTCCCGCTGCCAAGGTTCTCCATCCAACTGGGAATCCAGCCGCCGTAAGACGTCCAACACTCACAGCAACAACTGAGGCCTGTGTAGAAACACTGCCACCCTGGCAGCGGTTCAAAACCTCGCGGCCTTGACTCGAGCCAAATGTTTTATCAATGGGAGCCTCTGCTGCTTGAGAGGGAATCGGCTTTGCAACAACAGGAATGGTGATCATCGCTGCCAGCGTTTACAGGAGATCAAACAAACTCTCCAGAGCTCTTCTGTTTTTTCAGGCGATCCCACCGTGTCGCTCAGGAGACGCTGCCTGCCCCGACTCGCTCAGATCTCAGTGCAGAAATCCACGGAAGTTACCACAAGTGTTGCTCAAATTCTGATGAGCCCCTTGTAATGCAAGCATGCAGATGTGGTATGACAGGCAGGATGTCCTTTTTAGGAACCGTGTTAGGACCGTGTTTGCATGGAGAGTTTCTTGTGTTTCTACGTTTTGATTAAGTTTGCCGGAAAGACAAACTTAACACAACTTCCTTTTAAACCCACAGCGTCAATATGTCAGTGCGAGCATTAAAACAGTGGGTCGGGTCAAACAGGTAAAAAACAAAGGGGTGAGGAAGCAATGCCGCCCCGGTGAATGACAGGTATTTGCTCTAACAAGTAATCTTGACTTAAGGCAGATACGCTCCACCCTTCATGTTTAGACTGGACCAGGCAGACTCTCTCTCTCTCTCCTCCGCCTGCCAGAATCAATGTTAGCATTGGAGCCTTGTTTAGAAGTCTAAATTTAAAAAACTCTGTGCATTTTTCTGCACTTACTACTCACTATTGCCGCTTTGTTTTTTTGTTGTAATTCTGTCCGTTTCTTGTGGCAACTGGTCAGACTGCAGCCAATTGAGTCATTGTGCAGAGGCAGCTGATAATATTCACCGAGTTCTTCCGCTGAGGAAACTAAATCGCTTTTTTCGATTTGAGTATTTCATTCCTTAGATAAGCGAGAGAAAACATGACAGAAGTGTTATCTGTATTTATTTTGCTCGCGAGGCAACACGCTGACAAACTGGCGAACTTTGGAAATGAGAGTGTGAAGCCGATGGTGCAACCGGCTGACGACCCTTTTATCTGCAAACTGTTGATATCGCTGGAAGTGTGCAGGGCAGCAACGAGACCACTAGAGATGCCGAGCCGATAAGAAGCTGAAAGAGGGAACGCTGCCACATCAAAGATATCATTTAAATGTTCTATTTGTCCAGCAGTGTTTGCCGAGCATGAATGTGTTTCCTCCTCACCAACACCCTGGTTTCTATTCACACAGATTCAGACACACCTGGGAGCTGCGAGTGCACCCGCTGAACTCCGGATTCTGGCCACTCAGAAGCTCGGGGATTAAATATCTGGCCTCGGGCGCCTCCTTCACCTTTCCAAGAGAAAATCTGATTTCATGGATTCTTTTCAACCTGTAAAACTTTTAACTTCTCAGTTTCTTTTGCAGGTTTACTTTCTACTTGGATATGAAATGACCGTTGTCACAACATCCATCATGTTGTCGGATCTGTGCCCGGGCAAACATTAACAGATGTGTTCACTCTACTCAACTCGTTTTGGAGTTGTCTGCAGGGCTCGTTTATTAAAGCTGTTGACAAAATGCACTTTACTTCACTTTACTACTCACCCACAGAAGGCCTGTAAAAGTGGACGACCAGAAAGTGAAGCCAAATGCTAAAGTGCATGAATCCTGTGTTCTCTTGTTCAGTGACCAGCAGAGGCAAAAAGAGTTCAGTTTCCATCGAAGTCTTAAAGAAAATGACCTCAGTTCTGAACCTGATTTACAACTTCAGTAAAAATTCTATTCAGGAGATTAATGTCCCGATCCCTAGCTCCTAGTCTTTATCAATTATAGATTATGGTCCCATTTAGATGAGTCAATTAAACGATGAAGCACAGTACACGTTGGTGCATGGAGTCTCTATGATTGACAGCTTGTGCCGTCCAATGGCTGCTCCTCCAAATATGGTTACTTCTCCAAGATGGTGTTGCTTCCGTGACTCTAACTAAAAACAGATTTTGATGCTGGATGTGTCTTCTGTTTGCTAACATGTTCACATTATAAGGTAATAATATGTTTCACAGATTGTTTGTGTTGCCCCCACGTGGTCAAACAAATCAACTGTTGCAGGTTTGATGCATCGTGCTCCTCAGGCTCAGCAGCTACACTAACATTGACTCAGTAGAGACCATTTCAGCTCCTTCTTCTTCTTCTTCTTCTTCTTCTTCTTCTTCAGCAGAGCTTCAGCCTGTGACCCAGATCCCTCGAGAAGTCACTTGGCCACTCGAAGCGGTGGAGGGAGACGCGGCTCTCTCGCTGCCCGAAATGACAAACAGCAGGCTGGCGGTGGCATGCTCTGCTTGCCAAATACAGCACTCCATGTTCAAATAGTGCTGACAGGGAAAACATAGACACTGTTATCCCGGGGTCCTCCACTCCGGAGTGAGAAACTCCTCCTGCCAGGGCACATAGACCTGCCTGTATTCACCGGTCCAGGGGTTGGAGCCTCCGGCTGCTATCGTGGAAAAAATCACTTAACTGCAGATTTAGGCATCTTTTTTTTTCCATACGTAAACTGAATGTTTACATGGGAACCCGATGTGTTTTTTTGACTTTCAAGATGGACGAGGCCATCAATGCGGTTTTAAAATACATGGTTCACATTATGAAGTGCATTGACTTCATTGAGAAAATGAGAAACCATCTTGGCCTTATCCTGACAAACCTCCTCTGTATAAACGTGGTTTTGATCTGACAGCAGTGATATACTTCGGTGTAATTGTTGCCCTCGCTGCTTCCTGCTGAGCTCATTCAACATTCCAGCCATATGTTCTCTTTGATGGTTTTAATTCAGCCGAACGTAGCGGCTGCTCTCGTGCTGCCCACTACGATGATTAAATGCATGGTGCTGCATTCATTCATTCGAGCATATCGATCAAATTACAGCTTCTTCTAAGTGGAAACCAGCTTTCCCAGGGTCCCAGGAAACATCTGAACTGTGTTAAACCAAAGGATGGAGATTCCAGCTTGTTGCGTTTCATCGCTTTAAGACCCATATCGCAATTTCAAATTAAAACACAGAGCTGACCACTATGGAAACCTCTTAAAATAGCATAGTGGAAGCTTAAATGCCAGCTGGCACCACTTGTAAATGCCAGTAGAAGTGAATTGAACTTATATGACCACTATATCTGTTCAAGTCAGGCAGAGAAAAAGAAAAAATAAGACTTTTGATGTATCTCAATATATAATTTAACATGATGATGCTTCATATTGGATGTAAGACCATTTTTTTATTTAAATGCTTTAGTCATACATTGCAAGTTTTAAACTTTCCCCATAACAGTAACAACAGTGTCTCCTGACTGATTTAATATTACATGTTCTTATAATGGCCGTAAGGAATTTTTCATTTTAATAGGAAAGATGGTTCTTAATACCACATTACCCAAGCAGTTTATCATGACAATCAATTTTGTTGTGGATTTGTCAAAGGGGCAAAAGAAAAAAGGCATTTCCAGCAATTTTATTTTACTTTAATAAACATTGCAAGATATTCTTTTTTACAATTTCATCAATTTCCCAGGGAGCAACTCAAGGATCTTGATCAAAAAAACCTGTAGGATTTTGTTGACTGTTTGAAAAATGTCATGCAGCTTGATTTAATTCAATGGGACTTGGCAGAGCTCTGCACTTTACTGAATACCATCCTATTTGGGGAATGTGTAAATGTGAATATCAAATCAATTTGAACTGGTAAATGCATTATCAGGTTTCTTTGAACGAGAATATTTAACTTCAACTCATGTTTTGTTCTGATTTGTTCTTCTATAGAAAGTTTTTGGGAGTCTTGGTTCATTTCAACACTTTTACTATTATATATTAAGATGTGAATCCATTTTCTTCAATAATCAAACAGAAAAGCTTGTGTTGAGCCTTAGAAAAACCCATCAACCACCTCTACTTGCGGTTCCTTGATTGACCAAAATAACTCCTCAGATCTCTGAATGTGCTATTCACAGATGTTCCCAGTTGCCTATGAATGAATGAATGAATGACTGGGCGAGGAACACGTCCCATTCCACCTGAAAAAGTCACAAATCCCAACAAGGCCACCCAGTCTCCTTCCTGTTTTTAAATGCCCTCTCTAAACTACTTATTTGTCTGCATCATAATCTAATGAATGCACAATGCAACTCTGTACCTTCAACCCTCGGTGCATGTATCTATGTGTGTATGCGTGGAAACCTGCACATGTTCCCCCTCGGGCCCGTGACCCCTGTGACCCCAGTTCTCCCACTAATCTTGTAATCTCTAGCGGAACAGCCGTCTCTGTGATCATTGGCAGGTCTGGCCCGGTGCATACCTTCCTCCAGTGGCGCTCAGAGGAGGATATGTGGGGAATGTCTGCAGGTAATCCACATATCTGCAGCCGGATTTCTCTAATAAGACCCCGGGGCCCAGGGCTCATGGGTGGGCCGGGACAGGGTGAGAACGTGGTCCTCGTTGGGGAAAGCAAAGGCAGACCACTTAGACTCAGAGGAGTGATATGAATGAGGTGTCTCCTGAAGAGATGACCTGCGTGATTAGGGAGCCTGTGATGCATCATCAGCAGGATGAGCCGTCGGTGTGATAAAGCCGCCGGCGCTGCCAGGAAATTACAGCCTAATGGAAGGAGGCACTGTAAATATTACAGCACAAACAAAAAGGCCCCATCCTCACTGTAATGAGAGAAGATCATTTGAGCAGGTAGCCTCATAGAAGAGGCAGTGTAGGGAGATGCAGTTTGATGTGTCCGGGTCTAGACACCGATGTCATGGAACTTTCTCCGAAGAGGCAGAAACTATAAATCCTGTTTTCAACAAAAAACTATACTATATATTGTATAAACATTTCTGCACTATTTCACTCTTCCAAAATATTTGATGGGAGAAATATAATACTGCCTGGATTATATCATTATTTCTGTATTTATTTGTTCCATTCCAGGATGTATAGACTAAACAAGGCTCAGCTCTTTCCCATTGCCTGCTGTCTGTAGTGTACATCCTGCACCACATGTTGTTAAGTTTACGCAACTAATCAAAAGGTTAGAGAGAAATATTTTGAGTTTCAGTTCAGTATTTTAACGCAGACATAATCAAGAGCTTTGAGTTGTCTCAACAAAACAAAAAGGAAACATCAGCTTTAGTTCCCAGGAGTAAACATTTAAAAAAATAATTATGTTTACAATGAAGTGCGTTGGCGCCAAAATGTTTTATGGACACGTTGACTGTAAAGTTTTCATGTTTGCTGTCTGGTGGCCTGATGTCTCTTGTAAACTGTATTTGCCAATGAAAGCTGTTGTACTGTATATAAACAGAAGCTCTCTGGGCTTGAACCAAACTCACTGTATGTCGAGGGCCAACTCCCATCAGTCCACTTACACTCCATCAAGCTGCAAAACAGGTTCAC
This sequence comes from Pseudopleuronectes americanus, assembly GCA_038501795.1. Taxonomy (NCBI): domain Eukaryota; kingdom Metazoa; phylum Chordata; class Actinopteri; order Pleuronectiformes; family Pleuronectidae; genus Pseudopleuronectes; species Pseudopleuronectes americanus. The sequence goes on from CM076723.1 coordinate 21,455,668, forward strand.
ACCCTCATAGATTTCAGTCCCCTGCATATATTTGACTTTTTTTCTCTGGGAAAACAGTGGAAAGGTTTAGAAAAGTCCCCTCTTTAAATGTTAAAGAGAGTCATAAAGACTTCCTGGATGTGTACCAACATTAAACGGGGCTGCTTCTTGGCCCAGGCTCCATCATTCCACCAAGTTTCCACCAACAAACCAACCAACAAACAAACAAACAGGGGTAGAGCCTCCTCTTAATGGTTCTCTAGAATGTAGTCTCACGCCAAGGCAAAACACTTCCCCTTAAATTCATGAAATAGTCCTTTGGAAATATGTGATAATGTCTCAAAACCACCCTGTATCGCCCCTTTTTTACCAGATCCACACCAAAACTGGATGGATTCTTATTGAAACCATCCTTCTACCAAGTTTCATGAAAATCTGTTCAGTCAGTGGTGTTTGCAATCACCTGCTAACGAGCAAACAAAGAAGTGATCGGGGGTGACAACATAACCTCCCTGGTGGAGCGGAAAGCAGAACTTGAGGACCTAAGCAGACGTTGCGGTGGAAGCCGTGATGGATGGCTACATTATCCTTCAACTCTGTTTAAAGAATCCTGAAACTGTACAAAGCATTCCACTGGTGCAACTGCAGATGTCATTTCCATGCAATGGTTTCTCTTAATAACCATGAAACCTTATAGCCATGTGGCGAACACATGAAAACAACATGTGCAATGCATGTTATTGTAACCAAATCATCAGTGGCGGAGGAAGGAAATGTTCTCATTATGTGTGACCACCGCACACAACATTTACATTTCAGGGTTCATGCCCATTGTGTTAGCTTTGTGGGGACGTGTGAGACCAAGTCATTGACTGTGACGGATAGCTGCTCTGCAACACTGGGAGACACGGCCCCCTCTGGGATCTCATCAGCAGCCGCTCGCTAACTTTCATGCCACAGGAGACTGTAACTCTCCAGGCAACTACCACCACTAAATATGCCAGACGGGGTCGAGCTCACTCCCCGGCCCTCAGATCGATATCAAATCGTCTCGAGGAGCATCGGCCAACGAGCGCGCCAGAACGGTGAGCACTCAGACGATCCAGTCAAAGGTTACAGACGGCCCTGGCCAGCTTCGACCCCGGGGCCAACGTGTGGCCGCCGTTTTACAAGAGCTCTTTGACAGTTTAACGTCCTTCCTCGCACACTTCCTCCCCGCACCATTCATTCCCTGCGCTCTCTCCTCCCCGTTGTTTTCCATTCTCAGCCGTCCTGATTAAACTCGGGAGATCCCGGCGGGAGGCTCTGATTTCCCCGGGCCCGACTGTAACTGCAGTGAAGTCAGCGCTGCGTGTCCTCACACAAGGCCAGTCCAACCCGGCGGCTGCACAGGGCTGAGTAATGAATGAGGGTTTGACCAGTGCAACATCTGCAGGGTATAGACGGGGCCTGTTTGCTACTTTGAACTGTTCCCTGTGAGGTCCTGTTTTCTCTTTGTGCTGTTCCCTGTAAATCTTCACCAATGTGTCAGCTCACACATGCAGAACACGGCTTTACATTGTTTTTCTTGTACTGCACAATCGGCTGTAGCCGGGGGCCCTGAATACGCAAGTGAAGAATCAAAACCTCACATTTTACTGCTGTTGCATTTTTTAAGCCCGCATGCACAGGATTGGTCAAATGCCAAATAAGGATGGACTCATTTTGTCAAGAGTACATCTCGGATCAATATGTCGTGACTCTGTGCTTTTGTAACAAGCTTAACTTGAATATTATAATGTGTCTCAGGAAGTTGTGTGGGGGCGAAAGCAACGAATCAATGCAGGCGCAGGACGGGAGAAAATAGACTGTACATAAATAAGCGCAAAAACAGAAAATGTAAAAGTTGGAATCCTGTCCTCCCACTGCTTATGCACACACACATACACACACTTCCCCGGAGGGTCATTATTTACTCATCCAGCTCAAAGCAGAAAATAGATGGAGACAGATCAGCTTCAGCCCCATAACCCATAAGAATTTGATCGTGCAGCTCAGTGCAGTTCAGAGGGCAACAGAATGACATCGCCCGGAACGACTGCTGCATGAATGGAGCCTTTTTTTTAATGATCACAGGGAAAAAGCTCTCCCTAGGGGGACCTGAACTTTCAGAGGGGTTTTCCCCCTTAAACATACACGAGAACCCTTTAAAGGTAGAACAGAAAAAAAAGAAGGTAATTTTGCACTTCCTATCCGGGGATAGAATGAATGAAACGCTCATTCATTGCAGTTTAAACTCAAGCAAGATGTGTTCTCTCCATAAAGCATGGATCGGAGCCAAGTTGGAAACATTGTGATGAGTTTAACAAGTTCATGTTTAACTTTTTGCCCGGTGAAGACAAGAAAAAAAACACCAAACGCGCTGAAAACTCACCGTTCTGCTCCTTTATGCTTGGAAGGTGAAACTTGGTGACATGACTTGATTCAGCTTCCGAGCCATAATGTTGGAGAAGCGATGCAAGGAGGAAAAAGAATGGAAGGATCATTTGGATGAGTGGTGGCGGGCGATCGCAGGGACGCTGTAGACGGGATGGTTTCTGATCACCACGCACATGCGTCGCTCGCAGGACACCAGTGCTGCTTGGGACACATTTGGAGACGATAGAAGCAGAGTAGAATCCACATAATCTTAATCATCAGTCCCGGAGAGAGTGATTTCTTTTCGCTTTTCACTCTTTAAATCAAGACTAAGCCTCCTGCAAAGCTCCCAGACCCTGACGCTGCTGCGCAAAGCAAGTGCGCACCTGTTGGTTTTGGGCAAAAAAAGTTGGTACACTGAGTGAGAGAAAGTTTCTTTCTTTAAGTGAATATAATCCTGGAATTAGTTGTGTGCGCGTCCACACGAAGGCAGATCATCTGTGGTAGGAGATCGTTTGGAGACACACACGCATTCTGGCTGAAGCGTGCGTCCGCGGTGCGTACTCGCCTCCGTCTGGATAAATCCCCCGCAGATCTTTACGCATTACAGCAAAACCTCACACACACACATACACACACACAGAGCAGACGCGGGGCAAGAGAGAGAGAGAGAGTCCAGCAACCTGATACGGTGTGTACCCAGAAACCATTCACACCAGCGAGACGAGTTCTGTTGTCTGGCGAGGGCTCCAAGTCATAACTCGGTGGAGACGACGCAGATGAAATATCGCTGCACGACACCGGGGTTGGGTTTTTTGGAGACTGACGGCACAACAGGTGCTGTGCATAAAGTAGAAGTTCACAGCCGAGGAAACTCCCCGGGATGTTAACTGTTCCGCTGCTGCCTGGTCCAATGAGGCGGTTCACACACACACACACACAGTCAGAAACAGTTCTGCAGGAAAAGCGTCAGCAGCATCTTCAGAGAACAGAGAAGCAGCTCAGATTGAATACTGCAGACAAAGTTAATCCATGAAGTGACTTCACAGACTGTGTCTTCCACAGTAGAAAACAACATTTAAAACTCGAACACCAGATTCGAAAAACTATAAGATCTATACAAATTCTACATTTTTGGAACTTAGTACACAAAACTTTCAAAAGTTTAATTATCTCATTATTATTTAATTATAATAAAAACAAATGCATCTTATTCTATAGATGATGAATTTGTCACTTTTGACAAATATTGAACTTTAATTATACATTTGAGAAGCAATTTCCAAATTTAAGAACCAAAAAAGGATTATTGAATCATATCATATTGTGTCACATCTTGTCGTCTCACAGCTTTTCTTAGAGGATGTATTTTTTCATCCTCTATACATCTTCCAGCACAAAACTACTTGAGTGTATTTTTATTGATATCCTTTTTATATTATTTTGATGATTTATGGAAAGTACAGAATTCTTTCTGTAACATTCCGTCTTCTGACTCATTCTCTGTGCCAACAGATTTGTGGCCCCTTGTGGTCCTCTCACTTGTTTTGCCCTGAGCATCATGGTTCATCAAATTCATACGTGGTTAAACAAAGGAATCCGCAGATTACATCCACATTGGGACCTTTATGATCCAAAAGGGAAGTTTCCATAAGCAAATATGTCTCTGTAAGCTTGTTTTAGCCGCGGAGCAACTGTTTAGAGCCTTGAATCATTTCCCCAATAGAGAGATGAAAGATGAGTGTGTTCCCACACAAGACTCCTCTAACCGGCTGTTGTGCATTCTGCCGGAATGTTTCTGTGGACGGAAATGTTTAAGGGCTCCTCAATTTGTCATATCAAAGCAGAGACACCACTTGGAACAATACTCCCTCCTGTTCCCAATTTCCTTTCTCCCCGGCGCACGGTTGTACCTCATCAGCAGCGTTTCATGTGGTTCCTCCCATCCCTATTGTTGGCCAAGTGCACTGGTGTATCCCCCAGTCGAAGGGTCCGTCTGCAGCAGCACAGACACAACAATCAAAGGAGAGCCGGAGACATATTGAAACCATTGAGCCAGACACATGATGCAATGCTGCAGCAATTTACCCCCGGTCTCACATAGCTCAGAAACCACCACCTCAAAGAAAGTGCCGAGCAGACATCTCCCCAGCATCAAGGTATGAGGGGAGGCTTCTGTGGTTTTAATCAAAGTTAATGGCTGGGAAAAAGGAGGCATGGGGCACTGGTACAGTCATTTCATACGTGTGTTGCCCCCGTGGAGAGGGGCATATAGGGGTCTGCTAGTGCCTGCTGCAAGGGCCAAGGCCCTTTGTGTAAAGGAGAGTATCACATTCCATCCCTGCAAGGGCCTGCAGCAGATGTCAGCACTTCACATTGTGGAATCCCTCTCCCTTTTGCACACACTCACACACACTCCTTTGGCCCTTGAGGTTTTGTCTGTAAAAATCTGGGTATTTTGTCTCGTTGTCCACGTTTGATTGCCGCTTCCACGGTGGTCCTGTGAAACTTGGAGGCTTTGATACAAAGAAATATAATAAACAGAGGAAATTAGAAACAAGGCAGACCTTTCGGGTCACGGCTAACACACAGAGACATGCCAGCCAGGAGGACTCTGCGTCCGCACACTGGAGATGGAAATGTATACAATAGAGACTTCACAGTCGTTGGCTCACGGCAAAATCCCATTAGACGTGCTTGCCTTTTTGGGACAGATACTGTCAAACAAACAAATGCCGTCTCCCAAACACTGTGTGTTACACAACGCGTTTTTCACAGTGTCTGTGGTTTTGTTCCAGGTGAAATGAAAAGAAACACTGGGGAGAGATTGCACACCTCATTATGGCACCTTGACGAAGAGAAGGCCGGGGAGATGACTTCATTTAGATGATGAAACCTCCTGTGACAGCAGCAGCAGTCGTTTTCTGCTGTGTGGTCCTGTGGGGTTTTCTGTGGTTTCATTCCCGGTGGGAAAAGTGCCAACGAAGGAATTTGGAAAGAATTCACTGAAGTTTTCTCACAATCTGTAAGAAACTGAAGTCCTGATGAGCTCTTATCATTGTGTCCTTCAGCATGTCGACATTCTATATCAATGACATTCTAATGTTATAGGCTGGATAGGAAAGTTTAACTGCCCCTGGCTGCACTTGGCTTTGAAACCAGAGCCCCCTGGTGGTGCCCCTCAGAGCTACAGCCAGGGGGTGCCCCCCTGAACACTTGCCGGTCTGTTTTGGTTCTTGCACGAACTGAAGAGAAACTTATTTCATCATGTGATTCAACTAAAATCCAGAATAAAACATAAATATGTTGTCTCCTAATGGTTTCATCCATCCAACCATCTTCTGATGTGCTTATCGTGTTGAGAGTCACTGGGAGTCGGAGCGCTCATCTTTGTGCATATTTGATTTCCAGCTCTAATTCATCACCACAGCACAGAGAGGTGTGCCACTGCTTTGTGGTTACCGCTCAGATTGTATGCTGCTTCTCAGATTGAGCCGTGCACCAAAGAGGTTTACATTCATTAAATATCCTATAATAATAACTTATTATTAAATATGCTTTCTTTCCTTGATCTGTTGTGGTCAACTGAATTGTTCAATGTCTCTTAGGAGACCTGTCACATTGCTTGATTGTTATTATTATTGGCTTGGTGAATACGTTGAAAGTCGACACTTTAGTCACATCCTGAAGGCTTCATTTCAAATCCACTGAGAAGGCAAAACTACAAATATTGTGTCAACTACACTCAGATACATAAGGAACCAATCTGGTAATGTTCTGACGATGTGTAAGGTTCACAGAGGCCGAGTTGAAAGAGTTAAAGGTTCAAGACTCAACACTGTTCCTGTGTTGAAGTTAAAGCTTGAAGACAAATGTGAATTTAAGAACCAAAAACCATCTCATTATAGTTTTACTTCTCCTCTCCTTCTTTTCCCTGGAGCTCCAACACGAACGGGACATTTTGTTCCATCTCTGAGCCTCCCTCCTGATTGGCTGCCTGTTTTCTGAGTGACACACAGTCAGACTACATAATTGATGCATGTTTATCTGCAAATTAAGTTTCACCCACTGTACTTTCTTATTTTGCAATCCTTGGGAAGGTTAAAGATGTATCGGCTCTTTGACTTTTAGTGATAGTTCGGCCTTTTGGACGTTTGTCGGTCTTGTATCTTTATTTCTTAGCGACGGATGTTGTGTTGTTTGTAAAGTTTCAGTGTTGTACCTCAAATCGAGATAAGCTCAATAATACTCATGTCCGAAAAAAACTTTTATCATTTCATTAATCTGCTGCTTGTGTTTCACATCAGAACTTGAAATTAAACTCGACTGAAATCTACTTTTCTGTTTCATCACAGCTTGATGCTCAGGAAACGAGACGGACTCCTGCTGCCGGAGGACGTCTGCACCGTGACGGCAGAACCGACGAACCTGATTTGAACTCATTGTGTTGTCGAGATGAAATATTTACTGAGCGGAGAGAGAAAATCTGATCTCCAGTGGGTTTTTAAAGTTTCAGGAGCTCCTCTGATGAAAGCGAAACACTGCAGCTCTGCGATAAATTCCAGCAAAAACCCGTCGTCACGCTCAGGGTGAAAACGGTCGGACGTGTCGTTTTCTGCTCTTTGAGGATTTCCCCTCCTCATGTCAGAACCCTGCTCCTAGTGAACATCTGCTGACGGGAGGGACTCACTTTCCATTATGACAATCTGCTTATTTAATGATCCAGAGGTCAAATCCACTCCACTGCCAGACTTCATCAGTAAGGTATTGTACTGGAAGCTGCCGCCCGCTCGGAGATGGATTGTATGACAGTGAACATCTGTGAAGCAGCAGCGTCTGTACTCCGACCTTCTGAATTTACAAAGCACGTGGAGTATGTGTTGCCGGCAGATGATGTATGAAGTATGTGAAACATTGAAGCGGTTCATTTTTGCATTAATGTAAATTCTGGTTCATTCATGTTTACGGGTTGGACACAGGAAGCACAATATAAAGTGGAGAACTCAGCAACTACAGGAGCGTGTCGGTAATTGAACGTGTCACCATTCTACTGTGCCGATGCAATCAGGACATTGATCCAGAAAATAAAGGACTTTTCCTCTCAAGTCAGTGGAGTTAATTATTTTACAACCATTTGTTTGGTTTCTTTCATTTGCACATTTAAAAGTAAAACGAAAGAAAGAGAAGCATCAAAGCAAAACAAAGACTCGTTAAAGATTCAAGATTCTTCTTTATCGTCAAGTTACTGCTGCAGACAACCACACACATTTATGACACTCCTAATTTACTTGAAACTTGGTAGAAGTGTCGGACACGGGTCAAGAAAAAAATCCATAACATTTTGGTGCCAATGTGGTCAAAGATGCAGATCCAAAAATTCCAGAAACACTGCGATATAGGATGTTTTTTTGTAGATTTACAGTTTTATGATCTGGCATATTTAGGGAACTGATGTCTAAGAGTGTTTTTAATTTGGTGCAGCTTGATTGCATTTTGGGGGTTGGTTGGGTCTTGGTTGAGGTATGTGCTCTCCTGAGGGCCATTCCACTTTCTTTATTATTTCCATTCATGCTTTTTGTTTCTTTATTGTGTAGAAATTGTCTCTTCATCAGAACCACTTCAAATCCAGGATTAAATCGACTTTGCACATGCAGAACTGAAAATATATCACATATGCACATATTTTGCAAATCCTCCCTGTCTGTCAGCCCTTTTGTTTCATCTCCATCTTTGGTGATTTACATGAATTCCGTCTGGCAGCTTCTCTTTGCTTCTCCCTCCTCCAAGTCGTTTATCTCGTCGCTGATCTGAAGTCACGTCCACGAAGCTCAAACAACCGACTGTCACTTGTGAATTAAAACGAAACACACACACACACACAGACACACACAAACACACAAGTCTGTCAAAAGCTTCATTTTCATTTGAATAAGAATACGAAAACGAGCGTAACCCTTTCCTGGCTGCAGCAGTAGCAGAAATGTGGTTTGCATGCCAGGTATAATACCACAGCAGATTGGTTCAATCCAGCCTGACATATTTCTGGAATGGCACATAGATGTCCATCGCACTTGGCTCGGAGCCAACTGGCGAACATTTCTCTAGACAACACAAAAGGATCCTTGTGCTCGACCGCCTCGCCTCCTGATTGTAACGGCAGAACCGTGCCCTGTGACATAAATCATTAATCTCTATGCATGTGGTGCCGATTAATTTGTGTATGGAAGTGGCATGCCATGTCAGTCAAAATTATACCACGGGGATCATTACGCCGAGGCCTCCCAGGTTGTTTGACATACAGTGATGAATGAGATATGGATCAAAATTGTGGGAAAAGAAAGAAAATCAGCTCACTCCTGCTCGTGCGCTGGATTTTATTTTCACTGAGAGAAAGAAGAAGAAAGAAATAACATCGGGGTTCCTGTTCATTTCTCCCAGCGTGTTTTCAACCAAACACACAAAACCCAATGAAAAATGACACAAACACATCTGACATTTAAATTAAAAAGTTCTTTACGCAGGAAAGTTATGACCACAACCATAATCCAGGAGAATGATGTGGTTTGTAGAAGTGAACGAGAGAGGGAACATTAGAAATGTTAAAAGTCGTTTCTATCATCACCCCCGTAATTAAGTCTGTCAGGAGTTTGAGAGAACTGTGGACTCAGAAGCTTTTTAGGTATTTAATATAGAAACAATTCAGAGGGATGAATTGGTGCGAACAGGCTGCAACTCTGAGTCCAGGAGATTGTTCCAGGAAGCTGAGCCGATAAGGGCTCTGACATCTACCCTGTCCAGATCCAATCTCCAATCTTCAAATGATTCTTTTATTAAAAAATCACACACATAAGTAATATTAAAGTAGGACAGCTTAAATACAAACCTTTATCCGCATCCCAGATATGACTTACTGAATACTGCAGAACCGATTGTCTTGAAGCTCTGTGGAAGGAGAGGACGAGGGAAATTGAAGAACACTTTAAGGTTTGGCCCCGGATCAGTGGACAGATCCAGAAGTATATTTTATCCCTTTCTTTATATCATTGTAAGATGTTTTATTTACATTTCCAGTCATGTACATGAGAATACCTCCTGGACCTTGATGAAAAAGGCAGGCATGTTTAGAAAACTTTTTGAGGCCCTAGCCTAAAGGTTTACATCAAACTAAACCAACATTTCTGACCTGCTTTGACCTCATATCATCAACAGGTCACTTGGATCGCATAGCAATTTAAATATCTGGATAAAAATGGCGTATAAGCCCCTCTGTAAAACCTGTAAAGCTAATTGTATAATAGCTACTGAAGTAGAGATGCCTGCCTCAGAGAACAAGAAAAACGATATTTTGTGAAAAAGGCCTGTAAAGATGTGTATTGTTATTGAAATATACAAATGCAGATGGAAAAAGTGCGTTAAAATAAACACCTGAGTGTGTGATATAGATGTTTACATTACACTGTCATCTGAAAGAAAATGATGTAACGAATGAAATGGCCCCAAAAGTGTCTCCAAATGGACCTGTACATGAAAAACCTATCTGTTTCTACCTGTTGTGTTGTTTGTCGAGCGTTCAGCTTTTCAGTTCTGGAGCAGAGGTGATATACGGCCGAAAGCTGAGCAGCAGAAAGCTTCGGCTCCGCACACGAGAGAAAAGAGGATCGTCAATCATCTGCCGCGAGTCGTTTCCATGCGGTGTAACATAACTTTACACACTGCAAACTGAAAATCAATGAGGTGAACGTGTGTAAAGTTTCGATATTTTATGGATTTGTATGTTTGATCTTGTGCCAACACACACACACTTCTCCAGGTTGTTCATTCAGTGGCTCACATCTGTTCATCGAATGTAAACAAGAGGGTCAATATGAAACCTGATATCCGCCCAGAGTGAAGGATATTTACACAGAGACTCAAAACTACATCTCATCAGCTGTTGACCTTGGGAACAGCAGTGGAGACACTTCAGGAGCTTTTCATCATATTATATTATCCTCATCCAGTTGTTAGTGTGGAGGTGCAGCTCTTCTGAATGTCCTTGTTTTCTAAACACAACTGTAGGACAAAATTATTATAATATTTTATGTCCTTTATTATAGTCGGACCACCCCACTTTATTTTATTTAACTTTTTGTATAACAATATTATGCTTGTACATCAAATTATATATCATGTCATGTTCCAAAATGTGTAGATCCTAGTACAGATTATTACTATAGCACATTTAAAAACAATGACAGATGACCAAAGTAATGTGCAATATAATATGAATATATCCTACAATAAAATAAAACGCTACCATGTGGATAAAATGTGTCTTCAGTCTATTCTTAATTATGTCTACAGCACTGAATTGTTAACTGTACACTGGTCCAAAGCTGTTATTCATATTTCATTCCACATTTATTGATGCATCATAATCAACCTAGAATCAAACAGAGACATCAATGGCCGCTCTGAACACGTTGGGCCTTCTCCATCCATCATGTTTATCACGGCCTCTCCAGCCTCCACCGTCTTTCCGCCGCCGTTAAGCACATCACATAAATACTGAAGCGTTATGCTGCCGTCACATGAATGAATGGGTGGGTGGGTGCGCTTCATTTATCCACCGCCGCGTCACGTGCGGAGCCGCGGCTGTGGCTGTGTCTGCTGTGGGAGGCGGGAGGAGAGGAAGAGGAAGAGGAGGAGGAGGAGGAGGAGCAGGAGGAGCAGGAGGCGGCTGTCCGTGGTGCTGATGGGAGGACTGATGCTCTCCAGCTCCTCAGCTACTGCGCATGTTGCATGACAGGTACACGCAAACGCCTCCATCTTGGGCATCCGAGGCGCAAAGGGCAGCAGCCATATGCACACACACAGACACACATGCACACACACACACAAACACAGACACACACTGATGCACTAAAAATAACAAGAGGGAAGAAGAAGCAGCAGCAGAAAAGGATATAAACAAAAATTGGAAATTTGCCGAGATGTAACTTTTCTCTTTCTTTCCCATTGAACCCATTGAGGGTGAGGAGCGCGGGTGAGGATGGAGAAGCGCGAGAGCGAGCGGTGCGCGCGGCTCTGTTAACCGCTGGATCCGAGCAGGCGGCTCCGCTTCCCGGCAGGAACCGAACAGGTGACACGGTGGAAAGGTGAGTGGCACCGTTTGGCATCGAGCACTTTCCCGTTATTTATGTTCTTTACGCGCGCTCCCTGCAAGGGGGTGAGGGGGTGGGGGGGATGCACGCTCACGTCCATATGTATTGGCATCTTCCTCCCACCCCCCACCCAGGCTGTCATGGTGGTCGCTGTGTTGTTCTCCCTCCCCTGCTGCTGCTGAAGGTTCGAGTCCGCTACTTTTACTTTGCTCTTGTTCCGAGCAGCTCGACGCGACGCGCAGCCACAGGTTGTGCGTGCGAGCTCCGGTCGGTTCTGCAGAATCAAGGTGTGCGCGCGGGTTGTTTGGAAGCGAGAGGAAGCTCCGTGTGTTGATGAGCTGCGCGCAGGCCTGACCTCATGTGTTATCACACTGTAAGGATGTCGTGTTCGGCAATAAATCACGTTGACTCGAGCTAAAAATAAAATCCTGAATGGCAAATGTTATTTATATGACATAAGGAGCTTTGCTGTTTTGATATCGACTACATTGTTAGCTCTTTTTCATCTCAATCAATCATCAATCAATAATTTTTTCACACAAATCACAATCGGAGTCAAATGGCTTAAATGGTCTGTTAATGTCTTCAGACTTCTCTAAATGATTCAGTTTGTCCTATTCACACGCCTCAGGAGGTGGAGGCGGCCATCCACTAACCAAAAGGCCGGTGGTTCGATCCCCACACAGTATACATGTGTGTGTGAATGGTGGGAGCTGTTTGGTTTATCACAAACTTGTTTAGCTCTTGACCATCTATGTAAAGTGCCTTGAGATAATGTATATTAGGATTTGTTGCTATGCATATACAATTTAATTAGTTTATTTAAAACAGTACTGTAAAGAGCTTTTGTCTATATAATCTATGTGCTGCACTTTCTCTCTCACACATCACTAAGCCATCAAGGGCATTTTGGGGTTCACTATCTTGCCCAGCGGCACTTCGGTACGCAGACTGACTGAGTTCGAACCCCAAACCCCTAAATAGTGATATGAACATTCTCGATCGTTTTCAGGAATTATTTTCTACTGTTTATCGACTAGAATTTAGAAAACAAGATTTCCAGCTGCAGTGAACGAACGTGGTCAGAGCAGAACTACTTCTCGACCTCGGACCATAAAAGGCGTCTTGAGTCACCGGAAGCTGCTCGACTATAACGGTGCCTCTGCAGTTTTTAACTTCGCCAGCAGTAAAACAAAATGAGGACAATGTTCCTCCAGTGGTGACACACGGTTGACTCAGGCAGCGCCAAGGTCAATTTATGGACGCGGTCTCAGCCGAGCAGGAATCGGTTTAGCACGGCCGGGCCACAAAGTTCTGGTTCTTTCTCCTTTATTATAGATTTTGAGAAGGTGTGGACAAGTGTGAGCTTCAAAATAAGTGGTTCACATCAGGTCAGTTTTATTTTTACAGCACAAAATCAAGACAGAACTTCTCTCAGATCACTTTTCTTTTAGACCTTGCTCTTTTTAATGTTATTTAATCGATATGGAAGTGTGACCTGTCCAGGGTGAAACCGGCCTCATGTCTCACAGCAAGAAGGTTCTTGGTTCAAATCCCAGTTCCTGTGGGGAGTTTAAATCTTCTCCTGCCTCTTCCAAAGACATGCAGGTTAATTGGAGACTCTGAACTGTCTGAAGATGTGAATGTGAGTTGACTGGTGTTTGGCTCCAGCTGTATCCTGACACTAAATAATCATAAGCTTTATTTGTAAAGCACCTTTCAAAGAAGAAATGCAAATTAAATTGCTGCAAATCAGGGTTCAACATCAACAAAGAAAGTATAATGGCTTAGTTTTATCTCTACAGGTCTGCAAAGATTCTCAGTCATTCAAGTCCTGTATTTTCAGGAGTTGTAAAAGGCAACTGGACATCTTAGATTTTAAACCTCTCATCCAAGAGACGTGTGCAGTTCTCCACAGAAAAAACAGGCCTCAGCAGTGATCAGAATGTATAAACTTCAGGACACAATGTCACCCAGAGAAAGGACGCCATCGCAGGATAAATCTTGTTAAGTGATTAGTTTTGAGATTCAGACAAAAGGACAAAAGGTTTCTGAAACAATTTAGAGTAAGAATTTGAGGGAATGTCCTTGTTTGGTTAATCTGATCAGTTTCTAGACGTGTTTCTGGTGTTGGAGAACTGCACTGAGGCTTTGGGAGTTAGTCTCATCAGGTGCTGTGCGTCATATCACATTAATATTTTAGTGTTTCCTAATAACACTGGTTTCTTCAGTACAGCGTCTTGCTTACTGTGGATCCTTCTCCTCCCTTCTACCAGGAGCACAGGGTCAGAGACAGGAGCTGTCTGATAGAGAACAGCCTGAGGGAAGATGGGACATTATAGGTCAGACAGTCAGCATCACCATCAGCTGTTGCACTCTGATGTGTGCGGGTCAGCGTGGCTCTATGTCGCTCATCCTTCCTCCTACTGAATGAAGGCGCTCAAACCAAACCGCCCATATTCATTCGCTGGACTCTCCCAGAATCGATAAAGCGATGTTGACTCACTTCGGGCAAAGTGGGGCGTTTGCATGAAGACAAACGGTGCTGAGCGGAGCGGGGGGGGGAGCCGATCTGTGCCGGAGAACATGATGATCAATGGGGCAGGCGGGGAGCCGAGCAGACAGGGAAGACACTGGGTCAAGGCCACGAGGAGGAGAGAGAGAGAGAGAGAGAGAGAGAGAGAGAGAGAGAGGAGAGAGAGAGAGAGAGAGAGAGAGAGAGTCTCTGTCTAGACAATAAACTGTTTCAGTTAATATACAGTTATGCCTGGCAGGGAGGGGGGGTTGGCAGGAGGATGGAGGAGGGAGAGCTTGGCTGTTGGTCTCCGTGTACCTGTGCTATGAAAGGGACCACTTCCCTTGATGGGGCGGATAATTCACACAGGTACTAAGACTGCTCCATGATTAATGGCCCCCATTAAGAAACGCTAAACTGCTCTGTTCACGAGTATCGGTATAGGTCATTTGTATAATGTACAGTTGTTTTACGGTTGTACCTGACTTTGATGGCTTTGATTTGATCTCCTCCAAACGTAATGCAAACACAGATGAATCCAAAATATATTGTTTTAACATTACAATGCATAAAGTGAATCCACAGCTGCAGAAACAACAGTCAGTCAGTCGTTCCTTAGAGGTCACCCTCCCCAGTCCTGAATGACCGTCGTACTCAGGTGCATTACTCCACTGATTGCATTTAAACCTCGAACTTGCTCTGCCTGATTAAACCATGACCAATTGATTAATTCACATTTCAGACATTTACTGTATGTGACATGCGTGCAGGGAAAATGGGAATGCATCATGTTCGGGAAGGGCCAAAGTCCCAGTGGTAGATGACGTTCCTCCTCCCGCCCAAGGGATACATCATAAGCAAAAGCTGTCTGATGTCACGAAGAACATGATGAAACGATTCACTTTGGGTTAAAGTCTGAGTAGCTTTAAGTGCATTGGCTCCTCTTTGTTTTGAACTGTTTGTTTGCTTCCTCCGCAGGCTCGACTCACAGCAGAATGGGCGTCGCCAGGCTCGTCGTCTTCCTCCTGGTGCTCTCGCTTTGTCTGGAGGGAGGCGATGCCGGAGAGAAGGGAACGAAGAAGGGGAAAAAGAAGGGGAAGCAGGTTTACTGTCCATCGTAAGTACTGTCGTTATCACCAACATGGGCTTTATACATATACCCCAACACTGATGGGTTTGCAGAGGGGCGTGGGTCTGACATCAGGGGTGGTCAGTTCGGATTGTGTGTCTCTTTTCCTTTATACTCTCCTCTGTGCTTGACCTTCAGAAACGCTTGGGATAACGCAACTGTACAACTTAATGAATTCAAGAGCTACGATGTTGAAAATAATTTTAAAAAACAGCAATGTTACTGGTGTGCAACTGGGAAATGCAGTATCGCCGCTCCTGCCCAACATTGGTACCGGCACATGTCTCCTAGCATATTGAACACCAACATGTCCTGACTTGCTTTTAGGAGGGTGCATTGTCTCTATGCATTGCAGGGCTGCACCCCCTCCGTCCCCCTAAACTCTAACAAATGTCTCGACTTTGAAACTCGTTTGATGTCCTCCCAGTATTGGCAAGTCTAAGCCCTGTGACATATTCCGTGTTGCGTGCTGCGGATGCCTTTGTGGATGAAGGAACCACTTGGTTCCAGTTTAGCTGTTGTGCTTGAGGTTGTCAGAAAGGTCTGTTGAGAGAGAGAGGGTGAAAAAGAAAAAAAGAAGGTTTAGCGGATGGGAATTATGTTTTTCACTTTGATCAGGGAACCGCAGAACATGCGCGCACTGTGCCGCATTCCTGTGGAGCACTTTAGCTCATCCTCAGTGCATGATAAGGTTTACATAATCATATATAAAATGCTTTGAGGAGGGGAAATTCTTTGGCAGGAGAACTCACTGCCACCCACAAGGAGGCTTTCTGTTTCTCCCTCCTCTGCTGCCAGATCCTCTTCTCCTCTTTCCCCGTCTCTCTCCATCCCTTTGTCTTTTTTCACCAGTCAACCCCCAAAACACAAATGATGTTTGACTGAATATGTTTGAAAAACAACACTGTACGTTACGGTGTTCATTTTCAGTAGACGGCTTGGTTTTCCTTTTCAAAAGGGGAAATTTCACTTTGGTCTCAACAAAAAGTGGAAATATGCCGTGATGTAAACTCTTCACCACCCACATGGCAGATTAATTGACGCTGGCGGGGCGATGATATCCGGAGGTATTTAAAAATAGCAACATTATATGTGTCAGTTCCTTCACGCACAATGTGTTCATATATACACTGAAAGGCCTAAAGAGCACCACTGTCAGTGTAGTTAAAGACACAGGAGAGGACAAAACTTCTTGTTAATAACATAATTTGTCAATTAAATAAACAGACCAAGAATTCTAATCTCCCATCATGTTGCAGCGTCTGCTAAAAATGGCAAATCAGAAAAACCTGATGGTATTAGCAGGATTTGTAGTTTTGGAAGTTTTATATTTGTAGCTAATAGATGTTTTTAATGTTTGTTAATATTGTTCAGATAATGAGATAAGAATATGTCTCATTTTTGTCATTTTGTCCAAATGATTAACTTTATAAAGGAGGCTGCTGCAGTAATTAGTAAGCTAGCAGGCTCCCTGCATACAGTGCCGCAGGTTCGATTTCCACCATGGCTGGAAACCCCCCGAGGCCCCTTGCCACTAGCTTTCTGCCAAACGCTTCATCATGTTGGAGGTTTGTTCCAAGAGTAAATTGAGGGGTTCGGCTTGGGTCAATGTCGGGGCCCCATTTCTGCCTAGGCCCCCCCCAAGTCCTTTGAAAAGCTCTGGTTTACAGTTTTGTTAGAAATGTGAGGCTTGATGACCTTCTACTTCTGTGTATACTCCTTTTATGCATCCGCAGTATTACTTGAAGCATTAAAAAAAATACAGCAGAATAAACAAATGAATAAAAATATTTATATGAGCATACTGGAAAGATGAAAAATGATTCTCCGTCAACCTGTGGGACCAGGATCTGGAAACATCTGAAAATAGCACCACATCACATTTATAAACACTCCTGCACTCTAACAATACCTGGGTGGTCCAGATCTTAAAAGCTAATTTAATCCCTAAACTGGTAGCGCTCTCAGGCTACAGTTTAATCAAGGAGTACACAGAGCAGTTCGCTGTGAATCTGTGGCGTTCATCTGCCAGGAATTTGACCTCTTAATGTGATCGTGCCTACAGTTGCCTCTCCGTCTCTTTTTGTTTGCAGACAGCTGTCATCCGAGGATCTGGCCCGAGTCCCTGAGAACTCCACCAGTAACATCTTGAACAGGTTACTGATCACCTACGATCCCAGAATCAGGCCCAACTTCAAAGGCAAGTCTCTCCCCGTCATCATCTTTCTCTGTCGATTTTTTAATTTACTGTTTTTGCCGAGCTGCCGTCACAGTAATTAAAGAAACCAGTACATCATGAACTCATTCCTCTGGACTTCTCCTTAGTATCCTGTGCTGGAGCAAGTGTTCGCAAACTTTAAATGGTGCTTTTGACATCCGTGAAGATGTATTTACTGCAAATACTTTCATGTAGTACAGCACTTTAGCAGTGAGGGAATATTATCCTATATTTGGTATTGATCTGTTAGTTAAGACTGACTGTATGTAAAGAAGGGCGATGTGGCAGCTCGCCAAAAGTGAAGCTCAAGCATTTCTAATTCCCCCTGGCGGCAGGCTCTAGTACAGGTCATAAATCCTGCCTCCTCCATGTTAGGGGATCTGACATGGACCAAACTAAAAAGTCAAGTACACATCAAATCATTTTTGTGTCTCAAAGATGGTTTCTGTCGTTTCAGGTAGTTGTTATCACATTGTTGTTTTTCCAAGTGTTCATTTTGGTTTTAATTACTTATTTGAATCTATTAAGATGGGGTAACATGTCGTGATTGACAGCTGAGACTGAATTGTGATTGGTTGGTTGATTGGTTACTCCCTCCCCCATCGCTACTCTGCAGACTCCAAATGCCCATCATGGCATCATTGATATCTGGACTCCTTTGGCTTCATTTGTAGATAGTGAGAGGCAGTGAAGACCATCTTTATAAACCAGTCTGTAACCAATTGAGATGAATTGAAAACACTTCAATTCTACAGTATGATGTTATTCCTTCTTTACTGTGCCAAGCGTCCATCTTCACAGTTTTTACAGTGGGCTTTAAATGTCACACTAAAGGGTGAACGCCTGGCTTCAGTCTCTCAGTAAAAACAGACACACAAAGAACTCAGTGGCGGGTCGGGCTTCAGGTGGCTCCTCGGATAGTTTCCGTCCTCCGGCACTTGGCAGTGAGAAGCCGTATCTGGGACTCGGTGTTTGATGTGTTGTGGGCAGAATCAGCTCCCTGCCCGGCTGCCTGCGACGGGTCCAGCGGCCAAACATCTGCTCTTGATTTCAGGGTGGGCTGAGAGCTTCCCGTCCATTAACATCCATGTCATAATCTCCCAAATTACATCCTAAACTGTGTCTTGTGCATTACTTGGGCCGGGGCCTATAAAATGTGGAACTGCTTTTATGGACCGTATAGAGACTTGCAAGAAGCATCACAAGGGTTTGCTGAACATCATTTAGTTTTCAGGTATCAGATGAGAGAGCTTTACGGCATCGGCATATTATGTACATTCATTTTCACAAATTGCCTGATGGAGTTTAAACTCGTGAAACTCCTGAGCCTCCAGTAAACACCTCAAAGGAAAGAACGTTATTCAAAGCAGCACGAGCAGTCTGCATTCGTCAAGGATTTTATTAGTTTATGCGAAGGGCTGAGTGGAGAGGGATGCCACTATAAATGTTTACAGCGTTAGCTTAGAGGAGGAGTGCGATCCTCTTGGGAGGGCGTTTTTTATTGCTTTGCCGTGTTGATGAAAGTCTTTCACAAATCCTGATCGGTCACACAATCCTGTTCAATCAACGGGAAACAATGTGTATTGATGTAAAAACAAAGAGGTGCATGAAAACACACTGACACTCACTTGTAAGCTGTAAATACGCAGATGATGTGAATCACTCCTCTCGCTCCTCTTCAATCCAGGGATCCCCGTGGAAGACAGAGTCAACATCTTCATCAACAGCTTCGGCTCCATCCAGGAGACGACCATGGTAAGAAGCCACTTATCCCACTTCCCCTGACAGGATTGATGATCAATACTTCTGCCAATCAGAGGCAGCGGTTCGGAGCTGAAAACTGCTTCAGTCCAAAAGTTTGAGGAGGAACACGAGAGCATGTTCTCTAGAAGGTATCGGGACGTTTAGCAGTGAATTATTATGAAGACTGTGGGGTTTCATGCCTCATTTATCTGATGGCTTAATTGCTGATGGAGAAATGCAGTTTTGATGCTAATGAACTCAAGGAACATTTCTAAAGGTTTCATTTAAAAGCTGCTGGGACGGGCCAATAAACACTCAATAAATAACTTATATTAAACCCAATCTTGAAGTCTTAATACATATTTTATCTTCTATTACACTGCAATGTTTTTACATCCACCAGGGAAGTTATATCTTCAGCTCAGTGTGTTTGTTTGCTGCTTGGTTTGTTAATAAGCAAGATAAAAGTAAAACAACTGAATGGATTCGCTCGAAACTTGGTGGAAGGATGAGTCAGAAAAGAACCCATTAAATTAAATTGGTGTGAATCTGGATCAAGGAGCTTTAATATGGAGAGATTTGTCATAATTTTCCCAGGGAACAATTCATGGATCTTGATTAAATCAGGCATATTCAGGGGACTGATATCTATGAGTGTGTGAGATCTGGTGCAGCTTTATTGGATTTAAGGAGCCCATTAAAGGCCCTGCTGGAGGCATGCACCATTTTTGTAATTGGGCCTAGTTGTATCCTGTAATTTTAACATCAGAACACAATGAACAAATAATTCAACCAAGACATATATATCAGTCCCTTAAATGTGCCTGCATTTTTCATGCATGATTTTTGGGGGAAATCTTGCCACGTTAAAGAAAGTGATGAAAGAATTCTTTGATCCACCCCAACATGTCTTTCTTTAGTGGCCAAATATCACAAAGTTTAATGGAAATCCATCAAGTAGTTTTTTGTTATCTTGATGACAAACACACCAGCATACAAAGAAAAGGACAGAACTATAACCCCCTGGTGGACGTAGGTAATAATATAAAGACAGAAAAGAAAAATCTAATACTAGCAGCAGAAAATCCACTTCTTTTACTTTGTGAAAGCATGAGGATGGTTTGGTCAGTTACTTTCCAGACAGAGAGGACTGTCAGTTCTGAAGGGATCCAGACAATATGCATGCTCTCCAAAACAGCACCAGACAAGAACAGCGGGCCAACATGTGGCACACTTGGTTCTTACTTTCAAAAACCTGAAATTTTTTCAAGAGCAGGACGCCTCCGTCCTCACGGGGACTGGGGGGGGATTCATGAACTTTTTCCCTCAGTGTCCTGTTGCAGCAGGTCTGGACAGTGTCTCTGTCCAGACCAGTGATCAATCTCTGCTAATTTAATTTCATGAGGAGTGACACTCTGAGCGCAGCCCCAGCTCCCAGGCTGGATCCTGGAATCGGATCTGGGCTCAAATCTACTGTGGAAATATTTCTTTTGGCTGCAGATCAGAAAAGTGTGTTCAGCCGTAATATCTTCCAGGGAAGTTTCTCTCTGGGACACGCAGAGAGCAGGACTGCAAAGAATTCAGTGTACAGAGGTGTGTGAGGTGGATCGTGAGGAGATGTAAGAGACGAAAAGGGAGTAAATCAAGGAGAACAAAGAGAAAGAAAGGAGGAAAATACATTAGAAATCAAAGGTAAAAAAGAAATGGTAAAGAAGAAGAATGACGTGAGAGTCCATTTAAACAAAGAGAGGCAGGCAGGAAGAGTATGATGAGTATTGGGTCCACAGAATCTGAGATTTCTTGAATAAAGTCATAATATTACGAGATTAAAGTTGTGTCATTCAAGGGGAAAATCTTAAGATTAGTCTGCTGCCTGCGTTAAAATGGGGAATATGAGGCATCTTGTTAAGTTTTACTTTTGTAGAAGTTTGACAAGTAACAATTTATAAAGATTTAAAGACAAAGACACTGACTTGAAGAAAATTGCTTCTTTAGTGGAGGAGGAAATGTGACTCTTTCAATATGTGTAATTCAAAGTTTGGTTCAAGACTGCTGTTATTTCCTAGAAAACTTTATTCTCATTAAGTTATGACTTTTCTCTTATAATACGATATTTCTCTTTTTGTAATATTACTGCTTTTTTTTCTTGTAATATCACAAGGGTCTTTTCAATTACGACTATTCTCGTAACATTACGATTGTTTTCTTTCAATATTCCAACTTTCTATATGTAATATTTTAGGTTTCATTATTTTAAGATTACAAGTTTAGTCTCAGAATCATAATTTGTCTTCCATCTGGCTCTAATACTCTGTCGTAGAATAGAGAAGATTTAAAATAAGAGACAGGGATGAGAAAAGTTGACAGAGCAGACTGTTGAAGGCTTAAAATAAAAGGAAAACAGAGAAAAGTCAAGAGAACAAGAGGCGAGAAGAATGAAGCCAGAAGGTGGAAAGAGATATCACATCAGGACAGAAGAAGGAAGAGCCAAGAGTGAGACGTAGACAGAGAGAAGAAGAACTCCCAGATGGCCACTTCTCCTGTCCCCTCTCCCCCCCCCGGGACACTTGACAAAAGATAGACAGAGAAGGAGAGTGACGGAGGTTTGGGAAGAAACAGAAGAGACAGCCGGCCACCTCCTCGCCTAATTCATCACTCTGTGGGGTCTCCGATCCCAGGGAACCTCTCTCATCATTCACACCTCCCTGGGCCAAACTGCGCCACATGTCCTCTGTAGTTAACACATCTGCTTTCACTTCATGATTCGCCAGGAGACGACGACTAATCTGATACCGCAACATTGAATAAATTGTGCTTGTGTAAGTTTGTGTGTGTGTGTGTGTGTGTGTTTCTTTCTTACCGCTGCTCAGTTTGAGTTTTCCTCGTTGACTACACAGCTTGTGTTAAATCTGTCTGGGATCGAAGGCAGCACTGGCAGCTTGATGGCGAGCCAGAGGGACGATGTATTTCCTTGTCTGGTTTCTCAGAAAGGCGAAGGTGTGAGAATTGGCTCATGTCCCTGACAGACAGAGAGGGGAGAGCCAGCAGGAGCTGCTCGTGCTGTCGCTCGAGGGCCAGTTGGACACTGGATTTAGGTTGTGTAGAAACAAGAGTAAGACATCAACAATTTGACCACTGCTCACACACAGACACACAAAAACAAACTCTACTGGCAGGGAAATAAAATACATTTTATGCTCCTGCTAAATCACTTGGACTGATGCAGCACCTGTTCTAAACCTGCCTGTTTGAAATGTGTTATCTGGCTGTTGGTTATTCTGTTTGCCGATTTTTATTTGTGAAACTGCAAACGTGACCCGCGGCAAGAAAAATACCGGCTGTAAGATTCTGCTCAACTGTTTACTAAAAGCTCAGTAAATCTCCACGAGTGACCAACCACTAGGGGGCGACCATGAGGATTTGGCTTCACTCACAGATTCCTGCGTTGATTTTTGTCGTGGTGGTCAAATATGGAACTGCAGGTCACATGACACCCTATGTTCTATCAAAGCCCCAAATGGATCCTGACGGAGCTTCAGCAGTAAACTAAACTCAGCTGGAGACAATGGAACCAATAAAGGTTCCATTGGACACATTATCCACTGTTTACTACAGCTGTGGTTTAATGAGATGAATTTTCTCATTGAATTTGAATCCGAAAGACAAGAATAAGATCTTACATGTGTGTATTCCAGTCCAATTATTTTCCTTTGTGGTAATAATTGCCTCTGTGTGTATATGTACTCTGTGGTAATGGATAGTGACAGTGGTGGGAGGACGGGTGGTCCTATCACACAGCTGTTGTACATTTCTTCCACCGGTGATACAACTTTCAACAAAACAAATCAGCAAATAGAGAAAACTGTGTCGTTTCTCATTTAATGCTAATGGGTTTATTGAGTCACTTTGAATGTCTGAATTGCTTTGGCCCTGAAATCTCAACAGACAAAACACAGCCGGGCTGAGTCATTGATTTGACAACACAAAATACTCAACTCAATACAACACAACCAAATAGACAAAAAGCTGCAGATACACACAACACAACCAAATAGACAAAAAGCTGCTGATACACACAAAGACTAAAGAGACAAAAAGTGGCAGATGCGCACAAAACAACCAAATAGACAACTGTGAGGCAAATACTCAACGGATTGAGACACACACGCACACACACACACACACACAGATGGTATTTTGGTGGCTTTGTTTGACATGTCATCCATCTTCACATTCAGCAGTAAAAGTCCTTCCCGGCACCTGGTCCCAGAACAGCTTGAGGGCCATGAACAAAGCTGCCACGAAAAAAGAAAAAAAAATGAAACAGTCCCGAAGCGTCGCTGAGTGAAACGTTCCTTTCAACAACAGCGTGGAAATTTCACTAATAAGCTCACTAATGAGGGATCTGCTGTATCAGATGTTGCCGTGTTGGTAACATCTGACCCTGTGGAGATTCTTCTATGTCGACTGGTTCTAAATTAGACGTCGTTAGTCTTTTTTTTCATCGCAGCTGTGAAATCTCACTCTGTGCTTTGAAGAGATGACGTTTGACTTGAGAAAATATGGTTTGTCCCTGACGTCAAAAGTGTTAAAAGAAGGACAACATGTCCACCTGTCATCAAAAGTCACTTTGAACATGTCTCTGTGTCTCTAACCTGGCTTGTCTCTTCTCGAACCCGACAGGACTACAGGGTAAACATCTTCCTGCGGCAGCGCTGGAACGACCCCCGGCTGAAGCTTCCTCAGGACTTCAAGTCCGATTCGCTCACCGTGGATCCCAAGATGTTCAAGTGTCTCTGGAAGCCCGACCTGTTCTTCGCCAACGAGAAGAGCGCCAACTTCCACGACGTCACCCAAGAGAACATTCTCCTCTTCATCTTCCGTAACGGAGACGTCCTCATCAGTATGAGGTATCATCGTCTTCTCACTTAAAATGTTATTGGTTAATTGCAGGCTACACTTGTGTGACCATAACTATGTTGGCAGATTTGATGTGTCTCTTTGACATTGATTGGTTAGAGCAACACAAAACCAGAGAGGAGCGTATATCTCTGCCAAGGCCAAACAGTTCCCCTAAAATCAATCTAGCTTCAACAAATTGCACAAACACATAGATATCAATCCTCTGAACTTGTCTGTGTCGCCTTTTTTAATCAAGATTGGTGAAAATGGGTTCTTTCTCGGTCCATGTCTCATTCTTCCACCAAGTTTTCTGCAGATTCATTGTGTAGTTTTTGCACAAATCCACTGACAAACACACAAACCAACCAACCAAACAAACAGAGGGTGAAATAACCCCCTCCATCTATAAACAACATCAAATATAACAATAACATATTGTTATTCTTGATAAATGGAGCATCAGGCAAAACAAAATGGCAATGAACTGCTTTTAATCACAACACGTACAAGTGTTTTTCCCAAATGTGGCTCTAAATATCTGTGTAAACAAGTCCACATAAAAAAATTATACAATTCAAGAGATAATTGCGTCAGACAATTACACAGGGACAAAGAAGTTATAATGTAATATTTGTTTGTTTGTGTTCTCATTGCCCTGCAAATCTGCACTGATAATTACTTCATAGTCCTGTGTGCTTTGTTCCAGTGAGTCAGAGTGAGCTCTTTTTTTTATTAAGCATCTTTTACTTGATTTTTCTTATTAGTTTTGTTTCTGGGTCGATAAGGATTATGGCTGTGAGATTGAAATCTCTAAAGATAATGAGGCTGTTGACAAGCTCGCGGAAAACAATTTCCGAGGGGGCTCAATGCAAACTGGCTCGGCCTCCACGTACAGTCGGTTATGTCATCTCCTGAGATAATTACTGGAATCTGTCTGCGGATTCAGAGCGCTACAGATCCTGTTTTTAGCACCACCCAAAAAAGAAGACTACAGGGTAAAGCCTTAAAATCTTGTGGGATCTCAACATTACACATAAGTACGAGACACTAAATTGGGGCATTAATGAAATACTAAAATCTGTCTTTTCTTCACTGTCCTCCAGGTTGTCTGTCACCCTGTCCTGTCCACTGGACCTGACATTGTTCCCCATGGACACACAGAGGTGTAAAATGCAACTAGAAAGCTGTGAGTCTTCACTTATCATCACCTTAACTCATCCACCTCAGCCATCATATCTGCTGGCTGCTCTTTGGGAGGGGGAGAGAAGCTGTATGTAATCATGACTTGGGAATATATTGGTGTTTTTTTTTATAAAATAGCTGTTTTGAGAGTAAACAAGACGTTTTTTCCTTGTGTTCAGAAGCCAACTCCAACGGTGATCACTTAGAGAAGTGGAATAAATCATCATATTTTAAGGTTGCGGTGAAAGTCTCAGAGCTAATTGAGCCTGACTGTTGTTGTTACATCTTATTTACGAAGCAGTTTAGAGCTAAATACGTAAAATAACTTCAAGCGATTTTCCCTCCAGGGCCAAAACCAGCTGCTGCGATTGATATCATTCTACTTCTACATCTTGTTAATGTCTATGCTGGCTGACTTGTTGTTTCCTCTGCACCTCTTTCCTCAAGTCGGCTACACCACGGACGACCTGCAGTTCATGTGGCAGACGGGAGACCCGGTGCAAATGGATGCCATCGCTCTGCCTCAGTTCGACATCAGACAAGAAGACATTGATTATGGGAAACTGCACCAAATTCTATGAAGGAACAGGTACTGTGCTTGTGGTGAATCCAAGTTTTCTTTTCGTAGTGTGTATATGTTGGCAGATAAGCCTAAAAGCTAATTTACAGTGCCCCCTACGATTTTTGGTGGTACTGCTCTGTTTCCTCTGTTTCAGCCATATTTTCACAGGACATGTATGAATATGACCAAATTAATGCAGCCTTCTGTCCTTTTCAGTATAAAACATTGAGCAAAAATTAGCATTTAGCCAGTTCTCTTGATTAAATTGGAAGTAGAGTGAAATATTTTAAACCTCTACAAACTTACTTTTTCCATCAACTCAGTTAACCAAAATCACTCGCAACATTTTGGACTTCAGTGCTGTTCATCATTTTGGTTTTTCTTTCATCCGTTAATTAATTATTCTGTTTTTGTTCGGCTCAAAGCTGCGAGTGTCTTAGGCCCCGGAAGTGTGTTCATGTTTCTGTCTGATCCCCTGATTGTTATTACGTTTGTGTTTCCGCTCCTCTAAGTGCATTTTGTTTGTCATGACAACTCGACAACTGCCCCACAGGTAGACTTTCAGCATAAAAACAACTAATTATTTCATTGTGATCTTGGTCTGGGATTTACTGCTAGTTGGAAATTTTCCTTGCGTCGTGCTTTGGAGGGAATGTTTTGCTCCGTGGTGCAGCAAGTGGTGTAATTGGTTCCCAGTCAATGTTTTTTTTTAGGGGATGATTAACTAGGTGCTTTCGGTTGAAAGATAGACTTATTGGACTTATCTCTGACCTTTCAGTATTGTAAAGCCTGGGGAATTTTGTAATGTAAAGATTTTGTGTTGTTTCTATCTATGATCATACAAGCAGCTAAAATAAACCAAGTGACCTCAGCTGATCCCACCGATATTGAACAATTCCACAGTCCTCACAACACTCAATAATAGGAGTTAGACCTAAAGTCCTTTAAACTGGAATACATCTCCACTTAAAATGGGCTCTTGTTTACTGTGTTCATTAGAGAAATCGATTTGAACCTCCCCATGTTGTGGTATTCACAACCTGCTCCTCTGGATTTTCTGAAAGTTTACATTTTGTGATATGTTTCCAAAGAATTCCAAAACGACAGAAGTTTCGTGTTTTTCTTGATTGTAAAGCTATGTTTATATTAATTTGAGTCATATTGGATTCTTCTTTGTCTGAGGAAAATGTTTCAATTCCCAAAAGTTGGGAGTGGTATTTTAAGTGCTGCTGGTGGTAGCGATGTTGGTAGCCTTCACACAGACCATTTACCAGGATGCTGGCACGGCTAAGGGGAGAGAACACAGAATATTCCTCTCATGAAAACAGCAGAAAAATAAAAGGGTCCTGATACTGTGCCACGCAGGTATCCAGACCGCTGTGAGTACAAAACGTCATTTTCGATTAAATAGAAAAAGCCAACAGAGCCGGTGCGACCGGCGAGGCACACTGCTGGCAATGAGTCAGCCTTTCGATGGGTTGCCATGACAACCTGGTCCGGCACAAAGCTCTCCTCTGTATAAAGCTCACCTTAGTTAAATATTACTTTAGCCCACCCACTCTACAGTCCCCGATGGACCCTACATGCAGCCTCAAAGAGCTAAAGCACGGCACGGCAGTGGGAGGTCGGATGGGGTCGAATCCCAGCTCATGGAAGCCATACTTCTACAGATATGGACTGGTTGAAATTGATCATTTATGAGTTGGGAGTCATTCTGCGCTGTTGTGAAATATAATCTGTTCTCTGCGTCTCTTGTGTTATCGACATGTTACGAATTGAAAGCTTCTTTTGGGTTTGCTGCCGTCAAACATATCAGCTTTTACAAAGATGGCTGAAACAATGTGAAAGACCTTCTGCCCATTGACCTCTTTCTTTCCCCTTCTGGTTTCTGTGGTGCTAATGGTTCACACAGCTGAGCTCTGCATTGTGCTCGGGCAAACAGAGCCGGATCAGACACAGACCTCAACCCTGGCACCGACATTTCCCTCTAAACGCTTAATGTGAGTTTAACCGACCAAGTCAGGACAGGGCCATTACTCTCACCTGCCCCGGTTCCAGTTCAGGGACTGGGAGCTCGCACTCAGGTTCACGTTTGTGGACTAAGTTTTAATATGCTGGAACATCTGAGTTGACAAAAATAGCACGATGCTGCGTTCATGTCTTGAAACTCAGACTGTTGTGATTATGAGAAGATAATTTAAAGACATCTGTAGTTTGGAGATTTGGGGAATTTGGAGTGTCAGCTTCTCCCACTTGGTGGAACTATAAAGCGGCTTATTAACAATCAACAATTATTTGATTGGAGATAATGAGCTTTTCATATACTGCCATTTACACACATTACAGCTCTAAGTTGAAATGAACGGAGGTTTTCTAGTTCTTCCAATGCCTTCAGTTGCCACGGAGACCAACCTTCTTGAGTTGGGTCCTTTAAACGACTGAGCCTCTGAGCTGGACTTTCCAATTTTTTGAATTTGAACTGTCATTCCGTCACGTCTGACCCTTCTCTCCTTCCTCACACAGGGCACTACACGTGTGTAGAGGTCATCTTCACCCTACGGCGACAAGTGGGCTTCTACATGATGGGTGTGTACGCCCCCACGCTGCTCATCGTGGTCCTCTCCTGGCTGTCCTTCTGGATCAACCCCGACGCCAGCGCTGCCAGGGTCCCATTGGGTATGGATTATCTATAGATCCCTTACAACCGTCTTCCACTGACACCAATACTAAAGAAAATCTGTAAATATCTCCTGTGTTGCGTATAACAGGAGTGATTTGGAGTGGGTATGTTGTTGAGGTAATTAGATGTGAAAACTCGTTCATACAAAACGCCACAGAGAAAAGACTGGTCGATAAAATACAAAAAAATATTTCTGTGTTTTTAGGGATCACTGACATTACAGCCCCCAATTATCTCCATCATGACATCATCAATCACTTTGACACCACGAAGGACTTTATCTTTCAAGCGTTGTGCTGTGTCCAGTGTTGGTCTGTGTGCGATAAATCACTGGACGTCGTGGTAATTGACAGATGGGACCCACAGCTGTAGTGAAGCTGGTGCAAATAGCGAAAATGCAGGTTTAAATACATATAAGTGTGTATTTTTATGTGCCATAGCTGCACTTATATAAATAAATATAATATATGGTCACTGGAGAGATCCACGATTCAACCAAATGGGCAAATCTTTTCTAGATCATTTATCTCTAAAGTCCTAACTTCATCTTTAACTTCTTGAACCAGGATTTGAGAACAGATGACGTTAGAGGACAAGTAGAGTTTCTGTTGTGTTGACGAGGAGGATTGTTCAGGAGACACTGGGCCGGCTAACGAGGAACACTGATCCCTATTAACCCGGTTAATGAAGGGTTGTGCTGAGCCCCACGAGGAGCTCTGCCCTTTTTCCAAACCAGGGAAGCACTCAACGTCTGTGGCCTGAAGAAAGTTCGGCTAGATTAGCAGGCTGTTAGCCCGAGCCCCCTAAGGGGGACGGAAGAATGTCTCAGCACCGGTAGTGTCTCATTTAGTTTGTGTTTTTCTTCTCGCACTGAATAAATCACAGCTCGACAAGAACCACAGGAGCGATCTCTAGTGTTTCTCTTTCCTCAGTGCTGCTTGTTGGCTCGCCCTGAGTTTCAGGAATCCCTGCATGATGGAGAGAAACTCACAAACTCTGCTTCATTTAATCTACTTTCCTCAGTGTTGACTTTTCCTCACCTCATTAAAAGTTACATTTTTCTCATCACATCGTCATTGTGTCACTAATTTAGGAACCAAATGCATGAATGAGCAGAATAAAAGCCGAGCTTCAGTCGATTAAAATTGCTAAATCACATTTGCAAACCCAGACCACCCATTGAATATAGATACACAGAAATAATGGTGTTATATTAACTTCTCAAAATGTGTAGAAATAAAGTAAACACAAGCTTACTTCAATCTAATTGTCATGTAGAAAAAATATCATTTTATGGGACTGACGAAGCATTTGTGGCTTCAACCTCTATTTCGAGACTTTGTTTTTTATATATTCATCTTTCCCATATACACTACAGGCAAGAATTTGATGTTTAAAGCTGCGCTCTACCTCTGACACACCCTCCTCCATGATTGTGTGTGTGTGTAAAATGTCAGTGTCACCCACATGTAGCCTCACACAAGCCCCTCTGTGTGTGCAGGGCTGCATGAATACCAACATCCATTGTTATCCCTCTGCAGTCGTCAGCTCCCTCCTCTTCTCCATCCTCCCTCCAGTTGTTTGTCACCACTTTCATCCCATCATCACTCCAGCTCCACCTGGAAGTCTCCTCTGACTCCTCTTTAAATGGGATCAGTGCAGGTCAGTCATCACCCAGGTGTGGGACCACTCTCATTTATTGCTCCCTGTGTGTCCCTGTGTGTTTAAATGTGTGTGTGTGTGATAGCACGTGTGTGTGTGTGTTTCGTGCACACGCATCTTGTGATTGTCAAGTTAGCACAGCTTGTCTTTCTTTCAGGGGACTGGGAGAAAGAAAGTAGTTGACAATTGCATTACAGGAATAGATGTTCATCTTCTTTCTGTCTAATGTGAGGAGCAGATTTATTTTGTACACACAAAAAGCTGAATATGTCACAGACAAACAAGGTAGAAAAGATATCTCAGTATTCCTCTGTTTTTCTCTCAGGGATAAAAAAGGTGGATTTCGACATTGCTCTTCAATCTGACTTTATTTAAATCCTCAGAGGAGGAATTGTTTGATTTAGACGTCCTGAACCTTGTGTGAACTCGAGTGACTGTCACGGAGGCAAAACCCATCGGCCGCTCTAACGCGTTTATTGTCTCTTAGAAGTAGAGCTATATGAGAAAAAGGGGAGTGAAGCCCCTCGTTGGCGGTTAGAAGACACTCTTAAGAGTTGCTGTAATTATTTCTGCTGCAGCCTGAGACAAGCGCCGCTGTGAAGACGGGATCTCTAACCTGTAATCCTGTTGGCTGGCAGAGCTAAAAACAATTTCAAATTACTCCGTCATTAGAGCCAGTCTGAGCTCTCAGAGATGTCCTGATAAACGGCGGAAGGGGACGGTCACACGTCCTGATTGTGGTTATGGTTTCAGAGGCTATGTGGGGATACTGGGACATTGACTCACTCAGTATTTTGTGCATTGAATAGGAAATGCATCAGTTAATTCTTTCAGGATGAGATGGATCTTATAATTTCCCAGTAGAAGCAAACATCCAGGCAGGAGAAATGTCTTTTAACCAAAACAGGTAGCAACAAATACAGAATAGTGCTGGATGATAAAACAATATAAATGTGATGTTATTTCTATCGAGAGCAATATAACAAAAGTACAGAATATATCGATATAATTCTTATGCAATAGTTAGGAGGTTTAACACAGAATTGGTTGACCTCAGATTAATTATGTGTTTTGCTGTTTATCAAGTGTTTGTCATTCTCTGCTCATAAAAGGATTCAAATCTGTCTTTTTCATAGGAAGAAACAAAAAAGTGACATTTATTGTAATAATTATCAATATCCACTGATATGAACATATTTATAATCAAGTACCTACAAATTATTAATAATTTTACTTATTATTTGAGGGACACTTCAGGCAAAGACCTGTTAAGGATATTAAAATAACATTTTGTATGTGTATATCTCTTCAGTGTACAACAACAAATTAACGGGTGGAAATAAAACCTCCTGAGCATTGATAAAAAATACTGAAATCACAGTAGGGGAAGCACTGACTTGAATTGCATTAGAGAGAGAAAGTCAGAGTGGAAAACTTTTCTTAGTTTTTACATCCAACCGTCTCTCCCTTTGCTGATTGACAAGGTCACGTCTCCTCTGTCCTTCTTCAGGGATCCTCTCCGTCCTCTCGCTGTCCTCTGAGTGCACGTCCCTGGCGCAGGAGCTTCCGAAAGTGTCCTACGTCAAGGCCATCGACGTCTGGCTCATCGCCTGCCTGCTGTTCGGCTTCGCCTCGCTGGTGGAGTACGCCGTGGTTCAAGTGATGCTCAACAGCCCGAAGCGCATCGAGGCCGAGAAGGCCAAGATGGCGTCCAAGGAGAAGGCCGAGGGAAAGAGCCCAGCTGCCAAGAACAACACGGTCAATGGGACCGGGGGGACGCCGCTTCATGTCAGCACCCTGCATGTCAGTGGATACGGTTTGATAACTTTAGTGTGTGTGTGTGTGTGTGTGTGTCAGTGTGTGTGTGTGTGTGTGTGTTGTGTATCTTAACCATCAAGACACCAGACACCAAACAACCAGTTCTTTCTAGTGGTTGTTCTAGTGTCGATAACCATTGAGAGTAAAGATCCAGCATCTGCATTCATATACTGTACAGATATCTGTTAATAGAGATGAGTCAATATTGGCGGCTGCCCCCAGAGGCTATTTCGTTATTAGACAATAACCGATTAATAACTGACCTGTGACTCCATCAAGCAGCTAAAGCAAGGTGGTGGCTATGATGTCAAAATTCAAAACATATCAATCCTAAATGTAAATGGAAAATAGTCAATGTCCCATCAATATAGTTATTGTTTTACTGGAGCACTGACACTCTCCTCTATCTATTTATATATATAAATATATATGGATATTTACCTTGTGTTGAAAACCTTTGAACAAAACCCTGATTAATAGCAGGCCAGGAAACCCAAGCAAAAACAATCAAGGTTTCCTTCAGAATAAAAGTATAAATTAGCATTGAATTTAACTTGTATCAAATTGGATTATTTTGCTTGTGCGGATATTGAGTCTTGTGTGAACGTACTTGATTTGAATAACGATTACATCCGTAGTCAGAGTACAAAACAATGTCCTCTTGGGTATTGATGCTGCGTTTAATTACCTTGCGATGATCGAGCTCTTACTCCTGGATGCTGTGTGTGTTTTTGAGCCTCTGAGTAACGTCCCACAACGAGCAAAAAAAACCTGCATATTGGCAATATGCATATTCTAGATCCAACTATACGAAAGTAAGGCTCAGAGATCTAATCTATGCAAAACAGGGGAATCCAGTCCTCAGTGTGTCTCACTCACACAGCTCAGTCCAGGCAGTGTGTTGTTCTGCTCCTCCAATCGGAGGACTAATTGAAGTGAATTTACCTCTGCGTTCCCCCGGACCACGTTCGGTTTGAGAGGATTACATCGTTCCGTTGAGGTTTAATAGGTTTTCCTTGTCAAAGCCAAATCAAAATAATGAATCTTTAATGAGCTTAATGACTTCAGTGGGTGTGATTAGATCCCGTTCACCCTGCAGGCTTTCAGGGAAGTAGATGAAACGGATAAAACATTACACTAGATCCTTGTGCATGATGTTTGTTCATAAGCACCGGTTGTATAGCAGAGGGTGTAAAGGCCAGCAAAGGGAGAGCAGCCATATTAGGTTGTGTTGGAGAGGACAGAGTAAATCTGCTTTTGGCTGCAAAAATCTTTCTCCTAAAATAACAGTGTGTGTGATTTATCTGTGTCCGAGCTTCAGGCTCAAACAGCTTGTTCTGAATAATCCTACACAGCATAATTCAAAATCTCAGTTTAGCAGCTTGAATGTGATGTCAATGAAATGAATGTGTTTAGTTTGGTCCATGTCCCATCCACTGAGATGGAGGAGGCAGGAGGTGTATTACTTATACTGCAACCAGCCACCAGGAGGCAGTAGAGATGACTTGCTGTCATCTTTGGCAGCTGTCATGTCTTCTATCTTCATACACAGTCTATATGGATATAACATGGATGTCACATTTTGCATTGTAGTAGATAATGTAGTCGTCTGTATGTAGGTTTGCAGCCTCAGGCTTATAAAACAGTAGTTGTCTTGTCAGATAAACCAACAGTTTATGTTGTTTACAAGCTACTTAAATTATTTTTAAAGTACATTTGGAACGAGTATTTGGCCAAATCTCAAAACTCAACAACCAGAGGGATTAAAAAACTGATTTATAGTGAATTACTGGCTGTGGCTCAAAAAGAGCTCATTCAGCAGTTGCTGCTTGTGCCGTCTGTTGTCGTGGTCTGTGTATAAATACATCTCTATACATCATAGACAGTGCAGTATATATATTAGTAGTATATCAGTCAGTGGTCAGGTATCTCCTCTTTTCTTTAATTATCTTTATCATTCAGTATTGTAACAAGATACCTAGGTACACGACGAAAATATAGTTCAAATACTGAAAACTTCATAAGAATACCTTTATTATTATTGTTTACAGAGAAGAGGAGATCAAATATTACTTTGTGATTCAGCGGTTCCTTATTCCTACGTTATTATCAGGCCTTTACCATCTGGCAGCACACAGTGAGCACAGCTTGAGACGAGATGCAGGAGGAATTAAAACAGACCAAACAAACCAAATCCAGGTGAACAGAGCTCATAGAGACTTTTCATTTCTGCCAAAGACACGTCTCCAAATCCCTGAATTATGAGTCTGAAGACTTTTTGAAAATGAGAGAGACCCTTACTCCCATCCCAATGTCAGCTGGGATCGGCTCAAGCCCCCACGACTCTATAGCACAAGCAGTATAGATAATGGATGGATGGATTATGTGGCAAAAGAACCTGCAGTGAAGGGACCTGAATACTTTCTGAAGCTGCTGCAGATGCATCATTATACCTGTGGGAGAGACAGAGATAGAAAACGGATGTGATTTGAGTTTCCAGAAATAAATGCCAACATCTCTGTTCTATTCTGAGATGCAGGATCGTATTGTTTTACCATTTAAAAGAGCTTCAGCTCATTTAAAGATGCAGAACGTATGAACTGTGATGATGGACTGACTTTTTATATTTTATGTAGATGCAAAGAAGGAAACTAAAAGAGGAATAGCTGCTCTTGCATTTGCATTTTCCAGTTTTTATTTAGCATCATTCTTACCGTAGTCATTTATAGAGTCAACGTCATTTGTCAGTGTGTGGTTGATTTGAATGTAGCAACCACAAAGTTAAAATCTGCTGCTTGTTATCATCGTTTTGTTGCGGACGGACTGATGTTTGCATGTGTGAGTGGAAGTCTCCATGATGGTGTCAGTCTCCTGCTCAGTCATCAGCTCTAATCCACTTTGGTCCTGTTACACTGCCTCGGGTGCAGCCGGCAGCACCGTCAGTCTGTTAGTGCGACTTCATCTCTGCTCATATGTTGCTCACAGATAAATGCACTCTGACAGGAAGTGATGCACAAATCAACAGCAACAATACCCCCCCGTTCTGTGTTGTTTCCTCGCTCCCAGGTGGCGGAGACGCGCTGCAAGAAGGTGTGCACCTCCAAGTCGGACCTCCGCACCAACGACTTCAGCATCGTGGGCTCGCTCCCGCGGGACTTTGAGCTGTCCAACTTCGACTGCTACGGGAAGCCCATCGACCTCAGCTCCGCTCGCGGCAAAGCCCTGGCCAAGCACCACAAGAGACCCCCTCCCCCGAAACCCGTCATCCCCTCCGCCGCCAAACGGGTCGACCTGTACTCCCGAGCCCTCTTTCCCTTCTCCTTCCTCTTCTTTAACGTGATTTACTGGTCTGTTTACTTGTGATTGCCTTGAAATCATGTTGTAGTATCAATCCTTCACTACACCCAAGCGTTCTTTATCGATAACATTATGTAAAAGAAGTTGGAATCCAAAAATGGACTTTGAGAAATGAGCATCTTGCCCATTCAAAACGATCGCAGAGAAGAAAGATGAATCATCTATTAATTACTATTATCATATTTATCTTCACTTAAAAAAAATCTATGTTCAACAAAGATTATAACCATTCTCTTTACCTTACATAGATATATAGCATCTTGTTTGGAAATATTTCATAATGGCACTAAAATGGTCAAAACAGGATTAACGGTAAAACTGTGTGATGAATGGCGCGTCGACAAATCCACAAAGATTCATTCCTTAACGACCGAGACGAACAAGCACAGATCTGTAGAAGAGCATTTGTAAATAGCTGCTGGATTTCTTTTGCCCTGCAAGTTGAATAAGTTGCAGCATTTTATTTCGAGCTTTGGTGCAAAGTGTATTAAATTTGTAATTACGATGCATGTTTTCAAAAGAATTGCATGTAAATGGAGATCTCATTTAAATATATATATATATATATAATGTATTTATTAGAGTTTATTATTCTATGATTTGCTCTCGAGATGAAAAAATGGATACGTGAAACACTCCTGTTCCTGTCTAGATGGTCATGTGACACTGCCACTCCTCCTACTAATGTAGCGTCCGATGTCTCCCCCACTGTGATGTGTGTGTGTGTGTGTAAATGGGTCACTAGTGATTGTGACCACTGTGTGTTTGTGTTTGTAAGCAACGAAAAAAATAAACAATCTAACGACTTTTCACCTTTTGGTCTAATTCAGAGAGTGTGTGTGTGGTTTTTTTTGGGGGCGGTAGGTCGACATGTATCCGCACACATCACACAAAAACTACAAAGCAGTTTCTTCCACTGAGGCTAAAACCAAAACATCTATTATTCATACAAACCTGCTTGGAAAATGACCCCAGACAGTTAGTGTGAGACTTCCCATATGAAATCAGTCTGCGGCCTAATGAAGCAGGACAGACGTTGACCTCATGTCACGACAACACAGTCATATTAATGAGGCTTGAGTCCAAAACGCTCTCATATAAGGGAGGGGAAACTGTCATTGCTTTGCATCAGAAAAACACGTTATTCTCAATTTAATTCTCTCTGTGGCTGCCATGGTTACAGACACGGGAGGAGAAGTGTTTTTCTGTCACTACAAAAAAAACAGCTGGAGACACGACTGCTGAGACGAGATCCAGATGGAACAGATGAGGCATGCACGATTAGGAGGAACCTGCTTTTCCTCAGGTCATGGAAAATACATTGATTTGCAGCTGATATCGATGGATACAGGAGGGTCAGCTCAGCCGGGCCTGAATGATTCTGCACTGCACTGCCCCCCGATGGACGAGTCTATATTTGTTGAATGTGATAAGGAAAAGAAAAAAACGCTCTCCAGGGTGGAAAAAACAGATGGAGCAGCAAGTTGTGTGGAAATTAAGATGATGGCGCTGCCAGGGGAAGAAAGCCAATTTCTGCTTCACGCTAAATCCCATATGCACAGAAAGGGTTTGATGCAGAAATCACATTTTTATATAGAAAATTCATAAAGTTCTTTATTCAAGACCCTTAAGAAGATAGATGTAGATTTAGAAAACAGGAGATATCAGCAAACGATGCAAGCAAACACGTGTAACGATTAAAATTCATTGTACTACTGCAAATGCAATTGAAAACTTAAACTTGTCCATGTTGTGATGGTGTGTTTGCATGCGCTCTGATGTGTGCACGCTCCACGCCCCCACAGCCCAGCACCCTGCGACTAGCACAGTGCAGTAACCTATATCACACAGGGTGCTCTCTAATCCGACATGACCTCTCGCCAGGCAACCGCCCGGGCCACCAGCAGAACCACCACGACAGCCAGGCAAATGATTAGTGCAGGAGCAGTGGGGGGTGGGGGGAGAGGCCACTGGGTTTATATCGGAAGCTGGTTTACTGTGAACGAGGCGTTGTGCCTTTTCAAACCTCATCCTCGCATTTTCTCAACCAAAATAAGAAGCGATGCAACCGACGTCTTGTGTAAGTATCGTGATTTGAAATTATGTGAGGTCAAATTGTCGTATGATGGAGTCAGGGTGTTGTTTAAGTGAAGTAAATCCACATCACACCTTCCATCAGTAGCTCCTCACAGTTACAGTCCGGTGACCTCTGCGCTCTGTGTGTGTGTGTGTAGCTGCTCACTGGCTTGTTTGTTCGCTCGCTCTCGTATTTGTACATTGTCACGAGGCAATTTCCCAGGTTTTATCTGAAACCTCAGATATAATGGACTTTTTTCCCCGAGTGCCACCGTGGATTTGAGGTCGGCCACAATTTTCCACTCCCTCGCAGACAGCGCGGCTTGTTTGGTGGCAGGTTTCTGAAAACCTGGATGCCAGAGAAAGTGCGGCGGATGCCAGAGGTCAAGGAGGCGAGAAGCTCAGTTCCAGCCGCTCCGTACCAATCTGTGAAATAGCCGTGACCACAGGTCCCATCATTAGAGTTAGTTCTACCCCGACCAGACAAAAGGTTAGACCTGAGGGACACAGGGTGATGAAGTGCTGCAGGTGAAATATCATCAGATCTGAAAAGTCTGATAGTGGAGGAAAAAAAGAGAGAGGAGAAATGGAAAACGAACAATAAGAGAATGTGTTTCCGTCAGAATAAAAACATTGTGTCTTTAACTCTAATCAACATGTCATGAACTAAATAAGAGTCATTTCATAATTTTTAAAACTTGTATTTTGAGTGTTTGCGCCTTGCTTCAGGGTCAAAATGAGAACGCTCCGCTGGAAACATGAGAACCATCAAGCAGTAAGAGGTTTAGGGAGGATGTGACATTAGTAAGAGAGAGGGGAATAAAAATAGATGTGAGAAATTAATCTTTTACACTTGTAAAAAAAAATATGCTGGCAAACCTGGCAAAACTTTGCTCTGCGATACTCACCCTCTCACCCAGTATCAACTGGGATGGCTCCAGCCCCCGAGACCCTCAAAGGGTAAGTGGTATAGATAATGGAGTAAGGAGGAATGGATGGATGGATGGATGGATATATGGAGCATGTATTGGTAAATAATTGGATGAATGGTCCTCAGATAATGAACCATTTTTCATATTTCTGTCATATGTGTTGTGATGTTCCGATTAAATTTCTTCAATAACATTTTTTTTAGGAAAACAAATTCTCTTACTATATTTCATTGCTGGGATCACATGTCGTTTAGGTCCTACTATTGGAGCCTCTCATCCGATCCAGGCTGTTTTAAAGGTCAAACTCAGAAGGCTGTTCCAGTTCCACGCTGAATCTCACTGAGCCTCAGCTCTCTGCTCTGACCTTGGGACTGATCCCTCCAGGTCCGACTCCAGAGATCCTCCCACGGCAGCGTGCTTGTCTTAGCAGCTTCTGTGTCCAGAGGTCTGGTTATGTATTCACAGGGCCTCTCGGCTGTGTGTGCTCCGACTGCCCCTAAAGTCACTGTCATGTCAGCAGCCACCGAACGTCACAGAGCTGTTGTCAACTTTCTGATCTATCACATGACAGGAGGGAGGATTGTCAAAGCCTTGTCCGAATGAGAAGAAATATTGTTCTTCATTCCTGCTGCTTTTGTTTCTTGTTAATTCTTATTTGTAATGTTTTTTGTTTGTTTTTTGTATTCCACTTTAATTTCGTTTCCCAGAATTTGCTACAAATGCTCGGATAACACTTCATCATACATCTAGTGCATGCTCTGCTGCAGGAGACATTATCTGCTCCTTCTCTATGCATTTTGTTTGTGGGAGTTCTCGTGCTCAGCTGTTTAATAGCATGGTGCGGTTAGCATCAGTGTTCTGCCTGAGGTAGTAACAATGCTCTCTACATGAAGAACTGCTGGGGATGCTCAGTTTATCCAGGGCAGAGTTGTTGTGGAATTATGTAACGGATCAAAAATATGCACCCGGTGTACAGTATACAGATTGTATTAATCATCATGTGCAGTATTTCCTGTTAATTCATATTATCCAGTTGTGGGCATCATTCATTCTGTCTCGAGGAAGATGAGTGTTGAATATTTCATGGATCATAGGGAAGGAAATGTAGAATTATGTTTTCCTACCTGTGCCCGGGGCTGCTAATATCTGATGATTTGAAGCCAAACTTTTCTCCAGAGAAACGCAGTCGAGCCGGATGGAGAATTCAGATATTTATGAATGTGTGGCCGACTGTGTAAAGCGTTTAAGAGCAAATATGCATGAAATGTGATATCAAGCTGTTTTCTTTGAGAGCACTCACTGGACCTCTGGACGGAAACTGAAAATGAGAGCAATCATTTATCTTCTTTCTCCAAGTTATGAGGTGGGAATTTCAAATTCACAGGTCGTGCTCTTGTGTCTGTTGACTTTCTATTTTCTTGCACATTAACCCAAGTAGATTAGACACATTTGACCTCTTTTATTTGCATCTTGTGTGTCTGTTTTCCCCCTGGGGAATCCCTCAAGATCCCCCAGGGGGAGCTAGAGAGAGGGACACCTGGGACACTACACTTGGCCGCTACCTCCGCATCCTGACCCTGGATAAACTGTTGACAAAGGATGAATGGTTAAGGCATTTGTTTAAAGATATATTAAACATCTTCATTATAACGTCTTGTGTATTTCCAACAACATCAGAGAAATCCACAATTTAAAGGGGATGTTTCATTTTGACGACAACTCCCAAGACTCCAATGCTACTACAACAACGTAGATATTTTGTTGTTGTTTTGATTTCCAGCTTCTTCACCTGAGTAGCAGCAGATCTCTCGATGAGATTATGAGCTCATTTCAAACTGTGGATCAAACCGACGTAGAAGGAGGAGAAAGTCATTCAGAAAACTGGCTCCCGTTAATTCCCCCTGGGAACCTCCAGAGGATGTGCGTAGAAACATTCATCCCCTGTTTCTATGCTCTGAAGCTTATTACAGCAGAGCACAGCATCTATTATAATATCTGTTAGTGACGGATGACGCATCAGACCCCCGCAACAACACACAGCATTCCTCCATCACAGGCTAAGTGTCATGTTGAAGTGCCCTTTAGCGAGACACTAAAATGCTCCTCATTGTGAGTCGCTCCAGATAAGAGCGCCCACTAAATGGCAGAAATGTAAATGCTTTCTAGGAAGTGGTCACACAGGATTTCTGAGACATACAAACCTGAGTGTTTAGACATTTCTCCAAAGGTCACCGACTCGGTTTCACCAGCGTTTGTTATTTTGCTCCCAAGGCCGCAAGAAGGGAATTTACCAACACGACCAGATGTTTCCAACCACATGTTCAAAGCTTCCATCTCATTCCGGTGTCTTCTCTGTGTAAATTGACTCTAGGGTAAACATCTTACCCAGACGGCAGCTTCTTGATTTGATTACGAGTTCCTTTCTTTTCACTTATATAAACCCTATTAGGAAGCTCTCTGGTGTTATGACGGTTGATTTATTCAGGAGGCTGCAAATTTGGTGCAGTGAGGATTGTGCCGTAAGATAATCAAAGCTGAAATTACACATCAATCTGGCGGCAGCAGAGTGAATCCATGCGTGGCTGAACCTCCACACAAGGTCGGAGAGGTGAACATATGTGAGCCTGTGGAACACGGTGGTTCAACATGGGAGGAGTTTTATCACGAAAGCTTTGGAACCCAGGTTTTATGTTTGGTCAATGTAGAGGGCAACGGGTACGTTTCTGGACATGACTCCAATGATGAATAAGAGGAAAGTCGTGTGTCATATTGAGTTAATTTTGTTTAGTTTTGGCAGATAGTTCCTTAAGTAACGATGGAATAATACATGCAAGGTTAATTGCTGCAATCTGAGTGTCACAGTGTTGCTAAACAGGACAAGGGACACACACAGTCGGACAAAAAAAACATTTAAACGAAAGTTTTAAACCAAATGACAGAACTGCCATATTTAGACAACTTCTTGTGATGCTGTTTTACAGATTATTTCCTATTGATTTCCAATATAATCATTGAGGAAACTGTCACTGTTCAGTTGCAGGTCTAAGTATTGAATTCCAAGCTGCGGGTCAACAATCATAAAGTAGAAAGTGTCTCATTTTTTTTATTAATTCATATTTACTTTGGTATAAAGGATCAGTTTCTCCTCAAAAAGTGAATGAGTCGTACAATACAACAATGTTTCTGTCAACATATATCAAAACGTTTTGTTTTACCTGAGAGATTTCAGTATTTAACACATACTTCTGGAAATCAATCCGTTTATCAACATTTAAAATAACATGTAATGTGTTTTGTTCATGTTGCCACACATAGGGTTTTCAAATTTGTTTTAAATACTATTTGGCGTTGTCGGCATACAATGAAATAGGATATTAATATGGTAGAGAACAACTTCAGACTCGAAACCACATTTTCTTTGACTTGTAGAGCAAGTTTTTGAAGATTTCAAGAACTAACATCCAGAGTTAAACTTTACGGAGTTCCTTGTTTAACCTGACACATGATCATTTGAACACATGTGTGTCTTGGCACTGTTGTACTTAACCTCCCTGGCCCTAGATTTCAGTTCCTAATGGTAAAGGTGGCCACAACCAAGAAAACATGACCCTTTGTTAATAATGATAATACGTAGTTTTATAATAAACCCAATTATCTTTGAATTCCCTCCCATGTGTTCGCTGCTCAGGATCCAGAGTGATGTGCTGTCCGTGGTGCTGAAACACAACAACGTGTTTCTCCTAACTGCCTCCCCCCCCTCACCTCCTCCGCTCCCCATCACTCTCAGCCTCATTAGTTTGCTCCCTGACTGCTATCTGACACGCTCCGATGATTAATATACATCTGTCTGTGCAGCCTCAGATATGCATATCACAAAGCCAGGCGACAGGAATTGGCATTTGCTTCCCGTTGGCCGTGAGCCAGCAGCTCGTCTCGATTTTAACCCTGTTTGAAATGGCACCGACGACCGGCAGCCGTAGATTTGGATTTGTATGCAGAGGGCGGAAATGAACGTAGATCAAAGTTAAAGAGACGATTCTATTGATTGTTATTACTGGAGGCTATGAGCGACGGCCTCCAGCTGACGAGATGTCGGGGAAATAAACGTTGACTGCTAACATGGACGCTTTTATTTCAAGGGATCACAAATAATTTCTAGATCTCAATCAAAACTGTCTATTCACAAAATGTATTTCTGATATTCAACAATAACACAAAATGTTTGTTACATGGGAGCTGTGAGGGCGGAAAGGATTTCCAACTTCCACTTGGTCCAAATCTCTGTTTTGACTCTAAAAATCGAAACCAAATATACTCAACAGATTGTGTCACAGGAATCAAGATTAGACTTTTTTATGTTGAGTTCATTCATCACAAACTGTATTTTTGTGTTTTTTTCTTTTCTTTGAAAATAACTCTTCCTCCATTCTTCCATGAGCTTTTCTCCTATAATCAACAATTTCATAATTACTCCACTCGAAAACAACTCAGACCTCAAATCTGTCCAACATCTCAATTACAGCTTGGTTTGATGTGAAGTATTATGGGATGCTTTGCCATCTCATGTATTAAACGTGGATGTTAAAGGTTTGTTTACCTTATGTGTTATCTTTGTAAACTGTAGAATCCAGTCATCCCAATGTTATTGTTTAGTGCACAGTCCATATTTTGTTTTGTAGTCTAGAACAAGAAGAGCTTTGATCAAGACCCCTATGAGTTTTTCTGTGGCTCAACATCATATTTGTCTTCTTAATGTGTGGAAGGAAAGGAAACAGGAAGTCCAGCCTGTCAGTTAAAGGGGCGGGGTCTATAAGAGGGGGGTGGGAACCTCTCCATTGTCTTTCTTCCTGTATTGAGCCACAACTGGAGCATGAGGCCTGCTTTTGTTTGCTGTTTTAATCGGTGAAATTCCTTTTTAAAGGATGTGTTTAAAATCTTGACTTCCACATGTGAAATATCTTTTGGCTCTGTGAATCAAACTAAAGAGTTGTTAAAAATGTGTTTTAATATATTCTTTGCTGAGGGACTAAGAATGTTTAAGCTCCGCCTGGTAATGTTTGCTCAAGCATAATGGAAACGCTTTAAAATAGAATTTTAGTCCCCTTAATGTTATATTAATGTTACTATTTATAAATATACATTACAGCATGTGTATTCCAGTGTGTGGATAAGGTCACCCTCAAAATGTAAATTCCGTAAGGAGCAGAGAGCATATGGATGTGTGCCACTTCAGGCAATAGCACTTCTGGCATTTTTAGGGCATGAACAAAATGGATGGTGAGCCTAAAATGGCCATCTTGTAAAATGGCAAATGTTGCCCAAATATCCCAGAACAGATGTCTGCCTTTTTTTGGCAAACATATGGTGCTCTAGGCAAGTTATAATCTGGATGGGGCCTATGTGGTGAATGGAGAATTTGGCCCAAATAGCACATAACAGATTTGGGCCATGTTAGGTTGACGAGTGGCGTTGCTTTCTTGTGGCCCAGATCTGGCAAACAGGAGCCGACCGGATCATTATGTGCAGTATGTGGGTCAAATCTTGGCCTACACATTAAGCTATGTAGTAGGTTCAGTTAAAGGTTCAGTGTGTAGAATCTAGTGACATCTAGTGGTGAAGTTTCACATTGCAGCTGGAATAGCCCTCACCTCCACCTCCCCTTCCAAACATGAAAGAGAACATGTGGCAGGCTTCAGTTGTCATAGAAACTCAAATGGTTTAGTTTGTCCAGTCTGGGCTAAAAAAGAAAACAACAAGTCGTACAATACAGACGAAACTTACTGGTGAAAACATTACTAGGATTATGTTATATCAAATTTCAGCTGATAGATCCCTTTCACATAAATCTTACCCACTGGACCTTTAATCTATGGTTCGAGGAGAAAAGGACAAGATGAACAAGACAACATGGGAGGTTGGACTTCCTGGCGACCATCAGAAATATGAATCAGCAGCTCATATTTATGATCCTATAAGATATTGTATGAATCATCCATGTTTGGGGATCTTGCATCTTAATGCAGCTCATTAAAACAAAAAACAAAGAAGATCTCCCTCACAACCGAGGCTTCCTTTGTACGCCCGGAGCTTCAAAGTGCGGAGCTTCACTCGGCTCTTTCCGCCTGCGTTCGCCGCCTCATTAAGATTCCTCACTTGTGGGTGTGATGCTGAAAGGATCCGCGCCGAGCGGAGACGCGCAGTGTCCCCGCGCGTTCAGGGGAGGAGGAGGAGGAGGCATCAGCTGCCGGCAGGAGGAGAAGGAGCGGAAGAAGAGGAAGAAGAAGAAGAAGGAGGAGAGAGAGCAGAGAGGCAGAGTGCAGGCGACCATTCCTCCAGTGCTGCTGCTCGCTCCGCCGCGAGACACCTGCGGATAGAACCGCTCCTTTCCCCCGCAGATTGGTGTTTTCGATTCCTCCCCAAGGCTGAAGCTCTCCAATATGTGTCGGATCTAACGTCTCCGGAGAGAACCCCGGAATATCTGACTCCCTTTGGTGGATGTGGACACCTAAACTGTGGACATGGAGAAGATAGTGAATTTATCCATTTCGGTGCTGCTGGTTTTATGGGGGTGCGCGCTTGGAGGCTCGCCCAGTGTTCAGATCGGTAGGTATCTGCTAGTTTAAAAGCAACAAAAAAAAACCATTTAATATAAAAATCAACACGGGTGAAAGATGAA
The DNA here is from genome assembly GCA_038501795.1 of Pseudopleuronectes americanus. NCBI lineage: Eukaryota > Metazoa > Chordata > Actinopteri > Pleuronectiformes > Pleuronectidae > Pseudopleuronectes > Pseudopleuronectes americanus. The sequence continues at coordinate 21,500,639 of CM076723.1, forward strand.
GACTTTGGTTGGAAAATGCTTTTATTTTTCTTGGCAAGTGTAACTGGTATATATTTTTTTTATTCTGGTTTCAGGGGGACTCTTTCCAAGGGGCGCGGACCAAGAGTACAGCGCGTTTCGGATAGGGATGGTTCAGTTTGGCACTTCTGAATTCAGATTGACGCCTCACATTGACAATCTGGAAGTGGCGAACAGTTTCGCCGTCACCAATTGTTGTAAGTAAAAAAAAACTATTCCTATTCTTTCTCGAGCTTCCCTACAAGTGTGCACGCCACCCATGTTCTATCCATGCCCATATTGTGCGTTTCTAATTACGCGTATTTACGCACGATGGAGATGCAGATGGAGATGGAGATCACCCGAGCTGTGTGATCTTCATTCTGTCAGTGAACATCTCGAGGATGTGATGCTGGTGGAGGATGAAAGAGCATCGCGTGGGCAGGAGGAAAGTTGGTTACCACAGTAACAGTCAGTCACATCCATCCCATTTTCATTCCATCGGATTCAGAGATCAATGGGGAAGATACGCTGCAAACACAAATCGATCGGAGCAGTCTTAACGATTCTTTTATTCTGAAGTGATTGAGGAGAGATTCGATCCCAAATCAACATAATTCTGTTCCTTGAATAAAACGTCGTTTCCACGAGGCTGCAGATTCAGAAAACAGACTTTTCTTTTCTCATTGGAAAAGAAAAACCTTCATACACATCTCACCACATCGATTAGGATTTTTTTTTCATTTAGAACTTGCTGAGGTGGACATGTTTTGCGATGGGCAGCGATGTCTCGTCTGTCCCCGGCTCGGGAGGAGCGGGGCTGATCCATCGTTCGCTCGCTTAACGCAGCCGAAGGTTTCCAATGAGGCTCTAACGCTGCTGCTGAGGATTAATACATGGGAATGATTGGATGAACCTTTTTTGATTGTCGCCTTTGACCAAACCTCATCACGACTCTCAGCTTGTCTCACATCCAACTCCACCATTTACCTTCCCCTTTCCTCCTCCCATTCCCGTCAGACTTCTCTTCACTGATAATCACATGCGATCGATCACTTCTTCGAACCAGAAGAACCGAGTCGCGGGCTCCTCTCTGTCGCATCAGGAGGTTGTGAGGTCGCTGTTTTTGAATGTGCACGGCTCCCACATTCCATTAGGCGGTTGCCAGGCGACTACTCCTCTCAACAGTCTCTTAAACATAAATCAAACGCTTCTGATTGGTGCGCATCGGCCCAATCGATTTTCATCACCATATAAAAGCTTCCTGCTCGGAGAGGCTTAGTGCGCGCGACGGATCACAGCCACGGTCCTGCTCGCTCCACACGCGCGTAATAGACGCACGACGTTGAATTGGAGTGAAGGCTCCATCTATATGTTGAGGCTGAAGAATTTCCCATGTGACATGTGATTTACATGTGTTTGACTGACATGTTTTATATCTTGGAGCATAAATATCTTTAAATCAGGTAAAAGCATTTCCAGAAAAGTTTCTTACAAACTTCTATACGTTTATTTATATCTTAAACGACCAACACTTGAGAAATCTTAACCGGACTATTTGTATTTATCCTTTGTTTAACAGGGGAAATCCAAGAGATGAGATATCTCCTCGATCAGTGGGCAGCAAATGAAGTAAAAATGGTTTCAGATGTAAATTCAAGGACATTAAATACAGATGAAAGGAATCAGGCACAGAAACATACAGGGAACAATAGAATAGATACTAATAAATTATAAAGAAGAAAAATCAGATGGTTGAAGAAAGGACATTGTTTTTATATTAGTTTACTATTAGTAGGGTTGAGGTCAATCTTTTAAATGACCATTCATTGTCTTAGTCTGAATCATTTGAGTCTTTTGGCTCATGTTGGATCACGGAGTGGATCATCTGAGCCAAAGTAAACACAAAGAGCAGCAGCAGTAGCAGCAGTGGTGATAAAAAGTCAACTCAATCATTTTTATCGTCCCATTAATCCTATTTCGTCCTATTAATTTGAGCCAAATTGGTGTTTTTTTTTATTTTAACCATCCAGCAAATTGTGTAAAGTTGTGTTAAAATGGGTGTGTTCCATCCTTTTTAATGCTTTGAACTGCTATTTTGAATAAGCAAAGTAATTTAGTGTCCATGTTATTACCAGAATAGAGCTCCTGCTTCATCCCGACAGACTGGTTCAACTAAACAAGGGGTAAAGAAGAGGAAAAGCAGGAATGGCTGTAGATTTGATTTGTAATATACAACACTCAGGCTGAATATATATATCCATGTTTTATCCAAATGAGTCAGTTAGAAGTCGGAGGGGTGAGGGTCGATGAGATGAGGTGGTGGTGGTGGTGGAGGTTGGGAGGAGGGAGATTTGCCTGAGAGCCGGTAGATGGCAGCCTGCCTCACCATCCACCTCCGTCTGTAATTACAGTGTATTAACATCACCACTCTGCCTTTTGTTAAAATGCACTTTATGAGACTGCAGAGAAACGTCGATGCTGAAGCTTTGAAAGCTCGAACGTTACAACCACAGCTTTTCAGAAGCTTTCTGCCGAACCCACTACAGGGAGCTGCTGCTTATTGTGGAGGTGTCAGGTGCGAGCGGCCGTTCTGGATCCAGCGATGGCAGATTTGTCTTCAATAAAGAGTCGATCATGAAGGAAAAATGAACCCAAGATGAGTTAAGAGACATATTTGCCCCAAGCTCATATTTTTTGACACACGTAAATACATCTGCACACTGTTTGACTACGTCCCAAAGAACATATCTGCAGCAAGGATTATAGTCTAATTTAATATCCTATCGTTTTTTTCTTCCACCCATGTATTATTATCTATGCCACATCTCCTCTGAGGGTCACTAGGGGAGCTGGAGCCAATCCCAGCTGACGTTGGGGGCGAGAGGCGGGCTACATTGTTTTTTTATTAATCTCTCCGGGCCGATATGATGCGTTGACATGTTTCAAGCATGTATGGATCTGTGGCCGACAGACGTACAGTATCACTGTGGTTGTACTCGGGCCTGAGCGGCTGCAGCAGCACACTCCATCAGTGCAGCGTGTCAGAGACAGTGGGAGGGAGGATGATACATTCCTCCATCAATTACAGTTCATCTGGACAGGGCTGCATTCGCTGCCAAGACCAAGGGAGTCATTCTCATTGCATGTGTGTGTGTGTGTGTTAGTGTGTGTGGTGTGTGTGTGTGTCGCTGTATCTGTGTGCTCTCCACTCGAAGCAATGCATTTCTAAGAATCTTGTTCAGACTCAGAATACAGCCGCCTCCAAGACTCCACAAGCTCCAATGACTAATGCAACTGAAGACAGCTCATTGCTGTTAAAAATCATGTTCATGATTGATTATAAATTCATGTAATGTTGTTATTAAACATCAAATTATCAGTTTCCATGAATGTAGTGCATCTATGGAACCTTTGTCCCCAGTGATGCAAAACACCGTCCTCGACAACTTTGTTTTAACTTGAAAAACGAAGGAAACAAGGACAACACAACATTATCTCTAAATGGACAAACCACATACGTACTCACCATGGTTGGGTATCAATAGTTGTATGACAATAAGCTTATCTCATAGACTGTAAACAAAGATGTACGACGTGGCTAAACTTCCTCCAGTTGCAAAAAACATTTGGGTGCCAATCTGGCTCGACCAATCGAGGAGTCAGTCTCAACTGTCAATCATGATTGTTTCAACCCATTCTTACAGCATCACATAACTACTACTATGACAGAAACCATCGTTAAATTATGTAACGGGTACTTTGACTTTTTAGTTTGGTCCATGTCCCATCTACTAACATGGAGGAAGAAGGGTTTATGATATGTGTACTAAACACAGCTACCCGGGGGCGTTTAGATGTTTTGTCTTCACTTTTGGCCATGTTGTCCATCTTTATATACGAGCTATGGTTTATCAACATGCAGGGATTCGTTACACTGGGTAGCACTGTAAGTGTGTGTGTGTCTGTGTGTGTGTGTGTGTGTGTGTGTGTGTGTGTGTGTGTAGGTGTGTGTGTTTGTGTTTGTGCCGAATTAAGACTTAATTTTCTGCTTTTGCACCGATGCTCTTATTCCTGACACCCACTCCACTCGCAGCAGACCACTCCTCCTCCTCTCGCGCCCACAGAGGTCACTGACACCTCTCCGACGATTTAGCACTTCAAAGTTCCGGTTCGTCGCGGTTGAATCACGTCGCTCTGTGATTTCATGCATCCACACCGACCATATTTGGTGCAGTGGAGCATTGGTTATAGCCAATATATTGTTCACACTTAATTAAGAGCATTCTCCTCCATTTTCAGAGGGAGCTGTGAAATATTAAATAGGCCTGGGAGCTGGCCGGTCAGAAAATGAGGCTAAAGAACCCTCTGTGGATCTTTGCCTGCCCTGAATAAGCCCACAACCGTGTCCTCATCACTCTGTCCTCAAAAAACACAGGACGGAGAAGGCATCCGTTTTTCAGCCTGAGTCAAATTCTCTCTGCTGGAAGTCGCCCTCTGAGGCAGATGGGGAAAATGTGTCTGTGCCATAAGTCTGTCAGGGAGATTTCGTCCTCCAGCAACGATGCTGAGTCCATGGACTCATTTGGGTGGAAAGAGAAGGCAAGGCTAAATTTCAAAGGCTTGGTTCAAATTAAGAAAATCACCTTGGTTAGACAGTAAATCACTAAAAGTTATTTATTTACCTTCGTCAAAGAGGACATGCTCTCCCGAGTGTTTGCTGCAGCTTGCAACAGTCGGGCCTTGAGTTCTAGTTGTTGATAGGTTGGCTTTTGTCATTTTGGAAACAGGAGGTTATGATACAGCTCTCACCATAACATTTAAATTGCTTCTCCTTATTGAAATCCAGTGTTTAAAGTATGAAAATTATAAATTGGACTGTGCTTTACCATTATCATAAGGAAGGGATGATACAGGTGTCCCATCCTTTAGTTGATCAGGCTTGTAGCACAGAAGAGGATTTCATATCTTTAGTCATGATGAATTGTGTTTTGGTCGATCTTTTATTCATCATTATGACCGTGCACACATTTCTCTCTCTATAAGGTCTACCTGCTTGTTCTAAATGTTTCTGTTTCGGTGCCACAAAAAGACAAATTTCTGTGGATGTGCAAGTAAAGATCCTGCACAGATTGCAGCCACAGACAACAGATCCTTATCATAAAAAACATGTAGCCGAGGCTTTATCCTTGGCTCGTTATCGAGATGTCCCCTCTCATATCTTTCATCTGAAAACTAAAAACAACTCGTTCACTTTCCTGCAGCGTTCTTCGTTGTTATCAAGCCATGAACGCTCGTACAGTGACAACAACAACACGCCAGAAGCGCCGTTCGGCCTTTGCTGTGACGGAAACAAAATCAATCAACAGTCTGCTCCTGTGTCGTGGAGACGCAGGGCGGCTGGAATAATTATAGATCTTTGATGTCCACTATTCATCACTGATGTGATGAACAACATCCTTTTTGCAGCTGAAGTCTGGGGCTGTGTTTAGTTTTGGGAGGATTCAGGTAGACATGTTTTTACAATACATGTTTCCTTTACTCTTCAGCCTAAAATATTTACAGCTAACTTGCTTTAATATTTTATTTAAATCCCAAATTACAGCTTCAAGAACATTTTCTTTAAAGGTTGCAGAAATGTTGGACTTTGATTTTGCATTGAATTTAATGTGTTCTGAGTTTAAAGGCAAAATTCGTGATCATCCTCAGTAGATGGAGTTTTAATGATAGAAGATAAGAAGCCGTTTGCAGGAATCTGGGAAATCTTTCATGTAAGTCTTTATGACAAATGCTTGTCTCACCAAGTAGAAGTTGAATTAACTTGTGTTAATTTAAAAGTGTAATTTTCTTTTATTTACCAAAAAACCTCACATGGTGATGGGTGGGGCTCATCATCATTCTCAGGAGATTCTGTCCTTGGCATCACCGTGGTGATTCTGATTTGATCCGGTTTCCTCTTCTGGTCTCACATGGAGTTCTTGTCGAACTTATTAGGATTTGAATGTGCGTGAGAGAGACAAAGGGAAAAGATAAAGAAAGAGGAAATGATGAGTGAAAGTCAGAGGACGGATTCAGTGGCCTTTACAGTGTGATGAGCAGAGTAAAGGAACAGAAACACTTGCCCATGTGCTGCTGTTGTAATGTTACGTCTCACTGAGCAGAATGTAGGAGTGGGTGAAAAGGGCAGGAGGACTCTGGGTAAAGCCTCTTTTGACTTTAACTATACTCTATATAAAATATTACAGAACAGACTAGACTGAGTTCAAAGATGGACGACATTACTGCTCCCAAAAAGTGGAGCCAAATCATCTCGATCGCCTCCTAGTGGCCGCCTGCAGAACATGTCACAAACCCTGCCCCCTCCATGTTAGTTCATGGGAAGAGTAAACATGAAATCATTTTCAGGTAGTTGTTACTATGTTAATTTACCTGATAGGTTTTAATTGAATTGGCTATTTGATGCTCTAAGCATATGGTGAAACATGATTGACAATTGAGATCGTTTTGCGATTGGTCGAGTCTACATCAGTGAGACTGTGCAAGATGGTGGCGCCTGTGTTCTGTATGTTTTGGCTTCCCTTTTGCAACCTGCGAGGAAGAGGAGGAGCTTGTTCATCTTTATTTCATCATAAAACACAAATATGCTAAATCCGTGCTTATATAAACCTTTTCTCTCACCTGCTCCAGTCTAAACCTTTTGCATCTCTGTAAAACCCACACCGTCCTTTCCACAAGCAGCTCAGTAAATCAACGTGGTCGAATGATGAATCCGCTCCCTCCCTGCTCTTTTCATTTAGCCCCGGCTCTTAACCCCCGCTCAGTTTGTCCTCCTCATTCACACCTTTGGTCCACTTCAATCATTTCTTTATATTATCAGAAGGTCTGTGAGGTGCCGTCTGTTTTGCAGCCCGAGCTGTTGCACTCTTTTAAGAACGTGTTCCCTGATGGTCGAACATCAGGGAACACAGTTTGTGCATCAGAAGATGTAAGCTGACAATATAGTGTCCAGATTCCCTGCAAATATGGAAAATATTAGAGAAAACTTCTTATTCCAGTGTTGTATTTATTGTTGTGGCACGGCCTTCTTGTTATATTCTTTCAGCCTGAAGTGAAAATCTGAAGTTTCACTAACATAACTGACTCTGTTTTACGAGGACGTTGTAATGAATCTTCATTGATCCGGCACATTAGCCTGTAAGTCAGCTTGAATCTCATTTAAACCCACCAATTAATATTGATTTGACACTGATACAAAATAGGATGAACATAAAAACATAAATACAAAAAGCTCATGCTGCCAGATGAGAAATCTTGCAGATGACAAATGATGTTCATTAAAACATAACCAGTATTTATGCTGAAAGCTTGGGCAGAATGATGAGGTCTGGCTGTTATATAGGTTTTACGTGACCTTCATGTATTTCTCATGCATTGTATTGTGCCATTCTCATTTCTAAGCATTTAGCATTTTCTCTTGCTACAAAACAAAATCTCCTTTAGCAAGGAGACTTAAAGTCTAAGTTAAAGGAACCACGAGTGTGACGTCCTGTCAGGCCACAATGTGTGGGCGCGGTTTTTGATCTGCTTCTTTCATATTTCAATAATGGAAAGATTAGAAGTTTAAATTCAGTTTTCTTTTTATCTGCGTCACTCTTTTCTTGACTAAATTAAAGTTAAAGAGCTAAAGAAATACATTTACTTTCAGAAATGCTGACAACAAAGGGGCATTTCGATCTTTAGGTCTTTGTGAATGTACATTAAGTACGAAAAGGTTTCTCACAATTTATGGCCAAAAAGAATAAATATTACAAACAGCATTTGACCATCCAATGACAAGCGTGAATGTATCACACTCAGCAGTATCAGCCCAACACGCTTGGATAAGAACGTGGGTAAAACCAATTTGCGGAGGGACCAACCACAAGGACGGCCAAGTGTTTGATAGCTGCCAAAAAAGATGTTAGAGGGACAAGGACCTGGACCATTAGAAGCAGATAAGAAGAAGAAAAGAGGAACACGGAGGGTCAGGGTGAGAGCGGGGGGGGAGGTTTTGTATGCACAGCAGCAAAGTCAGCACTCGTGTCCCCAGGCGGGCGATATCTTCGTGTATGACAGGTGTCTGAAGGACACGCAGACTTATATATACACACAGCAGATATATTCAGCTTCCCACTCGGGCTGGAGACGAGCAGTCGGAGTGTAACGATGCAACAGGCGACTCCGGACTGTCCTCGGCTGTCTGCTCCTGTTTCAACACTGTCAATCTGAAGTGGGAGAAGACGCTGCTGCTGCTGCTGTGGACAGGAGGGAGGCTGCTCATACACAGGTGGGTTAAGAGCAGGGACCGTTTGAATGGACATAAACTCAGAGTAAAGCCAATAAGGAAATACTTACCTGACACTTATTTTCAGGTATTCTCTCGAATGAGAGGCAGAGGATGACCTCACTTGGAGATTTCTATAGATGTCCATGGGAAGAGTCTACTTCTCACTGGATTTAAGACACTGGAAAACATTTTCCAATAGGAGATAAGGGTCCTCATGGTTTTCGAAAAATCTAAATAGTTCTGAACAAAATGCCAGACTTGGGGTTTCCAATCGGCAGTTCACAGACGACTCGGTTTAGAGTTTTGATGACTGTGGCAGTCAAGTCCTGCACAAACATTTCAAAATGGCACAATTTGAACACAAAAGGCCTCTCATCTCTTCAGCAGCTCCAATCCCCCTGCCCCCCCCACTTCCAGCTGTGATAAAACAGCAGGAGCAACACTGGGGAACAAGGGGGGGAGCTGCATAAATTATCTGACACTTCCTTTCACCATTTGCCTGTAGAATACCACAGAAGGAAGTTCCACTAACTGCGTCTCATTCAATATCTTACTCTCGACTGCTGACCTATTATTTTCTCCCTGGAGATTCCCATCACACTGTTCCCGCTTGTCTTCAGTTCTCAGTTTGTACAAATGCAGCTACAACGTTTTTTTATGTTCAACATTTTATTTTGAAAGTCTGGACCAAAGCAGTGGGGAAGCAGACTAGAGGAGCGGAACCGGCAACTTCTTTTGGTCGGCGGATGACCCGCTCTACCACCTGAGTCACAGGTCAATTCCTAATGCATTACTATCACAGCTGCATTTACAGCTGAGCCATATATGGTATTCACATCCAAGCCCATTACCTCTGAGCACATGTCAGTGTGTTACTCTGTGTTCTATCGTGTAACAGATTCTGTTTTGGTGTCGTGTCTGCACAGCAAAATATCTTCTGTGTGAGAGCGCTGTTTGTGCATGAAAATCCCTCACAGAAAGAGAGGAAGCATCAAATCCCATGAGAGCCGGAGCTGGAGCGGCAACCTCAATCTCACTTTTTAATGCTCATTTTATTCTGTTAAACCGAGGCCCCCGCAAGGTCGCAACGCTGTTTGCTTCCTTTTGAAGTGAGAATGTTTTTCTAATCTTCATCTTTTTTTCTGCGAGCCTCTTTGGTTGGCACCGATTCAGAGTGTGTGAGCGCTGGCAAACACCCGATGTCGAAAGTGTATTTTAAATGGTCCGGGGGGGGCACAGTGGAGGAGAAATGATGAAGTCGGAGGAGATGCTGTCTTGGTCGCTGCAGGATCTCTCCTGCTAACGATGGCGTGCAGCTTGTCCCCTGCTTTTGACTTCCACATACTTTATCTTCAATTATGTTGTGTCCTCATCCTAGGTAGCATAGTGTCATATAGTATAATGTAGTATAGTATGGTATCGGAGCCAAATGGATTGTACATAGTATCGTATAGAAAGGTACTGTATATTGTGTTGTAAATCAAGTAGCATATAGTAGTTTTGTAGCCTATAACATAGTAGCGTAAAGCATATTATGGTAGCCTATTATACAATAGTTTTGTATAGTATGGTATAGCATGGTAGCTTGTAGCATAGTGTAGCAGTATAGTAGCCTAAAGCATAGTAACCTATAGTGTTGTATAGCATAGTAGACTATAGTTTACCATAGTATAGCCTATAGTATAGTATTGTGTTATTATTATTGTAGCCTAGTTGTATATAGCATAGTAGCTTATAGTGTAGTTGAGTAGCCCAAAGTATTATCTTGTGTGGTCGGTATGTAATTAGTTAAATTGTCGTTATTGGTCTATATTTCTTAGAAATGTATTTTCTTTATTTTTGTAATACGATGTTTTTCTTTTCTCATAAAGTTGCGACTTTATTCTCATCATACTATGACGAAATCTCAAGAATAGTTTTTCTTTAATCGTAAGTATGCAACATGGAATCATGTAATTTGTTAATATATGGGCTACTTGGTTCCAGAATGAGTATTGTGGTATTTACAAGATGATAATATTCTCCTTCAAGTTTAATGCTATTTCCCTTAAGCCTTACCACTTGTGACTGTATTAATTATAAGAGAAATGGTGGAAACTGGATTGAATACAGTTCAGGGATAGAGGGATGAACTAGAGGTCACAGTAAAGGGGGACGAGTCGGGGTTCAAATGGAACCTGTGAGCTGATGAGAGACTGAATGTCGTGTTGTTCAACCCGGAGACTGGAGAGGTGAAGCCTCATCGATGGGATCTCTCACAGCTCTGTCATTTTCTCTAATGAGAACGAGAGAGAGGAGGGAAAAACAGGAAATAATTGGTTTCAGTGCATCTACACTGGGAACTCAAATATAACATCCAGTATACACGTGATAGTCAAGTATCATTTGAACAGGAGCTATCAAGCACAGGATCATGTGCACTAATGCCTCCTTTCTTTGCTTCACCTCTCTGAGTTGATCCCGACTCATCTCCGGCAAACACGGCCTGTGTGGTTGCTATGGCAGCTGCTGGGTGAAGCCGGGTTTTGAGAGATGTAACTAATTTTGCTCTGGCGGGTTCCAGGATCATTAGGACGTAGAGCGGCAGCTCCCAGCTCCGCTTTGGTATTTCCACAAAAGGTCAGGGGACACAAAATATATTTTATTACAGGAGGCAGATGGAGTTTGAACAACAGTAGCCGTGTGTGATGTATGGGCTCAGCTTCGCCAAATCAATATGGCTGAAGAATTCTGTATTGTGCTGCTTGGGATGAATTAGTGTGCCTGTGCACAGCAGCACAGCACCGAGCTTTCCTCTGCTCAGATTTAGGACCTGGAGTGTGTTTTTATAGAGAAATGTTTTTAAAATATGATCTAAGCACCACCTTATCTTTGTGAATACTACCTGTCTTTGTGAGTAAGCCAGAAAAAAAATGCAGTCTGTGTGAGGAAGTGCATGGATGCTTTCTGTCAATAGCTCCGATTGTTCTGTAAACCGTTTAAATGGAAAACTTTTTTAGTGTTGGCCTCTCTGAAGACACCAACACAGACGCATCTACATATTCTTTATATGCAGAGAGAATTCAGGGAGCAAGATTTTGTGGCTTGAAGCCTTGTGGTTTCCTTTTCTAGCTGATCAATCATGTTTGAGCAGGCTGTGGTTGCCTGAAGGCAAACAGTCCGTTTGGAGAGCAAAGACTGAAGAGCTTCAGCTTTTTAATTGATCTGCATTCTTAAATCCCCAACACGAGCCTAAATGTAATCTGGACCTAAAATGCCTACGAAAAAGATGTCAGTGTTTGTAAGGAGGAATGTTTGACTGGCAGGACTGTGAATAGTGAACAGTGATGGAGATGGAGTCTTATCCCTGATATCCACCGCTGGGCAGGGAGATTGATCCTTGGTGGACACGGAGCACGACATGAATACAAAGACATTGCTGAATTCTTTAAAAAAAAAGATCTCTTTCAAAAATTGCTCCTTCAAATTTAATGATCACAAATATATAGAAATTAGACATGTACCATTGCACTATTTTAGCCATTAACTGCTATTCTGTTATATAAGCAACTTTTAAACCTCTTGTCTGCTAATTTAAAACTCACATAGTCTTCTTGTGTGAGTTTGTTTTAGAGGACATGATGGAGGAGTCTGTGGACTCAGAAAAGCTTGGTGATATCACTTGGGTAATTTCTTGAAAAGCCCCCGAGGAGATTTGACTTTGCTTTATGTAGTTGACGGATTCTCATTGATTCAAAATTAATAAGGGAAATGGCAGCATTCACAAACGTTGCTAGAGCTGTAGCAGTCAACCAAATCTGAGCTTTTCAGTCCTGCATCTCCGACTGAGATATTGGGGCGCCGTTCACAGATCACACACTGAGCCTTCAGTATTGAGGGTATTCATCGGTTTCTGTTCTCGGGGAAAAACCTCCATCCTCCATCCAGGGCCGTCAGAAAAGCCTCCAGGAAACAGGTCAGTGAACAAAAGGAGAGGAGGAGAGAGAAAGGAGATGGAGAGACGAGGTGGGAGGAGGGGAGTCGGAGTTGATAGGAACTGAGCTGCACTGTTCTACCAGAGACCAGCTGCCGGAAGAGCTGCTCAGAGGCAGACAAAAACACTTCCCAGTGTGCCTGGCTGGGCCGCGCTGACACCTCCCAGCAGTCCTCCCATCGGCCACTCAAGAATCAGACTGGGAGCCGTCACCCAGGCAACGGCCCCCGGTGCTTCGTTGCATGTTTGCCATTTCATCTATCCGATGAAAGAATGTCATTAAGAAGAGGGTTTGCAAAAAAAGGTTATTGAATATTTCATAAGCCTTTTAAATTTTAAGAACAAAACCTGTATGTAGTGTTTATTCTTGTAACCGTGGAGCAGAAATCAAACCTATTTGGCTGATGCCCTCTTTTTGTGTTGAAGGAGAAAAGAAAAATGACATTTAAAGCTTCCACACTATGAGATTATGTATTTTCTGGGACTGGAGAGAACATGGCTGAAATATGTTTCCCTAGCAACCGTCTACAGAGGGCATGAAACCAGAGGGCTGCAGACAGAGCTCTCAGAAGTTATAAAGCACAGCCCACGCTCCTCAAACGGGATTGAATATTGATAAATACATTTGCTCACAGTGTTGCAGCCAGGTTTAATTCCTCTAGAATCGTGTGAATCTCTGGGATGAAGCGTGTTTTAATTGAGACGGGCAGAAAAGAGGAGCAGTCTTTAAATGGCTCTGAGCTTAAGTCAGAACTGTCTCTGTCCATTTTCTATTTCTGAGGAACAGCGATAAGGATTCAAATACTAAAGTGGAGAGTGTGAGATTACAGGAGCATTAAGGGAGGATGGCAAAGAGGATCCTGGTGTGGTCCTAGTTTCACCTACAAGAGGAAAGTGAAAATGATGGTTTTAAACACAAACAGTACAATTAACAATATCGTTGATGAAGATGAGGAGGCATTAAACAATTATGAAATCAATCACTACACACTTTATAGGGAGTTCGCCATTTTGTAGTGGTGTCCGAGTGTTTAGTGAAGTTTCAAAACCTTGAAACATCGAGGTGGCATTTAGAAATCTCCCAGTTTGTTCTGGATGGCACAGATAAATCTAGTTAGTCCAGGTTTCCCCAGGAGAGACACAACCTACAAGGTTAAAATCTGGGCTTTGCAGCAAGTAGATCAGTGACTAGTGTGCTCAGGTCGCTCTGACAGGAGTGTTGGCTCTACGCCGCCTTACTTACCGGTGACGGATCCGTTTAACATAAAAGCCCTAAAGTCCCGAGGCCCTTTTTTCTCTGCAGTGAGAACAGGAGTGTTAGAGAGGGGCGCGATATCTAACAGGCAGCTCTGTTAGCTGTGACTGGAAAGCTGAGGGTCTTCACCACAGTGTGTGTGTGTGTGACTGTGTACGACCGTGTGTGTGTGTGTGTGTGTGTGTGTGTGTTAGCCTGACTCATCCTCTCTCCGAAGCACTGAACCACCATTGGCCATCTATTAAACATAAGATATTTCGTCCACTGCTGATTAAGTGGATGCTAAGCTTCATGAAACTATATAACCCCAAAATATGTTTTCAATAGGATCATTTTAAACCTATGCAATTCTCTTAAAGCCTGAATATAACATGGAGCCTATCACATTAGACCTACTATAAATATGAATAAAATAATGGCCTTTGTTATGATTTATTCATAATCAAACCTTAGTGTATGAATTTTCATATTCATTCAAATCCTATAAGATGTAGTGTTAAATCTGGACGTGTTATAAGCAGGTCACTTAGACCAGGTCCATCTCTGATCAGTGACGGTGAAGTAAACAGTGGCGCAGCGGTGCCTTTGGTGCCCGGGCGGTGAAAAGGAGGTCAGTTAATTGGGACGGCTAAATATATATTTCAGCAGGGTGCACCTTCTCCTCGGAAGGTGAACCACGGTGCCAGAGAGGCTGCTGGGACACATCTACCATCCTGGTGATAATGAGCTGATTAGAAGCTTCTGATGACCACAGAGTCGCTGAGTGCCCAAATATTTGCAGCCCAATAATAGATATAAAAGTGTGTTTTTTCCAGAACAGAGCCATTATCCAAACCTCGGGACCTTTATTTACAGTGGGAGGTAACAGGCCTTTATCTGACCCGGGCTTAGAGCAGCTGCTTTAATACTGTAACCCTCTGTTTGTATAATTGGTCGTATTCTAGAACGGGGCCTCATTGAGATCCATTTCCCTGTTTGACCTTTTGCAGTTAATGCTTAATGCTGTGAAAACAAACACCACTTTCGGTAACATTTCAAATTAAAAGCCCTCTTGCAGTTCAGTGGACAGAAATTCAATGCACACTAATCTATATTTCTTAAGAGGCTTTTTTTATTGTGAAACATTGTACATTACTACAAACCACAGTTAGATGAGAAATGAACACACATAAAACCATAATGATATAAATAGATAATTTATTTATAACTGATTAGCCCTCTCCAGATCAATTAAATTAAATCTATAAAAGTAAATGTGCATATATATGTTTTGAGAGATAAAAGTCTTCTTCACTGCAAATGCCACAATCTTTTAATTATAGAATATCTTGGTGCAAAGTTTACTTCTCCTTAAATCAGAGCAGGCACTTGTGGATAATCTCTATGTAGGATTGGGGGAATTCAACTTGTGAACTTCTCCTAGATGTTGATAAAATGATTTTTTGAAACATGCACTAATTCACGCGTGTGTTGACCTTTAATGCAGCCTTAAGATCAGGAAACTGATTTGAAGGGTTTGCAAAGTCTTTGTGAAATGTGGTGTGTGAAGGTGCTGAGTTCAACATAGCACATTTCAACGTGTTGGTCTGCAGGCAGAGATGGTGACGGGACTGTTCACACTTGCTGTTTCAGGTTCTATTTAATCTCAAAGCTTTTCCAGAGCGGCTGTATTTTCAGAAAAATATTTTCCTCCGATTATAAGTGCCAGTGAGTAAATCCAATATACACAGTTACATGGATAATGATCCCTCACTCGTGCTCTACAGCATTTATCTCAGAACTATGTATTTCATATGTCAACATGTTGGTTTCTTTCACATCGTTGACTTGGAAGAGTACATTTTAACACCCGCTCACACGCCCACGACCGAACACAGACAACCCGAGCACAAGCACACACATACAAACAGGGTTACGCGCTGTGCACTATTGTCTGCAACAACAATGTTAGGATTACAAATTCCCAAATCGACACCGTGTTTATCTCACTTGAACATTCCCCAGATTAAGAGAACCACAGTTTTTTTTATTCATTTTATCTTTGAGAACAGAACGATACTGAATTTATATCTCAATTTACAGACATCAAGACAATTTTTTTTTCAGCATTCTGCTCATGATGTTTTATTAAAGCGACCTCCTCAACACAAAGTCTCTCAGTTCTCTACGGTTCTCTATTCGTTGTGGGATTTTCTGAGGGTGAAAAAACTCCCTGGTTTCATTGAAAAGCAGTCGGATGTGACAGAGGCTTAATGGCTTTTTCCACAATCCTCACTGTTTCTGAGAGTTACTGTTAGTGGCTGGCTTTTCTTCTGTAATTAAACATTTCTGAATTCCTCACTGAGGAAGCTCATGCAGACGTCTCACCCATTTGAAGAAAAAATAAAACCCCTTGTTCTTTTTGCCGTCTCACATTCCGGAGTCAGAAAAATCCTCTGTGAGCGGCGGCTGCATTGGAGAGTTGTTTCCGGATGTGAATTATCATTTTTCGGTAATAAAGTAACATGCTGTCAAAGTGTTTGACTCTGGCATAAGCTGCGGCACAGTCATGGGGATCTCCAGGCTCCTAGCGTGAGCTCAGAGAGTTTTAATCCCGGGCAAACTCAGCGAGCTGCAGCAGCCAGAGAGTGTCGGCACAGAAAGCTTTAGAGACGTGACAATACGCAGACGTGACGCGGAGCAACTCTCCAGCTGTATGAGCTTCAGGGGGTGGCAGCGAGGAGTGCTATAGTACACAGTATATTTATTCTGTTCTAGGATGAGATTTGATCTTTGTTCTTTCTTTCGAAAAACAAACATCTGCAGCTTTGTGAGGCAACGAGAGAATTGGATTCTCTGCAGCTCAAAATACGAAATGGCATCTCTTTCATCACGAGCTGGAGTTTGCATGTTCTCTTCATGTCTGTGTGGGTTTTCTCAGGGTTCTCCAGCTTTTAACAGTCCAGAGACAGGCAGATTGCTTTTGGGTTCATTTGATTCTCTCTTTATTATGGTCTGTCTTTATTATGCCATTAACATTGTCCAACAGCTTCGTATAGAACTGGAACTTTAATTATCAGTGTTTTCATCTTTTCTCAATCGAAAGCTGTTTATTTCATTTAGAGAAAGCAAAAAATCTGAGAAAAAATTTGAGATCCAAGCAAAAATCACCAAACCATAAATTTTCTTTTGGTAACGAGTTCTCTAGATTTTAGAGCTCTGCGATTTCATTTCCTGGTAATTATGGTGTTTGGCAGCTTCTTTAGACACAAGGACATAAAATCTGGCAGATCAAGGATCAGAAAGATACCTGTCAGGGATGTATTTTGATTATTGGATAATTCATTGATGTCAAACCAGCATTTTACTGCTGTAAATGTTGTTTTGACATTTTCTCAGTACATTTTCATTTTGGAGGAAAATCTATTCTGATTATAGTTTTTTCTTTTCCTCCCAGAACCAAATTTAAGTCACATAAGTTGCTCGCTTCAGGTTTTTCCCTCAGTTCACTCAGTTATCAGCTCTGAGCAGAGAACCGTGACTTGTTGAACATGTGACCTCTCCTCCTTTCTGAGGGATGCTTCCTCCATTTCATTTGTATGAAACCATTTTCCAGTTCCTGTGAGATTTAGGTGAAATTAGATTGGGCGAGGTCTGATCCCTCCGTGGCCACATCGTTGGCCACTGTCATCTGCTGCAGAGATTAGGACCCGCTCCAGCCCCTGATGGAACAGCCTGGACCCCTCGTCTCAGGTGGCTGTAATTGAGCGGCTTGATAGATCGTTTAAGATTTTGGAAAGCACCCGCACGCTGGCGTGAGATGAAAGCCGCCTCGCCCCCTCTTATTTTGGGCTTTTCCTGACGAGCTCTGCATGTTGTGGAGGTTTGAGACATACAAGGCAGCGGGGGAGTTCAGCTGCCTGGGGGATGCATGGGGAAGCTGTCTTTTGATTACTGGGGAGAATGGTTTGGAGCATCTGGACTGGGTAGAAAACTTGAGTTTAAAGCGAATGGTTAACACTTTCAGTGACTTGACAAATCTCTTTTTAGTTGCCTGAGTGAAGAAGCAAACTCTTATAACTTTATCTTTCTTGCCCTTCTATCTTTGGAAAGTAGCTGTAACATGAAGTGAAAAGTATTTATTAAAGAACCTATTAGCTCCTGACGATCATGTTTACTTTGTGTCAGAGATGCTTTTACTCCCAGAGTTAGGTCTTAATTTAATCTCGTATTTAACTTGGAAAAGCCATTTGTTGCAGAATTTGTTTTTAAACATATTCTCAATTCCCTCTCATGTACCCTTCAACAGGGAAACTACAAATTTATTCAGGTTTTAGGTTATGGTGAAGGATCCAATTGTAGCCCGGCCCTATTTGCAACCCCCAGTATTTTGATTTGTATAATGACTCATGTCCATCTCAGCCTGTGACAAACTCAACGGTTGTTCTATGCAGAAATAAAGGGGATTTGAAATAATAATTCCTCATAGCTTCTCCATCTCCAATCTTCTTTTGGAGACAGAAAATTCTACTTTTGCAAATATAAGCTTATTCGGCAGGGACACATTTTGAGGATGGGATTGAGACATGTTATGGCACAAGCTGCTTTATTCTTTTGCGGAGCCAACTTTTAACGACCTGCTGTTAATTTTGTCCCAAGTTTCATTAATGGATATGCTCTGTGCTTGGAAAGTGTCTGTGAAGAGAACTCATTACAGCAGGAATTGAACCAACCTTTCCAAAGCATCCCTTCTAAAGATAAAGACTGAAAGCCAAAGGCTATTTGTAAATCTGAAACATTTCCTCACTCTCATTTGGCTAAAACTATAGTGGTCATTCGTTGAGCCGCCTTTTCATGTCTTCAATGTTTCCATTTCATCAACACCAGTTGCCGCAGCCTACAGTACTTACACCAAGCTGGCTAACATACATGGATTCCATTTCCCTTTGTCAGCAGGTCATCCCAGTTATATTGTGGACGAGGAAACGACTCATTAGACGAATGACTTTGGAGGCCACGTATGTCGGAGTCAATAAGCCTGATTAACTTACATCTGATCAATACACATTTACAAGCAACACGCCAATCTGCTGACCCCCCCGGTCCAATGTTGGAGAAGCGTCCTGCAGCCTCAGGATTACCTTGACACTCGGTGTTTACCTGCAGCACCAGTGCTTTCTGCTGCGTGCATAATGACTGCTCGAGGCCAGCGGAGGCTCTGGGTGTTCCCGGGCAGGGGGGGGGGCATGAATTATTGAACAAAGGGGATTTTGCAAAGTCAACAGTATGATGGTGTAATGGAAATAATCCAGCCGTTTTAAAATGCCGGCTGCAGAGTCTATAATAAATGGCATCATTCAAGTTTAATGTCACCCAAAAGAAGCTGTATTAACCCGACAGTGTAGTGTTGCATAGTGTATTTACTCTGCTACACAAACTGCTTTCAGACGTGAACTCTCGAAAATGGACTTTCAAACTTTTGCTTTCACTTATGACGAATGCAGCAGGAGTCTGTACGAGTCAGCATGTGTTTGTTTAGAGCCCATCAAACCCAGCATCGGTTCTTATCCCAAAAAGGTCTCAAATCTCATCGTCTTCAACTTCTTCTACGTGTGTGATGCCTCCTAAACACCCTGAGATATTAGTATTGTTGTATTCTTTCAAGTTTTTCATCCGTCTCATATAATCTTTGTGAATTTCTCTGGAGAATTTCCAGCTGTGTTATCACATGCGATCATTCTCCAGAGCAAGTGACTTAGACATATACATACACATGTGCATATACAGCCCCTCCAGATGATCTCTGGAAAATGTTCATGGCACGGCTGAAAGCAGCTATATTCTCATAGGAGAAGCCTGGAGTGGTTTCACACTGAAGATATGGTGGAGCACAAATGACCCACATGATGATCCCACACTCAACATTGCTTCCTTCCCACTGTATCATAGGGCAGCTCATGAAAGTTTCACACAGTAACTGGTGTTCAGTGGATCCTTAACTATTGAATACAAGCTGTCCCCTGGCAGAGGTTTATGGAAAAGCCGTCCATTCATCAGCAGAAAGAGAAACGGTGGGAAGATGTCCCCCAGTAGCTGTGTGCGCCACTAACGTGCACTAAAGGATTGTAATAAAGATCTTGGTTATAGAGTTATGGCAGCGAGTTGTTCGAGGAGAAATGCGATTAGTACCTAAGAGAAGAAGAAAAAGAACCATAACCCACCAAACCTAACATCCCTTTTCCCCTCTGTTTCAGTCTGTTCACAGTTCTCCAGGGGAGTGTACGCCATTTTCGGATTCTACGACAAAAAGTCTGTGAACACCATCACGTCGTTCTGCGGGACGCTCCACGTGTCGTTCATCACGCCCAGCTTCCCCCTGGACGGGAACCAGCAGTTCATCATCCAGATGAGACCGGACATCAAGGGGCCCCTCCTCAGCCTCATTGAGTACTACAAGTGGGACAAGTTCGCCTACCTGTACGACAGCGACAGAGGTAAGACACGTTCACTTTGATATAAGCTAGCAAACAAATCTCCTGTTCTGATTAAATCGAAAGTCTCCTGGCATCTTGAAATGGCTTTTTTTTTGTGTTTCTCTTATTCAAAGTTGGATTGGGAGATCATGGAAAAGTCAAAATAATTGTTTACATTCTGTTGCAATTGACATTTGGTTGAATTTATGCTCAAGTTGTGTCAAACCGATCATTTCCCCTTCAAATGGTGGTTAAAACCTACTCCTGCAGGCGTAAAGCACACAGGTGAGGTAAAGGTCATTTCGGTTCATGACAAACAGCTTGTCACATACAATCATCTCCAGCACCTCCAGTGTCTGAGAGTGAACTTTATGTAATATCAAGGGGAGGAGAGAGGTGGTCATGGTTGACGCGGTTCAGGTGGTGCGCCCGGCTGCCGTAAAGTTCCACTCTCTTGCAGTAGAGGAAGGATCTGTTGTGTGGTCTGAAGTTTCTGATTCAGTAGAAAAGTTGCATCTGGCTTCACGGCTTAAAACATCATCCATCTGTCGGTATTTAAATGTCAAGTTATGACAGATACAAAAGTAGACTTTGATCAATATGTCGCTCAAATCCCAAATTATATAAAGGTCAGGAGGAGGGAGTAAAGTGAAATTTCAGATTATGAACAATTACAAACCTTTAGGAGATTTTTTTTTACGGTTGCAATAACTCACTTTGGGATTATAAGAAAAACAGATTTTGAATGAATTGAATTAGTTTTCCAGTGTTTGAAGTGTTTCTGTTCTCTTACTCTTACACTCAAGTAGTTAGAGGGTTCAAACCGATGATTCTCAGGTTAAAAGCTCCACCTCGGTGTCGGAGCACTACGAGCCTCCTGGTGTCTCTCAGTCTTACAAACTTTGATTTGAAGCTCTGGAGGAAAGTGTGCGTTGATTAAATATTGCACTCATTTGTCATTCTGCTCATTCAGATGTACTTGCAGATGCAATCCTGGATGAGATCATGCAATGAATTTATGCAAGGAAGTCAAAGATTTAAAAAAAATGATCCACCCTCCAACTCTAATATCCAGACTTACTTCATATTCAAATCTATTCTGTCTCTCTTCCCTGATCCTTTTCATCCTTGATTCTTTTCTACTCGACACTGATTGCGTCCAACTCCAGAAAGAAGATTACATTTGTTAAACTGACATTTTTATTCATTGTCTATTCGGTTCGAAACACTCAAGACGTCCTTTATTAGCCCGGACACTTCAGATTGTATTAACTTGCGAGACAAGTCTGAAAATCACACACTGGGATTCTGTTAGAAAGAATTGAGTGCAAAACAACGTGCCTGAAAAGAGATAACAGGAAGAACTGGTGATAGAACACACGTTTTTCTTTATGGAATTGTGCGTTATCTCCCTTTGCTTTGTCGTGCAACTCTTGTCACTGTGACATGTGCTAATTGTGATTCTGTGACTTCGCACCCTCGGAGGATCGAGCTGCCTCCTGCAGCACCGAGGGACCAACCGGGGCTGAAAGGGAAAATCTCTCTTCCTTTCTATTCTAATACAGTCGCTGCAATGAAAGCATCGAATTAAGACATCAACGGTATCCAGCTACAGTGGAATAACACTATCGGTTCCTTTTCTAATGTCTAACAGGGTTGTTTTCAACCTTCCTTTAATTTTTAACTCTTCATTATAGAGGTAAAATCATAATTTTTATATTCAGCATGAGAACAGGACGATCTTTGGGGGATTACTTTTAAATGAAAGCACTTAGAAGGTGTTACCTGATGACAACCCAAAGATAGCTCACAGGAACATTTAAATAAGTTTCTGTAATCTCCAGGTAAAAGGAAGTGAATCAGCTCAGAGAAGTCTATACGCTGGTGTACGACAGTTTAGTGCCAATAGCTTAAGAAGGATTTTGTTTGTGTTCAACCTTTAACTCTCTGTCATCTCACGTCACATTAAATCTCCCAGGTTGTCGTGGTTATGAGACTTTAGCTTGACTGGAGGTTTCTTCATGTTCTTCCTGTGTTTGCTCCACATTCTCTCGCTTCCTCCCTACAGCTCAAAGACGTGCAGTATTAGCTTGGTTGTGTGTTTTCTATATGTTGGCCCTGAAACACGCTAGCAACCTGTCAAGGGATTGCTTGACAGGTTGGATTAGCTGTATAGATACTAGAGCGTAACACTGAACGCCCACTGCTAGAACAGCTCTGGTTCCAGAAGCAAGTTTCACAATCATATTATTGCGGATGATCAAAATGATTCTTACTGCTGAACCATGCTGTATGGATGGATGGATGGATGGATTGGATGGGTGGATAAACTCCCCCACTGCATCCCCCCCACCCCCCTCACACACATACATCCATCTCTTGTACACCCCCCACTTTGTCTCTCTCTCTCTCCCTGCCTCACATCTCTGTCCACATGCTCTTCCTCCTCCTCCGTTGCCAAGTCCTCCCACGCTCTTCCTAGCGACGGCAGAATCAAATAATTATTCCTCTCCAAAAAAAACAGGGGGAGGGGAGGGGGGGGCAGTTCCCAAGCAGCTGATTTAAACTGTCCTCATGCTGACCTGCTGTCCCCACTGTACGTCCGCAATTGCACTAAAGAGCCTGTTGTGCGTATTTCATCATCGCATGGCCGTCTAATTGGGTCAGTGTGATCCACTCATTCCCATGGCAACCCAAGTGTGGAGCAAGAGAGAGAGAGAGAGAGAGAGAGAGCGAGAGATTGTAAGTTACTGAGCAGGTTGGTTAATGATGCAAGGATCTGTGTGTGTGTGTGTGTGTGTGTTTGGATGTGTTTGTGTGTTTGTGTGTGTGTGATTGTGTGGGCGTCTTTCTGGAGGAAACAATAGCATTGCCACTGCTTGTGATGAATTTCATTGGCCCGTTGATACGATGCATGAACCAACACCAGCGTTGTCAGCGTTTGTCAGAACATCAGTTTAGATAACGGATCACCAGATGCTGTTATGAGATGCTCCATCACAGTTTTCCAGACCCTGAACCTGACTCTTGGAAAGGCGAGCACTCAGGGTTTTCGTGTGGACGGGGAAGAAATTGAGATGTTTGGAAACAATGTCCCCCACGTTTGCTTCTCGATTGTTTTAAAATCAGGCGCGACTCCACCACCAGCAGTGATTTCAAAGGGTTTCTAGCACTCCTCGTAACAGCTCCACCTCGTCTGGTCCTTATTTGTAGGATTTTGTGACGAATAGACAATCTGCTTCCTGGTAACACCAGCACGCACGTGCCTATTGTACATAACGATCATGTGATATGTGTTTTCTGGTGTGTGTTAGCATGGACAGAGATCATAAATGGAGCTTCTATATATTTTGTTTTCGTAGCTGGTTGTGACAGCTACAGTTGGAACGCATAGGGTTAAATGTGAAATGGTGGATATTGTCCTTGCACTTATCAGGTGCTGAACTCCACATGAAGCCATGTGATGCTCTGCAGCTGTCGGATGTTTTAAAAAGCGTTGCTAACATTGCTAAACATTTGTCCAATAGAATGAAAGATCGTAGTTGTTTGTACGGCTCGTTTCCATTTGCTCACCTCAAGCACATGATATAAGATTATATCAGTATGTCAGACTTAATTGATTCTATTTCACGCAATATTGTTAATCATATACAATATTCAGGCATTAAGCAGCTTTATTAAATTCAACAAATTAAAAGAAATACAAAATAAACTCGTGGCCATCCATGAGAACATAGACATTATTTTTTTAGAATAAAACTCCTCAGGAAATCATCATTTAAATATTTAAATTGTTTCCCTAATGGA
This sequence comes from Pseudopleuronectes americanus, assembly GCA_038501795.1. Taxonomy (NCBI): domain Eukaryota; kingdom Metazoa; phylum Chordata; class Actinopteri; order Pleuronectiformes; family Pleuronectidae; genus Pseudopleuronectes; species Pseudopleuronectes americanus. Next base: position 21,524,449 of record CM076723.1, read on the forward strand.
GAAATGTTCTGCTCCTTTTCCCATTTAAATAACAGCCTGAAACCACAGCACTTACCAATTAGTTTAAATGGTGCTCCAGTTGTTGTTATGCAGGAGGTGGACAGGTGCACCTGAGGGAAGGATCCTGGACCTTTAGCATAATGGATGAGTTAGGAAATATGATCAGATAACATTTGTAGGTATTGGACCATTTTCCCTCTGTCTGCATTATTTATAAGCATTTTCTTTCCTCATTTAAATAGTTTTGCATCATATTATGCAAATGCTCTCATGCATCCACATACATCCGCTAACATTGAGATGTTTTTTTGATCAATGAAGTTAAGCTTCTCGCGGCGAACGCTGGATCTGCGGCGACTGAAAGAGAAGGAATAATCTCTCTCTGACTAAACTGTAAGATCCCACATGAATTTCCTTTTGCCGTTCCAAATGGGTGAATAACATAAACTATTGCATGTCTCCTTATTCTCCCCTGACCTTTCAAATCCGAGGCAAATTTAGGGGTAAGTGTGAGGTCACGTCACATATTTGTTCTGCAGTCTAACAGTGGTGCTGCTGTGCCTGACACGATGACGGCTGCGTGCCAGAGCCGAACATATGCTTCATCCTAAAGAGAGGGGATAATAAACTACAGAGGAAATCTGAGGAGCCAAGTCGCCACTTGAGTTCTGGATTTACCGCAACAACAAAGATTTTTCCAGCAACTTATCTCAGGGTTCAGTGTAGAGATGGATGGATAATATCCGGATTAATCTGCAGCAGATTAGAGGAAAAGTAATTATTAAATTGTTCAAACAACACTAAAGGTGTCTCCCTTTACCACAGACAAGAAAGAAACAAACATGTTCTTATCTTCATCTATATTTTAAACTTAGCTCGCAGCTATTTTCACTCATGGTCTGTTCCATCAGGGAGATTCACCTGAAGAAGAAAGAATGGCTCTGTTGCTATGGTTATGCTCTGGCCTAATTCTGAGCACTGGATAAACTGTTGACCAGAACTGTAGTTTTTTTTTCTTTTCCAGATGTGTAGTTATGAAAGTTTAATGGACACTTGCTGCTAGCCACATAGGAAAAAATAACATTTTCTGTGTTGGTGATATAAGTAAGCTGGTTATCAAAGAATAATGAAGCACATGAAAGCTGCAGCCGCACGGACACGAAGAAGCACAGTTGAGTTTGAGCCTCTGTGGTTTATTCATCTCTTTCTTTTATTTTAAACTGCACCAAAAAACACAGGAAAATATATTATTTGTGTATTGGAAGGTCATTTTTTGGGCAAATGATTACAGATTTTAAAGTTAATGAACGGTTGACGTTTATATATAGAAAAATTATGTTCTGTCTACTAGTTTTCTGAATAATCCTCCTTAATAACAAACAAAGACCAAATATACATATGAGTGAGGAAGTAAAGATTTTAACGTAAAAGGAAAACTGAAAACAGTTTCTCTTCATTTTCAATTTCTTTAAAATTATGTTTTTCTGGTTGATTTGCTCATATCGGGCGATGTTATTTGCAGACGGACATCAGGCTCTTGTCAATGTAAAACTTTCTCTCATTAGAAACTGTTGGTTTTACCTTTGTCCCCCTTATCTTTCACCTTCCTCTCCTTCCACAAGTAGGAAAAGCCATACATCTGTGATAACCAGTCTTCCAGCTATGTGTCCAGGCCGCTGCATGGGAGGCTTTTCTAAAAAAGAATCAAAATGGGATCCACAATGTGTGGAAATGGCAAAATCATATGGTTTCAAAGAGCAATTTGCAATGGGGTTGAGAAACCCTGACCATTAAAGAGCCACATGACTCTGACATGCATGACACCATGACGGCCCTACTTCATGTACAGCTCTTAGAGACCAATCATCAAAGAATATTACTCAACCTTAATCACATCTAACGCCGAATCCATTCACCTCAACATTTCGCTGATGTCCTTGCATTATCCTCACTGTAAATCACCCTCTATTCCAATTATCTTGTTTAATACGCATTGATCAAACAGTCATATTTAACCGGACCATAATGACCTTTCTGTAATTATGATGTATAGTTCATTCAGATATAAAACTGCAAGCCTCCATTTTCTCTCCCTGACGTCGTAAAAAGCACTGCAGTGTCGCATGAAATTGATTACATCTGCACTTCACTTCGCTGTGGTCAGGCAAAATGAAACACTCCAGCCTTTTATCAAACCGCTCTCTAAGCGCCCTCCGCAGACCCGGGATCAATACCAGCAGAGATTCAGCTGTAAAGCCTGATGGAGAGGGCGATATGAACAGAAGTATATCAATGGATTTAAATGGCGACTGTGCGCTTTGCCTTTAATAGACGGAACTTCACAATGATGGACAGCCACTGCGTGTTTCTTTGAAACACTCGGATGTTGCTGCTTCGTGTGATCAACACTTTATACGTTTATACTTTATACATTTTTGATCAAAGACGAATAAAGTTAGACCTTCTCCCGTTGTCTGCGTAGTTGTGATAAAAGTGTGTAGCCACATTATATAGGTTTTTCCAATTAATGCACTTAACCAATCGCGAATCAGTCTCAGCGGTAAATCATGAACCAGATTTTATGCATCAAATAACTGATTAAAACCTTCTGAATAGAAGAATGAGCACCTGAAAGAACAGGAATATTTGGCTTTGACTTTTTGGTATGGTCCATGTCTCATTCACTAACGTGGAGGAGACGCCAGGGGTTTGGATTCACGTCGCTGTAATGCCATCTATCTTCTCTAGTTTATGGTAACGACTATATAATTAAGTTCGTACAAAGGACGCAGGTTTGAACTCTGGACATTATTTTTAATTTAAACAGACGTTTTACAATTTTGAATAAAAAAATGACATTATAATGTACAGGAAGGAGGAATAGGATGAGCTAAATTCATGAAAAAATATCTTCCGTCAACTTCACACAATTTCTCCCTCAACAAATAAAGTTTGGTTGATACTCAACGAATTGTACATGTTCAAACCATTGAAATCCCGAGAATAGTTTTAAACCTCAGAGAATGACACACCAGGTTAAGCTCCAAATTCCACAATACAGCCGTGAAGCAGTAATATGAACTTGTCTTGCTGTTGAAGCAGTCGAGTGAATTGTTAGACTCACTTTCCTCCCACTTGTCTGTCGGGTTCATGCCAGAACTCCTGTGACTCATCTTGATGAGCTCTTTACATAAGTCGCTGAGTTTCTGTAAAAACCTCCACAGAGTTTGAGTTAGACGACAGTGAATGCGTCAAAACAGGAAAAAAGGATTGTCTGTCTCACTCTCAAGTTAGTTTTGCTTCCGTCATTGCTCTGTTCTGCTCTGTTGCTCTCTCTGCCCTGACTCCCTGTACGTGTCGTCTCGTCCCTCCTCAGGCCTGACCACGCTGCAGGTCGTCCTGGACACGGCGGCCGAGAAGAAGTGGCAGGTGACGGCCATCAACGTGGGGAACCTGAAAGACGAGAGGAAGGACGAGGCGTACCGCTCGCTGTTCCAGGACCTGGAGAACAAGAAGGAGCGGAGGGTGATCCTGGACTGTGAGCAGGACAAAGTCAAAGACATCATGGACCAGGTGCAGTGTTCCTCTACTTCTGATTCATAAGGAATTTTAACTATTTAGCCAACATATGGTTTGAATTAAGGTTATAAAAAACACAAAATTCATTGAAAACCAACAGAACTATTATTTTGATGGTGATGCAGTATCTTGAGTCTTTTAAAGATCCAACACATATAAGTGATCATATGATAAATAAGATAATTGTTAACATGCATGCTGTTGTTTTTCTCTTTGGAGAGCTGAGCTGAGGAATCTGTGCATTTTCTAACTGACGCTGCTGGAATACTTATAAATTAGTAATTTGAATATGAATTATTACTGATATGAAAACATCCACTGTGGTTTGTGGAGCCTGTTTATATTTGTCCTGATAATCTGTGGCATGGTCTCACATTATATAACGCAGATCTCAGGTAAGCCAACACTAAAACCAAAACTAAAGAATTAGTTTATATAACTGAGTAGAAAAATTACCAAAAATACAAATAAAGAGCATGATTTTAAACACTTAGTTCGAAAACTCTTATTTGTATTCAGCCATTATTTTAAATTCAATACCAGCTGATAAGAATTAAGGAAACACTAACAACCCTAATGTCCTTCAATTACTCCTGGAGGGAGAAACTGCAACACATGCCCTTGATTCAGCAGAGAAACATGGACTCTGCAGTCCAGGAGATGCAGGAAACCACTGTAACAATTACACTAATTGTGCTGTGAACAAAACTGCAATTAAAGGCGAAACCTATGCACATGAAAAAGGTTATTTTTACTCCACCTTTTACCCACGAGAGAAACGTATGGATAAACATTGAACGTGTGCGGACGTCTGTTTAACTGAACGCGATGCCTGCAGCCGCGGCGCCTGTTTATCGGTGGGAAAACAGAATCCTTCGAGGACATTTACATAGAAGATACGAGACGTTATTATTCAAATCTGCTCGGAGGAGCGGCCCTGACAAACGGAGGTGCCACTCAAGCAGCGGGATTAGTTTCAGGTGTGTCATCTATGTGAGGCGCTGTAATGGTTTATACCTGAGATAGTTCTCTTATTTTTCTTCTTTGTCTGTTGCTCTGCTGATAAGTGAAGGTGGTGGTGGGATTAAGTATCTGTCGAGCAGCGTCTGGGACTGTGAACGCAACACGGTTTTTACTCTGCGATAATTGGCTGTTGGCTGTCGGCCATGTTAGGGCTGAGCTAAACGTCTGAGTTTAATAGATCTGATCTCTGGTTGTTGTCTCTCCCACTCTCTCATATCGTTCATAAAGGCATGATGATTAAATAACGATTTTCCTTAACTATGTTGTTTGCTTGAGACTCATTTATTCCTTTAGGTATTTTCTCCTGATACCTTGTTATATTTGTGTGTCTCATCACCACAGGTCATCACAATCGGCAGACACGTGAAAGGCTACCACTACATTATAGCCAATCTGGTAAGTTTAAACTCTTCTTCATCACTTGCCTGAGGATTGGGCTCTCACGCTCTAAAGCTGCTTTCACATATGCAATGAAGTCCCGACATTTTCCTGAAATATTCCAGAGGGGCTGAACGTGAAAAAGCAAATGTCAGAGTCAGTTAGAATTTTGACTTATGACTTTTCTAACACATGAGGGACGGGAAACTGGAAGAACACAAATACCTCAGCAAGTCATAGATCATACGGACAAGGTGCAGACGCTGGTGTGGATGTGCTGTCAACAAACACACTGTGCTGCTTTGATACGTCAATGGCATGTCTGAAAACAGCTTTAATATCTCAACTTCCATTAACTCTACTTATGCAGTGATCATCAAGCTGATAATCTTGTTTTCAGGGATTCGTTGACGGAGATCTGTCCAAGATCCAGTACGGAGGTGCCAACGTGTCGGGCTTCCAGATCGTTGACTTCGACGATCCTTTGGTCTCCAAGTTTGACCAGAGGTGGGAAGCCCTGGAGGAGAAGGAGTATCCTGGTGCCGACAATAAAATAAGGGTGAGTATTAGCAAATCAGCTTTAGAGCGCATGGACACACACACACACACACACACACACACAGTTGTTATATTTCTTTCCTTGTCTTTATTTGTGGGATTGTTGGTAGAAAACGTCCCTGTAGGCACTTCAATGCGCCCAAGTTGCTCTAATGTGTTTACGTCTTAGTAAATTGTGCTGCCTCCATCTGCATCGGCCCCAACTTAACACTCACGTGGACACACTGTGTGCATTATTAAACACATCTCTCAGTAAATATTCTGGCCACACAAGCCTACGAGCAGAACATTTTCCCTTCACCTAAGTGCGAGTTGCTTTATACAAGCTGTACTTTTTATTTCATATGCTTGCAATATGAAATGAATCATGCTTTTGAAAAGAGAAGCTCAGCTCTCCTCCAGACTCTGAGACAAATACACAAATATCCTCCCAGCTCCCGTCTGCTGAATCCTCCAAGTTCCACTCATTCTTATTTAAGAGGTTTGAGTCTGGGTGAAGAATAACTCGAGCAGACGTATGAGCTTCTGTCTAATTGGGACAAGATGCCTAAATAACAGGGAGGAATAATGAGCAGGGGGAGGAATGGTGTTTATGCAGAGTTTAGAACTTCAGAGGGGGACGCTTTGTTATCCGAGTGGCTCTAGTTGGTCATCTTCATTTGATCAAAGGGTGGATTTGAGGTGAGAAGTTTCCACTGAAGCGTTGTTTTTCAGCTAATTATCTTTTCCCCTAAAAAGTGGATCCAAGTGGTTGGATTTGAGGCACAGGCCCGAGAGTTCCAGTGTAGATTGCGTCATGTCGTTAGATGCATCGCTGCTGTCGAGTCAAATCACAAAAACTCATCTTAACTGGAGCAAAGCTTCTATTTCCTGCGCATGGAGAACCCACTGATTTGCCCTTAAGCCCAAATAAAATTAAGTTGTTGGGGAAATGTTTACCCACAACAAGGGAGGACACATTTTGGGCGGAGAAAAGCCTATGTCACAACCAAAGACTTGTTTGTAGAGATGGACGAAGCATCTCCACGTCCTCCCACTAAGTAGTAGTTGGGGGTGGACCCTCGGTATCATGTTCCCATTTATACACATGCTTGACAAATCATGAAAGTCTCTCAGCCGTCGATCCTGATGTTTCCCGTTGTTTCTAGCATCAAATAACGATTTGAAACCAACATTTAGCACTTAGAACTCTAATAATGATAAAGATGGATTCCTAAGACCCTCTAATTTCCTCGCTCTTGTCCATTGTCCCGTTCTAGTACACGTCTGCGTTGACCTACGACGCCGTGCAGGTGATGACGGAAGCTTTCCGCTACCTGCACAAGCAGCGCATCGACTTCACCAGGAGGGCCAACAATGGCGACTGCCTGGCCAACCCTGCTGTGCCCTGGGCTCAGGGTGTGGAGATCGAACGAGCACTGAAACAGGTAACACAACCACAGACACACACACCCACACACATAGATCCCTTTGTCGGCAAAGACTTGTTGCTGTGGTAACACAAGATCTCCCTTAAGAAATACCTGGAATGCTAACAAAGGGCGGAGAGCACTTCACAGAGATTGATTAAAGATAGACTTTATTTTGTTTTGTTCCCAGCCTGCTTGTGCACACAGTTATACTGACAGCTGTTCTTCAGAAGGCCGACTCTCCGTCCTCTGAGCTTTGATGCACGGCTTCTCCTCCTGCTGAGAAATGAAGCCCGACAGCCAAAACCAAAGTCGACTCTTTTCTCTCGGTCTTTGAGGTCTTTTCATGTTTTTCAACTTCAAATGCGAGTGCGAATTGAAGCGGAGCGAAGACTTTTAAGCCCGAGAGCGACCGATAACAAATATCAACAAAATCTCTGACCTTCCGTCCCGACCTCTGGGTATTCTGCAAACTTTCACTTTATCTGAAATTATTACCCCGAGGAGATTAACCCACAGAAAAAAGCCTCAGTTAAATATGTGAGCGACGTGTGCAATCAGCCAACTTCTCCCTCTCTCCGTATCACTGCTGCTCTGACTCATCTATCTGAAATTACAGAAAAAGATCAGGAACTCCTCGAATTGGCCACGAGGCAACCGTTTGTATCCAGCCGTGAGATTTCTGTGATGATTGAAGTGTCAGTAGATTAAATCTCACAGGGCCGTTTATTTTTTTATTTAGGGATAATCAGTGTTTGGCATAGATGCAATCACCTGGTACCCGTGATGGTTGGATATACAAGATGCTGGAAAAGCAGCCTTGAGCCACAGCATGACGATGAGACTGGGAGTTACCGGCCGGGGATCAGATGTGTCGGTTGATAAAACTATGAAACAAGCTCGAATTCAGGATTCCTTCCAAAATCGATTACGTTGCTTTGAAATTCGGTGTGGAACAAAGAGGCAGAAAGAAATTAACAACTTTGGGATCAAAGAGATGTTTTTTATTTCTCTTTTGTCAATAATCTTCAAAAATGTTATCCCTACTTTTCTACAGACAATATTATACAGGGAATTACTGAATCTTAGGTGGGACACAAGTAGTGACCTATATCCAAGTCTAGACTGCAAAGACCAGTTATTTTGGTTAAAGTGGCAGACTTGCATATTCCCGGCTCCTGTGGGTATGAGCACCTTCGATATTCCTTTTGGAAACTGATGCTTGAAGACTTCTGAACAGACTTTAATGTATTTGTTAAAGCAGCAGCTCTTCTGGTTGTGGAAGCTGGGGATTGTGGGTAATATCCGACGTTAACTTGTGATCTGGTACCACAAAGTCCGAGCTCTGTTCAACAAAGACCACTCGGACGCTCACAACTCCTCTTGACATGAGTGAGGGCGCTGCTCCTCAGTAACAGTAACATACTGCTGCACCTAATTTATGCAGGTTTTCATCTTTTGGAATCAACTTGCAATCTTGTCCTAGTCAAACGCACTTTGATGAAATATGTACGACACATGATGAAGCTGCCTGAAACGCTGTGAAAGTCCGTTAGAAGTCGGCTTGTGGTAACATTTTGGATTTGTCTCCTCTCAGGTCCGCGTGGAAGGCCTCACAGGAAACATCCAGTTCGACCAGTATGGCAAGAGAGTCAACTACTCGGTGAACGTAATGGAGCTGAAGACGAACGGTCCGGTGAAGGTGAGTGTGATCATCTTCATCAGCGGATATGAAGTTGAATAGCGGATTGGTTTGAATCCAGATCGATGCTGCACATGCTGTCGTCACGAAGGGTTTTGTGTTCTGTTGTCTGTTTGACAGATTGGATACTGGAATGAAGTGGACAGGATGGCTGTGACCAAAAGTGACGTGTTTGCCAACGAATCGACAGGAATGGAAAACAAAACAGTCATCGTCACCACCATCTTGGTAAACACCGATTCCATTATTAGCCACAAGGCTGTGAATTTTGCTTTTAGATTGGCAGCCAGAATACAAACCAGGCCCCTGAGGCTTTGTTGTGTTCATCATGAAGGCTCAGTGTGAAACGTGTGTGTCTCTGAACCCTCCGTTTGTTATTCAAACCTCTCGTGCTGAGCAGTGTTGTCCCCTCTTGTCTCCGTCCTCCAGGAAGCTCCGTATGTGATGCTGAAAAAGAACTCTGACCTTTTCGTGGACAACGACCGCTACGAGGGCTACTGTGTAGATCTGGCCGCGGAGATAGCGAAACACTGCGGCTTCAAATATCAGCTGAAAATCGTGAGCGATGGGAAATACGGAGCCAGGGATGCAGAGACTAAAATCTGGAACGGGATGGTGGGAGAGTTGGTGTACGGGGTGAGTTACTGGTTTCATTTCAGAAAGTTCTAGAGTGAGAATCCAAATATTAAGTGAAATAAGAAGTTTTCATAATGTTTTGATTGTTTTTTCTTCGTTGGTCTGATAGAAAGCAGACATTGCCGTGGCTCCTCTCACCATCACGTTGGTGCGAGAGGAAGTGATCGACTTCTCCAAGCCCTTCATGTCCCTGGGAATCTCCATCATGATCAAGAAGCCTCAAAAATCCAAACCGGGAGTCTTCTCCTTCCTGGATCCGCTCGCCTACGAGATCTGGATGTGCATCGTGTTCGCCTACATCGGCGTCAGCGTGGTGCTTTTCCTCGTCAGCCGCTTCAGCCCGTACGAGTGGCACACCGAGGAGTACGAGGACGGGCAGATCCAGACCAACGAGTCGACCAACGAGTTCGGCATATTCAACAGCCTGTGGTTCTCTCTGGGAGCCTTCATGCGTCAAGGCTGTGACATCTCACCGAGGTAGGTCGGACAAAACTACAAATTCCTTAAAGTCAAACATCTTTAGTTGTTGCTCATTGATTTGTTACCATAGAGAGACAAACACAAAACAACAAGCACACACAATTAACATACTCGTCCTTTTTGTTCTCCAAACAACAGATCTCTGTCTGGGCGCATTGTCGGTGGCGTGTGGTGGTTCTTCACTTTGATCATCATCTCCTCCTACACGGCCAACCTGGCTGCTTTCCTGACAGTCGAGAGAATGGTGTCTCCCATTGAAAGTGCAGAGGACCTGGCGAAACAGAGCGAGATAGCGTACGGCACCTTGGACTCCGGCTCCACCAAAGAGTTCTTTAGGGTGAGTGATACTTAAGAAGAGTACAAACCTCCGACAAGGCCCAACAATCCCCTAAATTCAATCAAACTGCACAAACACTCAATGTCTATCTCTTAAATAAGCCGGATTTTCTCAAGATCAATGAATTATTCCCTGGGGAAATGGTAAAAATGTGGAGGATCTCACAATGCTAAAGAAAGTGGGAAAAAACAATAGTCCTGGATCCAACACTTGATCGAGATCCGCTCCAAAATGTAATGGGTTCCTTCATGACCCAATAACTTCAGTTCGCCTGTTTTCATGTGATCTCTCTTACAAACCAACCAATGACCAATGGGACACAGGGATGAAATCTAAACCTCCTCTTTTCCCCCCCGACAGCGCTCCAAAATCGCCCTCTTTGACAAAATGTGGACGTACATGCGCAGCGCCGAGCCCTCTGTGTTTGTGAAAACCACAGCAGAGGGCGTCGTGAGAGTCCGCAAGTCCAAGGGCAAGTACGCCTACCTGCTGGAGTCCACCATGAACGAGTACATCGAGCAGCGGAAGCCGTGCGACACCATGAAGGTGGGAGGCAACCTGGACTCCAAAGGCTACGGGATCGCCACGCCGAAAGGATCCTCATTAAGGTGGGTGGAATAGTATAACAATGTGTACAATGTTGTTATAGTATCCCACCTACCCTGATGTAGCTTTGCTTATGTGTCTCTGGTTTGTATAAGGAGATGAGGTAATGCCCCCTTTCCCTAAATTCTTGAAAAACCATTGCAATTTATTGTAAGTCGATAAATTGCAAACCAAAAGTGTCGAGACATTTTTTTTGAAC
>CM076723.1:21537855-21816128 GCA_038501795.1 Pseudopleuronectes americanus
TCTAAAACTATTTAAAAAAAAAGAAGGAAAATCCACCAATTTTTTATTAAATAAAAACTAAATTGAACTTCGATCAACTACATTTTTTTCCTCCAGCTGCTGGAAATCAATCACATCAATTATTAACGAAAACGATCCCCCGTGGAAAAAAATAAATAACCCCCCCAAAAAAAAGCTAAAGCGCTTTGTTCTGATTCTCTTTCCTCTTTTGGGCACTTGTTTCTTTTCCTTGATAATTGATTCTCACTTCTGTCTTGTCACTTTAAATACTCCCGACCTCTAGAACTCTGTGACTGTGTTGTCTGTGGCTGTCGTGCTTTCCACACACAGATTTTTTACATATCGTGCACCACTCTGATGAGGTAGAGCCCCATGTATCCATTCGGCCCCCACCTGACATGAATACATGGGTGTTTTATAAGCCAATGAGACATCACTGTACTGTATGTGTCAGACCCTGACTGCTTTATTACCAAGCTGTCTCCCCTCTTGTCTCTGTCTATAAAGGTCTTTGAGCACGTTTGTAACAGCCTAGCCCTCTGTAAGGGCAACCCATGTAAATGGTCCTTGTACAGTACAAATTTCTGCTATGTAATAGCTGCACCACACATTTTTGCAGGCGTTAAATGCACTGCACACAAACAAGCTGCTGCATTTCATTTTTTAAGATACTAACCTTACATCGCTTTAAATTTTAATCCCAAAATCAAACAAAAGCACCTGTGTGTAATTCGTCTTGTTCTTTTTTGTGCTTTTATTTTTGTAGATATAAATTGGCTGTAAAAAAAAAGAAAAAATTGTGGTGCATTTTTGTGCATTTTTTTCGTTTTTTTGTTGTGGACGTGTGTGTTTTTTCGTTTTATTCATGTACATTTCTGACGTCCCGGCCGTTGGCCCCGCCCCCACTGACCCGTGTCTCGTGTGCATTCCCGCAGGAGAAGACCAGCGCCCTCAGCCTGAGCAACGTGGCTGGGGTCTTCTACATTCTGGTCGGAGGACTCGGCTTGGCCATGCTGGTGGCCTTGATCGAGTTCTGTTACAAGTCCCGAGCCGAGGCGAAACGAATGAAGGTGGCAAAGAATGCACAGAATATTAACCCAACTTCCTCGCAGAATTCACAGAATTTTGCAACTTATAAGGAAGGTTACAACGTATATGGGATCGAAAGTGTAAAAATTTAGGGGGTAGGGAAACGAGGATTTCATAAATTCCCCCCAACTGCACGCTTTTTTTGGCTCCATCCGTTCCATCCCTCAGTGTTAGTGAATGAAGAGGTCTGGCCACAGGACTGATGTACTGATGATTTATGATTTAATAAGAGAGAGAGATATCCCCCTTCGTTTTTAAAGCTTAAAACTGTGTTTGTCCATATAAGTTTCCTTACTCTTTGAAAAAACCATGTTCCATGTATGACTGTTGGTGGCCATGCTTGATAATACCTCTGTCCTAGTAACACATTTCAACTCTAATGCTTGCGATGACCATGCATAATGAGCCGTGATATGATCATTTGCATCGTGCATTGTCGCCCACGGTCGTCACGTTCAGTTCCCATCGACATTCTCATGTTTTTCAACATCAATAATCGTTTTTTAAGTTTACCGATGTCGTGACACTCCAAACTAACATGTTGCCTCCTTGTTTGTGTACGCCTCGTTGTGTGTGTGTGTGTGTTGTGTGTGTGAATGTGAATGTGTTGACGTTTGGTGTCTGCCTGCACACGCGACTCGGTGCGTTCTCCTAGATGACCTTCGGGGACGCCATGAGGAACAAAGCGAGACTTTCCGTCACTGGGAGTACTGGGGAGAATGGTCGGGTGATGACTCCAGAGTTTCCTAAAGCTGTCCACTCCGTCCCTTACTCGAGACCTGACATGGGACTGAACGTCAGCCTGACAGATCTGTCCTGATCAATGAGAAACTTCTGAGTGCCTTACGACGGTTTCAATAGAGCGATTCTCTTCTTCTTCTTTTTTTCCTTCGAACCCTCCCTCCCTCCTTCTGTTCTGGCACCTTTTTTTTTCTGTGACTTGTCTGGTGAAAAAATGGAAATGCAGGCGATGGGAGTCTTCACTTCGTCTCTCACTAAAAGACTTGTACTGTCGCCCTCTGTCTCGATTTCTCCCCATTCTCGGAAAAACCGCCCCTCCCCGGGCGGAATTACATGTGGGAATATAAAAATGGAGGCTCTCCTTTTTCTTTTCTTTTTTCTAAACTGGTGACTCCATGCTTTCCTGTCAATCTTTTCTGGACTGGACCGAGACGCAAAGAGGGCTTGATTGACGGCGCCGGCTGCTTCTGGGAGTTGGAGTTTCAGTCACCTCGGCTGTTTGTGTGTTTGTGTGTGCGAGTGTGAGTGAAAGGCGAATGTGTGTGTGTGCGTCGGGGGAAGATGTCATCAAAAACACACTGTTTCTGTAGCCACCGCCACCAAACAGGATTTTCAAGCACACTTGATACCATCTGCATTAAGATGTGAAATTGTCCTTTTTTTTCTCGTTTTTTTGTTTTGTAAGAAAATCTAAGAAAACAAAAGTTTATTTGCAAAAAAAAATATTTTTATGTATTTTCACAAAATAGCTTTTAAATAAACTTGCTTACATACTGGTTGAATATAAACATATTAATGTGTGAGTGTAAAGAAAGAGAAAAATACTAAACAGCTTCTAGTTCCATATTTTCAAAGCCAAATACATTGAGTGGGGGGGGAGGGGGGGGGATGAGATGTTGAAATCATGTAATTAATTCCTATTCTAAACTTTTCCTGTATATTTTATTCTTTAACATTTGGTGTTGATATAAAAATATATGTCAATGCTTGACATTTGGAAATCAAATCTTCTCTATTTTATTTTTCTTTCTTGTTGACAGTCAGTGCAGCGATTAATTTGTTTTTTCTAATTATATTGCTTTACACTTCCTGTCTCTTCGTTGGCTTCAGTGCTTTTGCTGTTTGTATTTTTTCTGACGAGGACCAGGGTCGATGTTCTACTTTCAAACGACAGGAAAACGAAATCTGTTTACACGCGACGAATGCGAAACGAAGACATAAAAAATAAAAGACACACACAAAAAAAAACAGTCTGGTGTTCATCGCATCGCACTTTTTGGGAAGTGACATCGGAAAAGAGGCATCAGCATCCACATGGTTCAACGTGGTGGTTTTTAAAAATGCCAAATAAGTGAGAGTGCCAAATTCTAGTGCCGGTAGATATGAATATTTAATATAATCAAATCACTGTCATCTCAGTGAATGTAAATGAGACATTCTGTAACTTTTGTATCTAGATGTACAGTCGGTGGCAATGACAGTGCTAATACAATAGCCTTTCTTTCTTCGCTTTGTTTTCCAGTCTCCATGTATTTTTCGCATTGATCTGACAATGAAGTAGCACCAGTTGCATGTTGTTGCCCGCAAATACTACATGAGTTTTTATTTCATTACTGCCAAACATGCGGTTTTACTTTTTCATTTTCAATGTTGAAGTCGTGAGGTTAACTGTTTGAAGTTGGAAAATACAATGTTAGACATATATACAGTATATACATATATTTTATATAAAAAGTTTAAATATGAAAAATTATAGCCCCTTTGCATTAAAGCGTCAGAGCTACTTTGCTGCCGTCGAAGACTAAATTTGATTTCTACTTATTCAGAAAGTACAATTTCTTTTTTCTTTTTTAAGATATACAGACCTATACGTTCTCAGAGTTTAAACTATTAGGTATATTTTGGTTTTTATTTATTTATTTTCCTACAATTTGACCTGTGACGAGCCCTCCACTGCGACAAGTGAGAGAGGTAAACTGTACTATTACTACCACTGTTGTTTTTTTGTAATCAACAATAGAAACATAAACCGTCGTGTCATCGCATATTCAGGCTATTCTCACTGACATTTTGTATATGGAATGTGTGCTAACTTGTTTATTTTTTGGGACTCTTTCTAAATAAAAGTGGCTGATGGCTTGTTATCGTTTTGTGTCTGTCATTTATATATGCTATGTCAACATTTTTTTTGTCTGTTTCCAGGATTATGAAACGATTACTCATTATTACTAATTATGGATTTCTATGAAATTTTGTGGAGGTGTAGGGGCAAAGTTTCGCAGCTTTGGTTGGTCGGATTCTTTGTTGGTTCATTTGTTGAGATTGTGCAAAAACTACTTCACCAGTTTCCACCAAACATTTACATAATTGTATAGGATCGTTTGTCCTTGGCAGAGTTGAGGGATCTTCTGACTTTGATGATTCTAGTTTGGTTAAATAATAAATCTTTATAGTATATTTTGTTATGGCTTATTGGCGTTCGTTATCATAGGACAGAGAGAGCTAGTGATGAAAGGGGGTCAGAGAGAGTATGGAACGACATGCAGCCTGGAATCGAACCCGGTGGTCGCTGCAGAGGCGTGTAGCTCCACCAGGTGAGCTGTACATAGCTAATTAATTCATCTTAATTGGACAGAGAAGTTTACACAAGAAGGAACGTGATTGGTTCATTTATTTTTATCACAACCCAAACTTTAGTTTTCAGTCTTTCACACATACGGCAATGATTACGAGAAATCCAAGTTTTCAAACTGAGTTGAATGATAATGTAAAGGTTAATATAGAGTTGGCTAGCAGCTCATTTCTTTAATCATTGTACCAGTAGAAGATCTCAAAGTACAGGAACTGGTTAAATGGAGAACTCTATTTCTCAAAGACAGTCTCATTAACTCACTGTGAGTTTGATAACAGCTGATCAAACTGAAACCCCGCCCTCATCAGACCCCTCCTCAGCTTGTGAGTATGACGAGGCATTGTTCGACTGACAGATTCTTCCAGGGTGTATCTCTTCAGACTGAGAGATACCAGAAGTTACATCACGTCCAATACTTCCACTGTCGGGCCGCACGGTGACATTCTCACAAATAGTAGAGGCTTTAGATAAACTCTGTAAAGGTCAGAACTGTCATGGTCACTTTGTTAATTTGTGGACGGGTCTGCAGGTCAGATTTCATCACCTGTTGTTTGACTGTAACGGTTGAGTTCAGACATTGTCACACACACACACATGGATGGACGGATGGAATTTGAAGCCATACATGTTCATTTAATGTTATGTATTTAATATTTTAACCAACACTAGCATCCTGAGGGGAGATGGAGCCTCTGTGCAGTGTCATAATCCAAAGAGGAGAATATTAAATCCAAGGGTTGTGAGTGAACAGGCTGAGTGATGAGACGCTGTGAGTCCACCCTCCTTCTGCTGAGTGTTAATGAAAGTCACACGTCTCAGTGCAGACGCTTGACTTCCCTCTGCCCTGTAAAGATAATCTGTCGTTCCTCCTAATCAGCCCACACCTCCCTCGCCAGCCCTTCATATTCATTCTTTCCATCATACCTTGAATCACATTAAAATCAAACCCACATCACTGGAAAAAAAAAGACACAACCAAAGTTGAAAGAATATCTTGTGCCTTTCAAACACATATTTATCTTGTATTTGCATTTAACGATTCAACAGTTTCCCTCGTATACTAAAGAACAGTTTTGCTTTTTCTCTTTCCACCAGAATTAAGACGTTTGCATAACCGTAATGAGGTTTCCCCTCAGAGCCTCAACTTCCTGTAGCTTCAGCCTTTGCTTGCAGACCGAGACGTTCTCAAAGGTTACGATGGTCTCGTGGCTACAGCGCAAACATTCACCGTCTCGTGACCGAAGCTGCAGCAGCCGGAGCTCTCACAACTTTTTTTGGGGCACTAATGCAACATTTCTTTTGTTGTTGTTTTGTTTTCCTTCAAATGACTTATCGGAGTTACACCCCCGGGGGAGCGACACCATCATTCACCGGCCTCACCACCGTTGTGTAATCGGTTGTACTGATGGGTCGTTAGTTCAGCCGAGGGATGGTTAGGCCAAAATGAATCTTCAGCTATGTGAGCAATCAGCCTCCCTCCCCCCCCTGTCCTCCCAGTGTCTCACACTGCTGGGCGTCGATGGATATTCTGATGGGATCCTGCCCGAGCCGAGGCTAATGATGACAGAGGGTACACAAGGAACGTCCTGGATCTGCCACCGCGCATAGGAGACGTCGATACAGCGCAGCCAGGGCCATGTTTCATCCTCAGGTTTATTAACGGAGGCCTGTCTGTCGCCTCGGCCTCGTTAAAAAGCAGCCGCAGCACAGTGATGATGGAGCAGATTTTAAGGAGGATAGCAGGAATCTCCCAAACTCATTGTCATAACTACGAGGCGCATAATAACTGAAGCTGCAGCCCTGTTCCATAAATATGATTTTTTTGAGTTTGAGATGGAAAAGGGTTCTTTATTTTTACCCATCTGCATTTTCAGTGCCATTTGCATTTCGCTGTCAAGCTGCCAGCCAAACTTAATTAAGGTGACACGTGACCTAAAAGTCAGCAGAACACAATCAAGGTGACCTTTTACCTCAAATGACTATTGACTGGTTCTCCCCTTTAAGAAGCTAATTAAGGAAATGACAATGTGAACTCTATCCATCTAAAACAGCTCTTCACTGTCTCGGGGGATGAAGGGTGGATGAAGGTGCAGAGTCCTCGTGCACAGACCTGAGCTGAGATGACAGTGACGCTGATTCAGGGTCAGATTCATTTACATCACATTGATTATGACGGCAGTAGTCAGGGATTTGTTTGTGCCTCTCAAACCCAAGTGTGTGATAGTTTGACCTCATTAATTACAATGTGATAGAGATCAGGGAAATGAATTGTTATTATTATAGAAGATATGAGATTTCAAATTAATCCTTTTGTCTCAAATTTGAAACTGAGCTAAGCAGGAACTATTATATTTATATTATTGCACAATAATACTGAGGAATTTTGTTCTTAATTGCTTTAGTATTTCACAATGATACAAGTACGTGCAGCACAAGGGATTTAACACTGGTTCAGGTGGAGATGACTCGTGGAGTAAATTAACCCAAAAATGTCCTCCACTCTCAACCAATCAATTATCTTGTTGTCAGGCAGAATATGGATGCTTATTAATGTTGTGTTGGATGATACAAGAGCATGGATTCACTCTAAATACAGTGAATACAGCGGTAAATAGTGTTAAATTATTATAAATATCTTATAGACAAATCATTCACCAACAGATGCAAGATAAGAAATTAACATTTCCTCCTATGCTTTTAAAAGTACTTTACAAATGTTGACTTCATTCAAATCATATCCTGGTTTAATTATTACAGTTTAATAATGTCTTTGTTACAGTTTGATCTTCTGATTTATGTTTTACAAGTAAATAAAATCACTAAACCTTTTGCTGGTGAGTCTGAAAGTGACTCTGATGAAATATTTGCATCATGAAACCAGCCGTGATTTATCACTTTGTCTTCATCGGTACTGAAAATGAAACACAGAGGATGACAACAAGACATTTCCAATGCAGATGAGACATTTTCAGTAAATTTTGCTTGTTATTCTAACAACATGTTGATTCATGGTGGAGGGAAAAGGGGAAACTGGTTGTTGTTGAGTGACCACCACCATCACGTCTCAGCCCCACTGTGCAGATCAGCGAGGAGCAGCACATTTCTAAAGGAGCCGAGGTGGTGGGCGGATTCGTACGCTGTAAAACAGTTATCCTCTGGCTGCGTCGTCATGGCAACAGTGTTCGCTGGGCTTCTCGTTGCTCCAGTACAGCGTGTCATTCCTGTAGCTGCATGTTGGCGTTTGGGGGGTGGGGGGGACTGGGAGAGTGTGTGTGTGTGTGTGGGGGGGGAGGGGCGGCTCTTCGATGCATTCCACCATTTTAAGTCGCCCTGGAGAATAAAGCAAACAGCTGTTGTGTTCTGTCAGGGGAGCCGGTGCACTGTATAATCACACCTGGGAAAGTGAGAGGCTCTTCAGCACTGAACCCACGGCCCCTGCTGCTGAAGGAGGCCCGATGCATTGCCATGGTAACGCACCGTGGCGAGCTGCTGCTGCTGTTGTTGTTGTGTTGTGTTGTGTTGTGTTGTTTTCCCGCCGCTGCGAGCACGTCGAAGGTGCGCGAGCCGGCATCTCTTCTGCAAATGTCACCGATTGCAACTTAGCAGACGCAGCAGCTGCAGGTTTAATGGCAGTGACATTCAGAGAGTAATGCGACGGGGAGGATTTGCACTTTGATCAAATTCGCCTTATTTACGAGTTTCCCCTGAGATGTGACAGGTTAAGTGTGCGTGTGTGTTTCAATCAGAGATATCCACACATCCTTCATCGTGTCTTTTCTCCTTGCCTGAGTTTGTTGTGTTAACATTCAACACAACAACGGAGTAAAACACAGGTTTCAGAAACACAGAGGTTCCATCTTTCCCTCTCAATTTATCGGTGAAGAGCGTTTCCCTCTTCCCCCCCTTCATTTTCTCACATTGCTCATGCTCACTTGCTTGCCAATGCTGGCTGAGCAATAAACTAATGGTCTGTCTCATAACATCGTGGGATATATGGCGATGTGCGGACGGGCCCTCGTCAGACGCGGCCTGGGAGCACTCAGGAAAATGGATCATACTAACAGATACAGTTCTGCATAGAGAACCGCGCGGAGCAGATTAAGTGCCCTGGATGTATTTCTTCCTCTGTTTAATCTCAGGGGACAAGCACGTATGAATCAATAAGGAGAGATTTTTATTATTGTGTCATGCAAATGGCAAAAAAATCGCCAGCATGTACAGGCTCACAGGAAATTTATGTAATTGACATCTCGAATGTTTCATATGGATTTTTTCAGCAAAGTACAAAAGACTCTGGAAATAAAGAAAACAGATTTTGATTAGAAAGTCAGCCGAGCACAAACCTCAGACGAGGCCGAACAATCCTACACATGATTATAGTAGAAATATAAAAGAAATAAAGTAAGTGGTCTGCACATTTTTACTTTTTGGATCAGATATTTTTTCAAACCGTTCTTCTACATATTGCTTTGCTGACGGACCAGATTGAGTGTGGATGTGTCCTTGGGTCTTTCACTTTCACATTCTGTCGCATATTTCACCAAACTGCCGTGACTTCATCGATTTGCTCTCATGTAAGTTCCTCTGCTCTTCTTTACAGATGAATAATGAAAAACATCACTGACTGTTATTATTCTTCAAGTTGAGCAAGAAATGTTTACGTCCATCTGTTCCATCATGGGAATCTGATGAGAAGACATTTCTAACATATTTACACACCATCCCTCTCAGTGAAGAGCAATATAAATTCCCTGCATTAAAAAATCAAAGCAGGATCCGAATTCAGCAAAATGCCACTTCGAGTTGATGCAGCATAAATGATTTGTGCTTCAAATTAAAGACGACTGTGATATGATAAGAGGAGAGAGAGAGAGAGAGAGAGAGAGAGAGAGAGAGAGAGAGAGAGAGAGAGAGAGAGAGAGAGAGAACGATGCTGCAGCTCGTCTGACGAGGGGAAATTCACGCAGCAGATGTTTGGGGTGTGTCACCGGGAGCTGCCATCTGTGCAGAAAGTTGTGAGGTGTTAGTCAGTCTCCTGCAATTTCCACTTCACCTGAATTCAAAGACATAACTATCGGCTGATAATGACCCACAATTACCTTTCCTCCCCAGTTAAATACACAGTAATTGATTGCTCTTTGAAATGTTTACCGATGAAACACTCATGTCCACAAAGTATAAAATCCCCAAATCCTAATTTCAGTGGGGAATAGATTGAATAATAAACAAAATTTTGAGGCATTTAGCGATTGGAAGGCTTTTAGAAATGAGATCCATTTGGTTTCCAAAGGAAGAATCTTCTCTCCCAGACCGACACCATCTGCCTCCCAGCGTCTCCCTCTCCGTCGGAGCTGGCATTGTCAGCGGCGTCAGGGGAGATGGACCTCTCATCTGGGAAGATGGATCTATCCATGTCCACCCAGGACCACCAAGATTAAATCTTTTATCTGGCTCGCCCTGATTTATGGAGCCTATGTTGATTGCAATGCTATTCACATGGGCAAACTGCCGCTCAGCTATGCATGAGCAAAGACTCCTACTGCCGCTGATTGCCAGCTGAGTGTGTTTGTGTGTGTGTGCATGTGTGAGGAATAGGCTGCCTGTTTGTTTGTGTGTGCACCCTAGTTGTGTACTCCTGCCTGTGTGAGGACCATTCTGGACTTTTGACCTTAAATCAATGGTAAGCAACTTATTGACCTTTAAATATCAGCTTTAAAATAAGTTCCAACGCCTTGGAGAGGGGCGAAGTTGCCAAAATCATGTGCAGCAAGTTCACACCAAACGTGAGGGAAATCTTTCCCAATGATGAGATAACAGAGAAAGTTAACGCAAAAAGCGACATAAAGGTTCAAATATCGATGTTATAAATGGTGGCTGGTGGCTCTGTCACATCAAAAATGGTACCATTGAATTTGCCCACGTCGCTTCACCAGATAAATGGTTCTGTATTTATCAAGTAATGCCTTGTCACAGGAACAGTTGCTAATTGACTTTAGCTGCCACTTATCTGCTTCTAACTTAATCCTGCAGGGACATTAAAGTGCTGGTCAGTCATAAAAGATCCTCTTCTTTTCTATTCACTATCTGTGTGGAGGATTTCCTGCTGAATAACCGAACACAGACACAAAGACCGAGAGATTAACAGAAAAAAAGGGTTTTATTGATCAACAGGGGGAAACAGCTCAGTAACCTCGGTGAGAATCAATTTAATCCCAGCTAATATAGAGGAGTACTACGCTTTCAGAGTATTCCTGAAGAGAGGAGGTGGATGTGGGGATGAGTGAAAACCTGTTAGACCCATTATTATCCATCCGTAAAAACAAGAACTACACATTCTTAACCCCAGTCTTCATACACAACCTTCTGACCCTTTGACACGTCCAGTTCAGTGCATAATAAATAGATTTTTAGGCAGGACAACACAAAGACAATGGACTCCACATCTATATTTAAGTACAGTCAGGAAGGTTTTTACATTTTCTCTCATTCAAATAATAAATCAATAATCTGTATGCATATTTATTAGGATCCTCTTCGATAAACGCTATTTAAATACAGTTAATGGCATCGTACAACAGTTTCATTCTTATTGTGTCATACTTTCATTATCCCCGGTGGAGGGGGTTGGTGGGATGGAGAGCTCCTGACATATGGGTTGCCTGTAAGAGCCTGGGCAGAACAGAAGGCCAACACTTGGCAGGGGAGGTGAAGGAGAACTGAGTGTTTCCATGGACGGATGATCGGTTGTACAGTCTCCTCACTGGGAACCCATCTCTGTTTGCACCCTCATAAACACCTCCGCGGAGGGAGGTCCATTGATTTTCCTTCAGGAGGATCTAATTCTTTCGGGGAGGATGCCTGCATGCTAACGCTGACGTGCTTCCAGAGAACATTCCACCAGCTGGATGATCTCAGCGGGCCGGCTTCGATTCAATTCCCCATTTAATTAGACTGTGTTTAAGTAAGGGAAATTACTGCAGTTGTATTAATATCCTGTTCAGTAAACTAGATGCATAGTAGGTAAGGGAAATAAGAAAGATTGACAATCGTTCTAGGAATACAGTGATCTAATTTCCTTATTTAGAAAATGTCTTTATTGGCATTCTGTTCTTATTGGCAAACGTAAAATGGGAGAGAGAGAATGGAGAGACCATGGTTAACACAGTTTAATAGATTCAACTAGAGTGTCACTCAGTAGCACACAAACCTCCTCTCAACAGTTCCCTTAAATTCAATCACCATAATCCCTCCGCTAAGATTTGCTTAATTGTTCCGACAAATCAACAAACACACAAACGGACAGGGGTGAGAACCGAACCTCCTCGGTGGAGGGAACGGTTATAACCCAAGAATTGACAGTGAGTTATTTTGAGCAATTCTATTAATCAGATCATCTTTTGACATCATCACCTGGAGGTCTGTGGAAAACGAAGCCTCCTTATCATAAAAGTGTTGGAAAAGAGATAAGATCTTTGATTTTAATACATCGTTGTGGTTCTGCAGCGAATTTAACAAACAAAAGTTGCAAAATCGGTGTCAAAATAGAAGAAAATGAAGAAAAATGTACGTTGTTGGACAAACTATCCATCCACTAAATCACAGATCCGCCCTCAGCTCTGCTTCGCTCTCAACTCCCCTGAAGACATGGCTGGGCGTAAAAGAAGAGACAGGATAAACAACATAAATTCATAGACTGGGGATAGTTTCCCGAAGCCCCGTAGTCTAAAAAACTCATAAACTCCTTGTCACCGGATGAAGAACAGCCCCTGTGGGACCGCCCCTCCAGCTACGTGCCGGTGCTACCCATCTGGAGTTCCCCCACTGGATTTCCAGTACCTACTGTACCCAGTGGCACTCAGCAGGACTGTGTAACACAGTGGCTCTCAGCGTTGGGCACACTGCGGGCTTAATGAGATGCTAATATGAAAATAAATGGAAGTATTGTAAGTGTAACACCAGAGGCTATCACCGCTATTGCATCCTGTGTGGCTTTGTTCAATTCCTCTGCTGTCTTTACAAAGTGCTCTCAACAAATGTTTGATTATTATGTTTGAAACAAATTAGTTGAAGAGGAAAAATGCAATTTTCTTTCTCTTTTTCAACCCGCTGTGAAGATTTGGAAACATTTTGCAGTTTTATTCTCTGTCTGATCTCTTTCAGAAAACAAGCTACTTCACAAGAGCGTGTGTCCAGATCATGTGTTCATCATGTCCGAGTTCATGTTCTGTTCATATGTCAGTCATAGAATTCAAATTAAATATATTAGGTGTCTATATAAATATGGTTTAATACCCTTCAGACACTAGTAGATTTAAAGTTAGGATAATGTGCAGTTCAGCTGCCAGGTGAATATTTTATGAAAAATCCATGTTCCCGGTTTTATCCCCATATAGTCAACTTGCTGTCTTTTCTCTTCCTATAAATCAGTTAAAGTCGTTTGATGACTCATCCTGCACTCAGTGGTGTTAACCAATTTTGGATCAAATCTTATAGCTTTCTGAAATCACACACTTATTCATACAGTGTTTGAATGACTGCTATACTTCACGCAGCCTTCAGTCCATCATATAGACTGGAGTAGTCTGGGAGCTGAGGCACCGACCTTTCCGATTAGTGGAGTTCCAACCTTGCCGGTGCCAACTCCTGTTGTTGGCCCGGGGAACAACTTCCTCTCACCTGTCAGCACGGACTGCAGTGAGAGGGGTGTAATGCCGGTGGATGTTCATTCTGTCTCCCCCAGACAACACAGAAAGTGAGAAGGACACACTTTCTGGGCGGGTGGAAAATCCCCAGGAGGTGTGGGGTGAAAAGGGACAAAATGTGACCTGTCACTGTTCAGTTGGATGAATCACATCGGCGAGGGGCAAGACAGAACGCTGTGTTGTTAGTTTTTTTGGCCGGCGTGGCATTCACCAATTTCACAGTTTCGCTGGCCGTTACCAGTCGCTGCTGGAGCCAGGACTTGGCAGCGTTCTCTCCCTGCTTAGCACCGGCCAAAACCGTCTAGAGTACAGAAGGATGCAGCAGACACTAGCAGTTACTCAACTTAATCTCTTTTTCTCTCATAAACAGACAACACAGAACAAGGTCTGCCTTTTCCTTTGTATTGGACGTTCAAGCCCACACGAGCCAGGGCTTTGATCTTTATATCCAGAGAGAGTCGTGGCTTTTTCTCATCGATGGCAGGAGAAATCGTGTTAACGTTACTTATCTGCCTGTGCATTGGACAGGATGGAATCCAACAGCTGAGGGGTGCGGAGAGGACTGTGAGCAGCACCAGGTTTCTGGCACCATTACTGATTTGGATGCCAGGAAGAATATCCTGGTATGATGGCATCGTCTTTGTCTACAGGAGACATACTCAGGTGTGACCTACCTCTGTTCGCAATTCTGGTGACCAACAGAACGGGAGGTCAAATCTACAACATCAGCCACACGTCCAAGTGCATCACAGGGACATGAGGCTGTCCCATTCCAAAGGCTCCTTCAAATGGAGCTGACAAATGTGTCCTTCCATTCTTAAAACAACGAAGGAGGCAATGAGTGGATCCTGCCTGGACAAAACTATCCAGGAAATTGTTGTGTGCTTGTGACGAAGCTAATGAGCTAACTCTCCCAATTGGCTGAGCAGCATTTAGGGCAGCTAATTGAAAAAAGCTAAGGCTCTCTCGTTTTGGCTGCTATTTTCTAATGGAGACAACCCTTGAATGGGAAACAGCTAATATGGTAAATGTATGATAGACACTGATCATCCGATTATGTTTGCCCCCCATCGCAGATATAAAATGTGGATTTTACTAAACCTTTTCTCTTCCTTAGAAAGAACAAGCAGTAAAACAAGTAATTCCACTTCCACACTAATTAAACTGGAGACAACGGAACACAGGAGGATATAGAGGGTGTAGATGCAGGTAACATGGCTCGCAAAAAATCTGCTTGCAGGAACTCGACATGTGACCTTTTGACAACAGGAGGGTCTCTCACACTGATTGGCCGCCTGTTACCCAACATAACTTCCCACTGTGGTGCCAGGAAGCCTGTGTGCTGACAGGGCTCCTCTCCCAGCTCGGCCATCGCTCCCCACATTGTGTGCAAAGCAGAGCTCTCTTTATTTATTGATAGGGGACATTATTATTCTGCATGTTGGGGGTTTGATGTTGACGGCAGCTTGCTGTGCATGCATGCATGCCTGCATTGTTGGCACCGGGATCAGAGAGAAAGTATTTTCCCAGGATGTGTTTAGACTTTATTTACCAGTTTATTTTCCCAGTATAATATTCAGCATTTTTATTTAACATTTTTATCAATTTCCCAGGACCTTGATTTAAAGAAAATCTGGCACATTGAGGGAAGTGATATCGATGAGTGTGTGGAGCAGCTTGATTCTTGTATTTTATTTTAAAGGGGACTGTTGGGCGCTCTACTGAGTTTCAGTCTCATTCAGTCCAATTCAGGGGAACTGAGATTTCTCTAGGTCTTGGTGATCATTTGGTAACCATGGTAACACACATTCATGAAGTAAGCCCAGGGGATTTGATCACATCTGACACAGAGGAGATGTTAAAACAAAAGTGCGAAGTGTTCCTCAATAGAAATGGGAACGATCCTAACAGCACCAGATGCCTCGTATTCATTTAGTTTCTATACCTGTTCATCAGATCACATGGGCCCCAGGACAATGCTGAAGATGAACAAGAATCTGTACTAACTTCAGAAGAGTATAACCGGGTTATGTCATTGATTGATTGGAAATATCAACATTTATATTTCACATTTTCCACCTGGTGAGTTGCAGCCCCGCCCCCCCCCTCCCCCCAGTTCAGGTCTGTCCAGATAACAATGAAAAACCTACGAGGGTTCAGCTGTGAAGCTGCTCAGAGACAAACAAACAACCACATTGCATATTCACACTCGTCCAGGGGGCAGAAGAGGAGCCTCACCTTGTGTGCTTGTGTGCGAAACTTGGCACTCTGTAGATTTATGTTTGACAGTGTTGTCCCCTGCACACACACACACACACACACACACACACACACACACACACACACACACACACACACACACACACACACACAAACACACACAGGCCTTCCCTAAATCTACAAACGCATACATGTGCACAGCTCCCCGGGGGGTGATGGATCTCCGTGGCTCCTCTCCTCTGTCAGGCTGTAATAAGGCTTTTCATGCCCGCAGCCTTCGTCTCTTTGGCGACTGATCTATCAAGTCCATGCCAAGGTGTCAGAACCTATTAACCAGGGGACCCAGGGGCAACTCCCATTAATATTATGTTTACGCTCATTGCTCTGGATAAACTTCATCTGTCTCCCTTTTTTTCCAGGACAATGCAGAAGACACGGCAACAACATACCCTGAACAGATATACAAACTGAAGGGATGAAACAATGGATGTCCTGGATGACGTGTCCTCGGAAATGACACACAACAGTGCATATCTGTTTATATTCCCCTGATTATGATAGAGGGGTGAGACTTGTACGCACGGCCTTGTTGTGCCAAGAAAAATAAATACAGTTGTTGAAATCTACAGATGAGCAGAGATGCTAATCGGCATCAAACCGTTCAGCCGAGTAACCGCAGCTCTAAAGACGCTTCTGTTGGAGCGGCCGTCACAGAGCTCCACTGTGGAGGTGGAAAAATTGTGACGACAGGCGTTCCTCAGCGGTTTTCTGTTTATAAATTGAAACCCTACGCCAACACAACCACCACTTTATTCCTGATCTAACCCAGCACCTCATTTTATCTCAGACGTAGACTCCTCTCCCCTGAATCTCCCTGTGTTCAGCCACAAACTCAGAAATTCAAAACCAACATGCAAACGTACAATCACCTCTGCATAGAATCTGAAATAAACCTCTCACCGTCAACTCAGCAACAGTCTCATATAGTCAAGAAAAATCAAAACTATGAACGAGCTGCAAACGAAGATGTAAATAAGCATTAAAGGTTTCATTTATGTTTTGGGATTGAGGCGTTATACAAGTTTGATCGTTGCTGCCAACTTGAAGCAAAATAACTGAATTGACTTCGGTTCATTCGCTTTGTGAAACAATTTGATAATAGGAACGTTCTGCTGTTCCGAATAATAACTCAACTTATTGGGTTTGCATTAATTGGTCCACTTTGTGATAAAGCGCTGCAATTACAGTCAGCAGAGGGTTTGCAGTGGAACAACCTTTATTGGATGATTAGAAATTAAAACACACGCAGCCAAAGCTGACCTCACTTTTATCATATACCTATTAATCATGAAATTGTAATTGTAAAGCCGGGTTTCATTAAATTTCATCAAATTGCATCTCAAATGTTATTTCATGCCTCCTGATTTTATCCCCTCCCTCCCTTAACCCTAACTAACAGAAAAGTTGACATACATGAACATGACATGTGACCGGTCCCAAAAGAGACATGTAATTAGGGTACTCTCATGAAATCCCATTACATTATAGCACTGTTAAGCATTAGCATAGGCTATTATGTGACTAGCATGGATGTATTAAGAGACTTTCATACGGTGCATTTACTCAGAAAAGCTGCAAACTGCACCACTACAACAACAAAAAACAAATAAACATGATATCCGCTAGGAGCTGATCTACATATAATAAACAAACCCTGACCCTCCATCTTTGTTAACTCGTTCTTAAAGGTTCAGAGTTTAAGATTTAGGTGAAAGGGATAGATTGGCAGAAATTTACATAAAAAAAAATCCTACTGATGTTTCCACTAGTGCGTTTCATCTAAACTGTGCAATCATTCTAAATTGTAGTTTCTTTAGCCTAGACTGAGCCCTTTATATTGAAATACTTTATATTTACATCGGGAGCAGCTCCTCTTCAAGGAGGCCGCCATTTTGTTTTTTTGCAGTAGCCCAAACTGGACAAACTAAACCTTTTGAGTTTCAATGACAACTTAAGGATACCAAAGGTTCTCTTTCATTTTTTGCAGGGGAGGGTCAGGTGAGGGGTATTCAGCTGCAGTGTGCAACTTCACCACTAGATGTCACTAAATTCTACACACTGCACCTTTAAAGATAAACATACATATAATATCATAAGTTGCTCTCTGTCATTATTCTGCTCGTTGACTCAATAAAACTAACCAGCACATTTAACCCCGTGGGAAAAGTTAAACATTAGTCTTTTCTGGATTATTGAATTTTAGTGTTCTTCTCGGCCCGGCCACAGATCCCTGGTCGCCTTTACAGTCACCACAGTCATTATACAGTTCAATGGACACAGATTGCCGATGGTGGTTAAGAGGACAAGGTCCTCAAATGGAACTGAAGCCCTCAGTGTGTGAGAGGGGGAGAGACAGTTTGAAACAGATCGGTGACTTGAAGTCCTTTATTAGTTCTTATCACATCTCAAACGAGAATCACTCTTTAATCCATAACTGAAATTTAATAAGTGCAAGACATGTTTTTTCCATTGTTAATTTTTGGATAAGACACAACATCACGAGGGATTAAGAAAAACACTTAGGGATTTAATTTGATTGTTTTTAAAACCCCTTACAGCATTTTAATTTAATTTAATTTGTAAATTCAAAATGATATTGCCTTTAGAAAACTATTCTGCGAAGTAAATAAACCATGTCATTATTTTTTATATAATGATACTAAAGTAAATCATCTATTTATGAATCTTCTTGATCTTTAATTATCTCTGTGACTGGAGAAATTCACGTGCAGCTTTATGAGAATGAGTTTTTAACATTAAAATACTGTCTACAATAATGTGACCATTTTGAAACACCATGAATGTGTGACTACACACACACAACAACATCGTACGACTTTTGTCGTCCTCACAGCACATTGGGAGTTATTGTCGCTGCGTTGGCATATTTGCTTAATGCAGCAATGTCCATGTATTCAATTAAAGGTCCACTACTGGGCTGAGATGATGGGCGGTTATGGTTAATGGTATTAATATTGTAAACTGTGGTCCATGCTAAAAGTACCCATTGTAGTTGTGTGTTAATAATTTAACGCAGGAGAGCAGAATAATTGCAAAGGTGAAAATATGCTTTCCACATTGGTTTTAGTGAAAGAAAAATGCCAAACACATATACGTCACAACACATCGGCTTAATACTTAATACTTTTACCTCAATGAAAGATTAGCATTTAAACTATAAAATACACTTATTGTATAAATGCATTTACTTTACACACATTTACACAGATAAATAAGCCAACAGCTCATACATTTGGCAATTGTGGGACCCTCTAGTTTTGCTTGAAAGGTTTAACACAATTTGAATCCAATATAATTTACGTTTGTGTTAAATGCTGAGTGTGGTAAGACTAATGGTGTCCCTCAGGGTGCCATCCTTAGTCCTCCATTTTTTTCTGTATCTGTACTGTTTTGGCTTTAAACCTTTATTTAAAGATTTACGTTGTATTTCATTTAGAGAATGCTCCTATTTAAATATTAATTTCAAGAATAATATTTTGCTTACAATAATAAAATGGGATTCTTTGAGATTTCGCCCTTTTATACCGCCAAAGTGGTATAAACTGAAACATCTTGATCTTTATGAACACTATCCATACATCTTCTATTTTGATCAATTATTTGTGAATTGCTGAGTTTGTGACACAGTTCTTATTAGTGTCTTTTTTTCCGAGACCATCTGCTTTAATGCCACAAATATACGATCAAACGCTGTTTATGAGATGTGAAAGCAGGTCACATGCAATTAGAATGCAGAACAGCATTGGGTGATTATACATTTAAAAGATTGATGACTGGCTTGAGGCCTCTGCGGACCAGGAGTGAGTAAATCGCGGGTTATGTGAGGACACAAACTGGTTTGAATACTGATGGAGGAGAGACTGTAATTTAAAACCCATCATATGAGGTGTATCTGGTTTACTTTAAGCTAATATTCTATCCTACTTTTAAAAAGAAGCAAGGAGCCATCTGACATACAAAGGGTCCTTATTGATGAAGAGATATTAAGTTGAGTTCTTTCTTTAACAGGAGTCAGGATACTTCCTGTTAATTACAGACACATTGTGGGATATCTGAATTAAAGGATAAATGTATTCATATTCAGAATTAGCTGGGCTTCACGTTGGTAACTTCAATTTCAAATACATGTGCAAATATTAAAGGTAGCCTATCAGGTCCACGAGGATATTGCACATATAGCAAAACCTAATGCCATTATTGTAGATACTGCAGCCTGAAAGTATAAAGTCAATTTTAACATATGAATGTTGGAAATAAAGGCCCTCGCTCGAAATGAATAGGATCCAGGTTATAACAGGGAAAAATCAATTTTCTTTAATATTGAAAATAACAAAAAGAAGTGGGTGTTCCAGTTCAACACACAGGAACCTTGAACAGCTGCAATGAAATGTCATTCTAGTCTTTTTCCACCTTTTAGCCTATGACAAAGATTGATATGTTTCCTCTATACTCAGCTTTGATGAAAAAATACAAATGCAAAATCAATCACCAACAGCAGCATCAAATAGAGAACCACTTACTTTGCCTCAGTCAAAGGCCTGTTTTTGATATTCACTCTCGCATGATTAAATAAAAAAAAATCTTTGTTTTCAATCTGCATTTTATTTGTATGTTGTTACTGTTTCTCACCTTGCACCTTTCCATCAAACTTCAATTATAAAAACAACAGACTGTCTCATATAAAACACCTAAAGCCCTGATTCATGCCCCTGAAAGGTCTGACTGCGTGTAATGTTTGTGACCTAAGAAATGCATTAGTGCACTTAAAGTGTGTTGCTCTGCACGTGTCAAACAGCTGCTCTTAGTTCAATCACGACAGGAGCAACTGTAAACTGTGCTTTCCAGAAACAGAATATTCCAGCGCTCGTTGGGAAGCGAGCGGTTCTATAGTATGTTGAGGAGATGGCACAGATAGAGGAAAACTGCTGCCCCAGTGAAGGGGGGGAGGGTTTGTAAACAGTCTGCTTAACATCCCTCGGGCTATTGGAGATCTAAAAAATCCTGATCACTGCATAACCTGGAACATTTTGTAGATCATACATTATAAGTAAGGTGAAGATAAAATATAGCCTCAAACACTTTTTCTGTGTGTTTATTTATTCCAAGGTGCCACTGTCAACGGATATATATATATATATATATATATATAAATACACATATTACTGCATGGTGTATATACAGCAAACTACAACCAATATATTTTCATTTAGGTGTCCTGATCTGCCCCTTAAAGGCAAATCATATTTCCTGTTTTATTTTGATACCGTATACCTTGTGTTTTTATTGCATGTTTTACTTCCTGTCTTTGTCTATTTTTCCACTTTGGTGATTGTCTGCGTCACCCAGAGACTGTAAATAAAGATGGATGACAAATGTAGAATTTAGACTAATGTAAAATTAAATGAAATGGAAAAAACCTGAATAAACATAGTAGACATATACATAATGCTTGTTTCACACTATTATCATTGCCTCACCTTTAACAACACTTAAAATCATGACATTTTCCCAATTGTGTCCAGCAACCTCTTCATCTTTAGGGTTTCTCACCTTTCTCATCCTCTCAGAGTCGGTCAGTGAGGCCACATGGTTGATTCAAAATATTAAAAAAAACCTTGACCGGCCCTGTTTGTCATTTAGTCATTACTGAAGATTCTAATAGAATATTTTTCTACCAGTTCAGGAATGGAGACAGGAAGTCAGAAGCCTATAGGCTACACATGAATCATGAATCTATGTGACAGAGTAGCTGCTCGGGAACCTACACTAAGATTTTTTTATATTTTCTTCCAATTTGTTTCATTTCCCAACAGATGACATGAAGCCAGTGAGGAGTCGCCTCTCTGTCTTCAGGGTCAGTGCAAAGTATTTGCATTCAAAGTGCGTCATGTGACCCATTATCCCTGAGGGGCAACAACAACCCAGCCGTCCTTGATACGTCTATTCATGTTTCCTGGGAGGGATTCCTGTTGACTTATGCCACAGACATACAGTATATTACAATGAGAACATCATTAGTTCTGACCTCAGGGACCACGGCCTTAACCTGCGAAGGTCAACAGCAGACAAATTAGATTTTTTTTTACTTAATATTTAATAAATAATATTTTGGTTTAATCATAACGTTCAGTGACTCATTGGTGCACAGTGTAGGTGCATGTTTGTGTCATAGTCTTTGCAGATACACTGTTGGCCCTTGGCTGCACATTTTTGAGGATATGAATACATATTAAGATGATCTCAGTGGCAGAGCAGAATATTTAATTTCGCTCCTGCGCCGTCTTTTGTCGATCTGTCTATTGCTTATTTCTTCATTTCCCCCCGGGAATACATCTGAGCTGCTTAGGTTGGCAGAGGAAGTCCCGCCGGCCCTAATTTAGTAAAACAATCTTTGATAATGGCCCTTATGAAACCCTGAGATTGGTTCTTGATCCAGGGAACACAATAAGAATACAATGTGTTGAGAAACTGTGACTCCAGGTGCCAAACAAAACAGGCCTTAAATGAGGCATGAGTCACGCATGATGCCAAACATAGCCACACAAGGAAGAGAAAAGGCCTTTGTGTTTATGCTATTAAAATTTAACAAATGCAGTGAGAGTGCTTAGTTTAGCTCGGCGTTGACTGATGCACTTAAAGCCGGAAAGAACCTGCTCCCTCAGCACAACTGATACCATTATTTATACGGACATTTCTGTGCTTTTTCTTTTTCCCTCTTCAAGGCCTCATTTGCCTTTCTGGCCTTTAATATGGGAGAGAGAGGACGACGTGCTCCTGGCTGGACCTGAACCCAGAAGGATGTTATTACATGGGAACGCCTCTCAGACCCGGAGGGACGCAGGATGTGGTCCCAAACTGGGTTTCTGATGTAAATGTGATGCTAGAACCTCTCAACTTCAACTGTTCAATACAGTTATGAAACACGTTGATCATTCTCATAAAGCACAAACTGCCAAGCTTTATTAAAAGTGAATCCGTTTGTTCCTCTCATTATAGAGGTTCATTGCACAAAAAAGGTCTAATATGTTAGGCAGCCATGGCCGAGTATTAGCAGAGAAGAAAGAGTTTGCACGATTAATGTTGAAATATTACATATTATGTCAAAAGATGAATCATAATGGAGAAAAAAAGGCTTAAAATTATGAAAACAATGTGTAATATGATGAGAATTAAGTTGTAAACTACTGAGAAAAACACCAGAAAACTTAAATCTCAAGCAAAGCTTTAAATGTTTTTTTCTATGACCGAGTATTAGGGTCATATTGTAAAGAAAAAATTCTAAGGATAATGATATATCAAGCAAATACTTTTCTTCTATTATGTGAAAAAAGTTTGAAATAGTATTTTAGCATTTGCGAGACCTATGCTAAAGAATAGCTGCTCCACATTGCTCATTTTAACACAGCCAACAAACTGATCATCTGATATCCCATATCTAAAATGACAAACTTGACATTTTATGATTGGTTTGCTAATAAACCGTTATTCTCATAAAATGTAGACTTTATTCTGAAAATCTCAGGAGTGTTTTTCCCCTTAAGTGACCCTTATGCTCCATCATAAATTATTCTATCACTGTAAAACGTGCCGCTCTCTAAAATACAATCTGTTTCAATCCGAGGTTCAGGTGCCATTTTTTTTTCTTGTTGTCAAAAGGCAGAATCTCATCTTAAATCCATCTCCCAGCCGACTTCTCACGTCCTTTACCTTCAGAGCTACAGGCCGCCGGCCCCTCCCCCCTCCTCCCTCCCTCTGGACGGACAGAATTGTGGTCATTAAAAAAGTATGAGCAACGAAACACCCCCCCCGGGGCCCGCAATATGGAACTGAATCACTCTGATTTCCAGCCGGCGGATTAAAAATAAATTGTATCTAAAATATTCAGGGGGACGTTATTAGTGCAGCTTTGCAGTTTCTTTCCGTCGCCAAACGGCTCCACGGTCGAGCTGCTCCGCCTGCCTCGGGTTTCGGGTTCATCCAGGCACCAATAAACGCTTCCAAGAATGAAAGAAGGAAGAACCGAGGGAAGCAGGATGAAGGTTACAGCTCCTGCTGCTGTTGAGAATCGAGGTGATGTGTTCAGGTCGTATTTGAGTGGTAGTATTTTACTCGAGGGGAGATTTGTGTGTGTGGAAAGTAAACAAATGTTGAGATATTATAATAAAAATGTGAAGAAAAGGGACAGAAGCTTATACAGCTGTAGGCTACATGGTTTTTAAGAAGTGAAGATATGTAAGAGTTGACAGCTTGATCAATAATCCTCTGATACTGTGAGATGTCACCTGAGAGCCACACAGAAAGCAGAGGAGACTCAGAGACGCCAGGTGTTCTTCCTGTTCCAAGGATCGAACGTTGCGCTACACGTCATGCAGCACAAAGCTGACCGTGAAGGGGTTTTTTATCGCCTGTGTTCCAGCCGTGTTGTGAACTTTATAGGCTGCATCGAGTGAGACGGACAACTCGGCTCTGGGAAATAAAGTTTGCAAATTAGAATTAGATTCCCGCAAACTGGTCTTCATAGAGCATAAACGATGTACTCTTAAATAATTCTCTGTGCCTTTAACCAACTGTGCTGCATGCTCACATAAAAAATAACAATATGATTGTTTTAGTGGGTTTATTTATGTGTTGCCAGAGCTCTTGTGTCTTGTAAGAATACAAAATCCTGTCCTACCTTTCCTGGTTTCTGAAGCTCAGATCTTTCAAGTCCGTATGACACTGAAAAGGAAGAAGGTTCAACCATTCACACCGAGTCTTTGGAATGTGTAAAGAAGCCGAACTGTCCAGGGAAAGCCAGCACAAATTTCAGGGAGAATATGCAAACTCCACAGAAAGATAATGCGCGAACCAGGATTCAAACCAGGAACCTTCTTGCTGCCAGTATAACCACAGCTCCATGAAGAGAGCAGAGGGCCCTGTATGTAGCCTAATGAGGTGGAAGGTAAGCATGTGGGGGTCGGGGTCACAGATGAGCACAGATCACATCTGACTTTTGTGCCGGAGACCAATTGAATGGATTTGGATCACAGGCATTTAATTGAAGTTATGAACCGTTTATGCCAGATTTGTCTTTTTATTGAATGTCTCAAAACTGATGAAGATAAAGTCTGATTATGTTATCCAATTTTTGTCCATTTGGCAAATTATTCCATGAAGATCAAATCGCTTTGCTGACAGCTTTGTGTGTCTATGGAGAAACCCGCATTCACGAATATACAACAACTCTCAACAACATAAAAAGTTTGATTCATACACACTAACCCACCAGTGACTGTGACATATATTTCATCTTCTGTTTCTCTTTAACGCTAACGCTTGCTTTGGTGAGGCTGCACACCTGCTCCTGAAGCAGCTTAATGGCACATCCCCCCCCTCCCCCACCCCCCAACACACACACAACATCCAACCCACTCTGTCCCTTCACAATCTCCTCCCACTCCCCATCTGCATGCACCGCCGCCGCCAGCAGCCCCATTCAGTCACTTACCTCGCTGGTCGTGACGGAGCCGATAACACTGGAGCCCTGATAACTCATATTTCTGTTGTGTTTTTATTTTCGGTGCGATTGAAGGTATTGGCATCTGAACAGTGTTTTTATGAGTCATTTATTTATCTTCCATTCTGAGACATTCTGAGAAATATGTTCAGTGGAAACGTCGACGGACCTTTTGACGCAAATGTTATTTTCATATATAAAAATGTCCTGCGTACGTCATTATTGCAGCTATTCAACAGGTTTATATCAGACTTATCACAAAGGAAATGACTCAGTGTGACGCAGAAGCTACAAACACTAAAATATATAAAAGGACAAGATTTATTTACAATCCAGATTGAATGTGAAGTGCAATTTTTTTTTACAGTTCTTACAGCTTCTGTGATGTAATGACCTCCTTCTAACATAGTTTTATTATAATTCGCAGATAAAGTTGGATGCAAATATCCGGAAACAGGAAGTTATCAGACAAGAAGAGCCCAACTGACATATGTTTCTTAATTCAAGTTTTATTTTGTTGTATTTGTGTTTTCGTTTTGTATTTATAATAAAGTGCATGATGAGGCTGCAGCTTTAATTTGCCACAAAGGTTTGCAAACAACATCTCAAAGATATATTGCCCAATAGATCAAAACCAGACATTTTTTTCCGACTAATATCACTATCGGCTCCAAAAAATCCATATCAGTTGGGCTCTGGGGGAAACCACGAGCTGCACCTTATAGAAATCCCTTCCCCGCGACCTTCTCACATCCATGCCCTCCATTTCTAACCCTATTGCATACAGTATTCTATTGCCCTTGACCTATAGTCCCGGTGCTGTGTAAGCCTCTCTTGTAATTGGACGGGATGGGCCAGCAAAGTCATCACTCTGTGCATCAGACCTAATCAGGCATTCAAAATGGCCTCGTCCCTCCGTGTTACCTGCACTGTGGACAGATTAATCTCCCCCCTGCAACACTGTTTGTCCAGATCGCCTCCTCCAGCTCCATCTGAGCCGACTTCCCCCCTTTTAGAAGAGAAAACAAACAAGGGTCAGTGTGTATCAGGTGATTGTGTGTTCATCCACGTCTGTGTGTGTGTGTGTGTGTGTGTGTGTGTGTGTGTGTGTGTGTGTGTGTGTGTGTGTGTGTGTGTGTGAGTGAGTGAAA
This sequence comes from Pseudopleuronectes americanus, assembly GCA_038501795.1. Lineage (NCBI taxonomy): Eukaryota > Metazoa > Chordata > Actinopteri > Pleuronectiformes > Pleuronectidae > Pseudopleuronectes > Pseudopleuronectes americanus. Next base: position 21,563,968 of record CM076723.1, read on the forward strand.
TTGTGAATAAATGCACGCCTTCTGCTCTGGTTGTGCACATCAGCCGTGGAAACTGCAAGATGAAAGGTCCTGGAGCAGATGAGCTGGAGGAGCTGACTGAAATAAGCCAACTTGCATGTTAACAAATAAGCACAATTTGTACATTTGAATATATATATTTTATCTCGTGTTCCAAAAGTGAGGCAAGTTTGGTAACACCTCCAAAATAATGGTTTGATCCCCGATAACAGACGTAGAATAACATCAGCACTAAGGGAAACATGAATATAAAATAGCACCCAGCAACCACTGGGGACTTTAAAGGTGTTTCCGTGCATGAAGGATATTTACTGAATATATACTTGTAACATATGATTACCTCTTCTAACAACAAATAGTGAATGAATCTGTACAAATTCTAATGAAAGGATGGGACATGGACCAAGAAAGGACTTTGGGCGTTTATCTGGATGAGAGGTGAGAGATGGGAATTACTTCTTTTTAAATTTCCAGGGGAATAATTCTTGATGAAAACAACCAGGCATATTTCGGGAAATGATAACTGTGAGTGTGTGTGCAATTTAGTGGAGCTCGATTCAACTCAAGGGGACTGGCGGAGGAATACGCTTATGTTATTTTTATGATTCTGCTTGTAACAGTTACACTAGTTTATGGAAATTCATCTGCTGAAGAAAACCTACAAATTGTGGTTAAAAGCTCAAATCTAAGAATGTGTTTTCATGATTATTAGTGCCACTGTCATTGCAAAGTTTGCTCCAAAGTTTAGGCATCTTCAAGAAAGTGTTTGCACATTATTTAGATTCTAATCCTTTAGGCCTGATTGACTTGGTGACACTCATCGTCTCTGGTGGTAACAGCATGTCCAGTGATTGGCTACAGCAAACCTCGCGGTTATGATTTGAGGTTCCTATCGTTTGTTTTTATTATTTAAAATTTTGCTTGGGTGGAAAGGATTTGTAGAAAAATACTCAAGGCAACCTTTTGTGTTTATGAATGAATCAACTCGTCCTCTTCCCCATCACATCATCGTCTTTTTGGTCTTCGGAAGTCAACTCCTGTCAATGTCAGTCCCAAAAAGCGTCAGAATGGAAGTTGCTGGGGACGATGACCTTTCAGCCCCAGTTTATCATTTCAGCGAACCTCCGAAGATGAAACTGAGGTGAAACTTCAATTACCCTCCTGTCTGCTGAGAAGAGAAGCGGCCTGAGCTGTGGGGGAAAATGTTTAATCAGCTTCCGCACTCGCCACGAGATAAAGTCGTTGGCGTAGAGCACAGTGGAGGAAGGAGCCGGGGAGCGGGCTGCGTGAGCTCGCTGCCACAAATCAATGTGGCCTTTCTGCTGGAGATGACAATGAGGCTTTTCTGCAGCCGATGTTATCAAGCAGCTCCGGGTTTCCCCTCATCACAGTCATTGTGCAGCTCTGTCAGCCACAGACCTTCTTTGTACTTTGTTGGCACTGTAATGTAATAATGATATAATACTGTGTCATATTGCTTAAATGCTGATATTCTATCGTTAAAGTGAAATAACAATATTTTTGACATGTGGCTGTGATGTAGTCATTGATTCTATCAAAAGCTTTTTCATGAATGAATTCTTTTCAAAGTCATTTTCAGAAAGAAAAGCTTGTTCTGCTCCAACAAATTATCACAGCGTTCAGCAACAATACAGAGAGAAATGCATCATGGAGGAGGCAGAGATATTCATTTCCCCGCTGACAGTAACTACCACAGACACCAGGAAAATGAGGCAGCAGTAATATCTCCAAAGAAAAACTCTTCCACGCTGATATTGTTAGAGTTATTGCTCTGTCCTTGTAAAACTCACAATAAACTGGAACACTCTCTCTGGGGCTGAAGTAAATGAGTCCGGGCAAATGTTGGAGGCAACGTGGGCAAGAAAGAAAGAAAATATGAAAGTGAATGTGCTCTGAATTGCACAGGTATAGATTATTGGAGACATTAAAGGAGGAATCTTAAACTCAATCAATATTTTCTATATAGTTTTACATGTCAGACATCAACAAACATCCACATTTTTGACAAAGGAATTAGCCGTAGCAACTTTATAAGGTGGCCTACTTCTCAGGTGCTGCCCCCTTCTGGCCAAGAATCCAAAGACTACATAGAACATTGCACACATGATAAAGCTGTTGAAAAATTAGTTTTAACTAGTATTAGACGCTTTGAGTTTTCTGTGATTGGCAAACTGGCCCGACACTAGCACGTTAGCAAACTGATAGAAATAGAAGTTTGAAATGCAGCTCTGCAAAGTTCCTGCTTGACTGAAACTAGAATAAAAGCATGTTTATAGTAAACACTTGTTAATAAAAGCATCATTATAAATACTGTGGTTGTTACGGAGACATTATGATGGATCAGGAGAAGTCGAGTTGTCGGCTCAGACTCCAGAACAGATGTCGGCTTCGAGCTAAACAACGTTCAACTGCAACATGTGGTGTGAAGAGGAAGCTGCAAACAACATTTATCATAGATTTATGCATCAGCCATCGCTCTTTGTCTTAGTTGATATGTAAAATTTCATTTTGCTGAAGGATGTTTCTGTCTTTTTGTACAAGAGGGATTCAGATTTGAGACAGTCCTCAAAGTAACCCTTTTGAATACTAAGCTGACATCACGTTTCATGCCTTATTTCCCACGTTCATCTTAAACTCTTCAAATGTCTCGACGAGTGCGACCGAACGCAAACGGCTGGATTTCTGCATCGAAGCTTTGAGAACGTGTATCTTAAAGTCTTCGTTTCTCCGAGACGTCACATTTATTTTTTATTCACCAAATACTTGCCTCCAGCGAACATCAAGCAAAAATCATCCACCTTCTTCTGCCCCTTCTTTCAAAACGCACCAGCGACTTCCAGCCTCCCTGACATCAGACTAATTCCTCCTCAATAGCAGCTGTGGTTTGGATTCACCTCTGGCGTGCCGGGGGGGGATTATGGTTACCGGAGTTGTCCAACACAGAAGCAGAATTAGCCCCGTGCTGATCTTCCTGTGTGGTTTGAGCTCAGGCTCTCTTCGTGCCCGCGGGAATAAAAAGGAGATGAGATTTGGACGTGGGAGGATTTTTTAAGCCTGGCAGCTGACGTAAAAAGCCCATTTTATATTTTAGCTATTTATGCTGAGAAATTCTGTCCTGATTGTTTTGTACTGCAAGAAAAAAACACAGTTCGGGAGTGTGTAGATTTGTCTAGAAACAGTGTCTGTGAATACCAAATCAAAATGTCTATAAATGTCAAGACCTATGTAAATATGTTGTTGCCCTGTGTACATACCTTCATTGCCGGAAATATTTCCAACAACATTCAAACCCTGGAAATACCCACATATTGTTGTAAAACATCTAGTTTCACAATTTTCTGAGATCTGTAGCCCCAGAAGATAAACTGTCCATGAAATACATTTTCCCACAAGAAGGATTTGCTTTTAGAAACAAGTTGAAGCTATCTATAACAGCCTCCTCCGTCTTTTCTATAAATGACTTCCGAACCCTCTCCTCCTCGTTCATTCTCATATTCTACACCCCCAACACATTATCTCTCCTTTCCAGCCTTTCTCACCTCCTCTTCGTAGGATCCTGAGGGTCCTTAGGGGTCCTGAAGGGTCCTGAGGGGTCATGAGGGTCCTGAGGATCCTGAGGATCCTGAGGGAACCTGAGGATCCTGAGGGTCCTGAGGGTCTGAGGGATCCTGAGGGTCCTGAGGGGTCCTGAGGGTCCTGAGGGATCCTGAGGGTCCTGAGGGGTCATGAGGGTCCTGAGGATCCTGAGGGTCCTGAGGGGTCCTGAGGGCCCTGAGGGATCCTGAGGGGTCAGTCGTGCCATCACAATGCAAACTAAGACTAAAGAATCTCATCCATCATTCCCATTGTCATCAATATATGAATCGCGTTGAAGGTGTGGCCCCTTCGCTCCTTTTATTAGATTTATTTTTCACACAACACATTTATTTGTTCGACTCACCTGTCATGTGAGGACACACAACAGAAATATAACATCTCCCTGCAGTGTGTCCTGTTGCCATTTGAGAAAAATGAAAAAGGGCACAGAGGTGCTGATTCAAACTGACATTTAAAGTTGTTGCATCGGGGCAGAATATGCAGCCATGCGTTCAATCATAATCTGTCACCGTGCGCCATTGTTGCATTTAAACCAGGGAGGAAGGTACGACCTCTGTGACACCAAACAACGTCCATAAAAACTGCAATATTCAGCCATGTGTGTGCGACCAGCTTGGGTTCAAGTGAGTTCAACCCAAAGAGGCTCGACAACGTCTTAGTGAGAACATGATTTCAGCTGTGATGCGAGAGAGGAATTGATGTGTTTGTGTGTATGTGTGTGTGTGTGTGTGTGTGTGTGTGTGTGTGTAAGAGAGAGAAAGAGAGACAGAGATTCAAGACATTTACTGGCTGAAGAGCTCATCTGTGGTTCACACCTGCTCGGACCTCCTCGGAGCCGATATTGAGCTTTAATTGAATCTCGTTCTCTCTCTGCAGCATCGGGGGCGACAGTTGAAATCCGATCTTTGACTTGGCGTCACTCCACGTCAGGCGAGACGCGGAGGAGCGGCTGCCACGCCAGCTGTCACAAACTTAGCACTTGGACTCTAATATTTTGGCATCCAGGTTTTCCCTAGATTATAAAGTTTATTCCACCTCTGTTATCTCCAATGATGATGAATCATGGAACAACCAACACCGTTTGGTTCAGAAAGTTCCTGAGGGCAAACTTGACAGCTAAATTAATGGAGGAAAAGGTTTCTGAAAAACACCTTGACTACTATCTGTGTGCACAGGGGGAACAAAACAAAACGAGGCCACTGTGATGTAGGAGGTAATTTCTTCTACTTTTCTATGAAATATTAGACAAAGAAATGAGAAAAAACGTGGCTTGGAGGCTCCAGAAGGTTCGAGAAGAGTCAAAGCAGAGAGCAGACAGTGTTGTGAGGGTAAAGGCAGAGAAGACAGGAAAGAAGAGAAGACGTTGAAGACACAAATAGGACAATGAAACCAGGAGGAGTGAGTCCCATTCAGTATTTACCATGTGAGGAGTGGGTGGTGGAGCCTAATGGCACTGCATTAAAGAGCCGCTGCAGAAAGGGAGCTGTTAACTGAACGGCCTCACTTTTAATTATACAGCATTCGCTCAAGAAAACCTTTGGTAACGTTGCCACAGAGATAAGAGACTGACCTCAGCTCCAGAAACCGGTCAAATCTTTTCACTTACTGTAGATTTTCTTAATAAAATACATCAGGAACTGGGACTGTTTCACATGCTCTTCATCATTTGATAAGTTATAAATTATGATGAATAATTTAATATGTTAAAGTCCCCTCAGTTCAAATGAAGATGCCCACATGTAGATAGTTGAACAGGCGGAAATGAATGACTCAGTGTCTCTTATTGCACCTAATTTTAATTTCGGAATTTGCGCAGGATGAGTTTCCTCTCGTTTCCAGAGCGCAGTAGATTTCTTTAAGTGTTGCTGCTGTGTGAACAGAGTGGGACGGCAGACACGTACTGTAATTACGTGCTTTTACAGATTCTGCTTACACCCACTCCACAGAGCTTTTAGATAATGTTCTCATTTGGAAATGAAAGTGAAACACTACCTGGAGAAAGAGCTGCATTTTTGGTCTTAATGAAGAATGCAACAGGATTGTTATTTGTGTTTAAATCAATCAAAACGGACGAATTTCATCTGAGACCAAGGAAACTCGATGGTACATTTACAAGAACCCCAACACGCACATAATCAATTCAGTGATAACTGAACGCTGTAAGACTCCAAACATTTTAGTCGGTTTTGCATAATCCTGCTGAAAAATAAACAAACAATCAAACAAACATATCGGGGGAAAAAACATAAACAAAAGGAATTAACCGTCCAAAATAATACTTTATTGCATTTGTGTGCATCTTTGTTTTTTGTGTTGAGTCTTCTATTCATCTAATTCACCATATAAATGCATATTATATAATGTCTAAGGAACAGTGTCGCATCATTTTGGTATTAATTTCATTTTAACTTTTTTTGATGCATATTCTGACACATATTGAACCGCCGAACTCATCGGAGGTGTTTTAAAGTTTCTAGCTTTTTCCATTAACTCAACATCAAGCAGAATCTACAAGTGTTTCAACAAGTTTCCCTGCAGAGTTGTTTGTACCAACAGAAGCTTAAAATGCATCTTTTAAAAGATACACCCATGTAAAACTGAGCAGTTCTGCATATGTGTCCCATCTCCTCTGTTTAAAAGGTACAGAATGTGATTTCCTTACAACCAAAGACTAATTTAGACTTCTGAGGTCCTGTCCTTCCAAACAGCAGCGATCAGAACAGGCTCCGCTCCACCTCCTCAGATCTTACACCTCTTTCATCTCCTCAGCATCCCTCGTGGTAGAGCATCACAGACGTGCCGGCGTCTGTAATTAAATCAAAGCTCTGGTTTGAGTTGCTCTGCTCCGACTCGACCGAGGCTCGGCTGACGAGTCTCTCAAGCGGACGTGTCTGAGGCTGGAGCTTCAGACGCTGACGACGTGTCTGAGCGGCTTCACTTTATCCCTGAGATGACTAAGCTTGTGCGAGTCGCCATCTCTATCTCGCTTGTCATTCCAGCTCCACGTTCCCCCCCTTCCCCCACTTTCTCCCCCTCCCTCGCTGGTCTAATTCCTGCTCCTGTGGGAGTGGGGAGTGTGTGTCAGAGTGGGAGTTAATTTAATCAGCATCATGCTCGGGCAAGGCAAGCGTTTCTCAGCCGGTCCACTCGCTGACCTCCAGGTGGAGTTTGTGTGTGTGTGTGTGTGTGTGTGTGTGTGTGTGTGTGTGTGTGTGTGTGTGTGTGTGTGTGCAGGCAGTAGATTGATAGGAGGGCTTGATTGTATCGCCTCAACCATCCCCGGAGATCTCCACTCTCTCCTCACTCAGCACCTCCATTCACCTCCTCGTGTCTGTCGGCGGCGGGTGGGCTGCGGGCCTCGAAGCATCCAGGGGTGGGGAGTTTTAAGGGATGGCAGCAGGTGCAGCTGTCGGAGGTCCAAGAGGACAGTGTGTGTTCTCTGGCTTCTTTGTCTGTAGCTGGGTTTGTATGTGTGTGTGTTGGAGGGGTGGGGGGGCTCAGCATGGTAGCTGTGTGAAGCAACGTGTCTGGGTGAGTCTGAATATAACCAGCAGGTCACTTTACAGCTTCATCTGCCACTGGCTTTGTTTCCCCCTTAAATTAGCTTTTGGTTGAGTTTCACACTGCGTAAATAAATCAGGGACGCAACTGTGTGACAATGTTTGCCAATAGCTAAAAAAAAATTCTCATCAAATAATTTTCCCTTCATGCAATATCACTATTTTTCTCACAGCCGAGGTGACGTTCAGTGTGACAGTGATTCTTGTTGCAGGTTGACACGTCTGTAAACATTTCACTGACTCCGACTGTGAAAGTCAGAATATGAGTGTTTTGGTATTTTCCTTGAACACTGTCTTTAGTTTTTGTTATGACGAGAAAATTGGGAAAAACTTTCATGTATACCATAATGATAATAACTTGCAGAACGTTCATGTGTGCCGCTGACTGGGCATGGTCTCCTGGTTCCTCTCCAGTTAAAGAAACTGTTTTCACTCTGCAGGTTTCATTAAACATGGAGCCATAACTGGGAGTTGCTTAGCGTAGCTTAGCATAAAGGCTTGAAGCATATGGAAACAGCTAGCCTGACCGCCCAGAAAAATGTACTCTCTAGACATCTCTAAAGTGTACTTATTATTGTAAATTCACAAAGAAACTATTTCTTTTCTTCTCCATCCAGCCAGCACCACTTGTTTTTCAGCTCCATATTTAATACCAAGACACGACACTGAATCCTTTCTTCCTATCAAACTTTCAGAGATTAACTGCCTCAAACACAAAAACACCATTAACGTTTAAGTCAACCCCCTAAAAACGCTTCTGTAATTCATGATGGAAAGAGGCTTCCTCATAAAAACTTATATTTTATGTAATACAGTTGTGTAAAGAATGATGAATGCATCCACCCTGCAGTTTGCATTCAAGGATCTTGTGGTGAAAACTTTCATTTTGAACTACACCCACTTTACCGCGACATGTCTGGCATCCAGAGTTTCCTACATCATCATCATCATCATCATCACACCACAGGTCTCCTCATCCATCCCCGTAGACGTGTATTCAGCCGCTGTAGAATTGTTGTGTGGGTGGAGAGAGCAGGAATGAAAAGCTGCAGCTCAAGGAGAGAGAGCCAGGTAAAAGCCTCTGATGGGGGAGAAATGTTGTCCGCTGATATTCTGCAGTGTGACTGTCGAGTATCTGCGTGAATAATGACTCTGGTTTATAATAATGAAGCTTTTTTATTTGTGTCTGAGTTTCTTACAGATGAGGACGTTACTGGTTTAAAGAAATACAGGCGCTACTGCTGTGTTCAGAATATCTTGTTTGTCATGTTGTCTGTATGAGACAAAACATCACAGCTGACACACTGGTGCATGTATATGTAAAAATATGACTATATTCACATATTTTTACATACATACATATATTGGCTACATGTACATACGGTGCATTTTAATGTTTTAATGGCTCTTCTGTTAAAGAGAAAAGTGAGAAGCCCTGCTCAGACAAACAGATGCTTCTGTGCAGCATCTGGAGATGTAATTAGCGAGTACAGTTTTAAGTATGAATGTTTATAATATTTTTAAATGTCTCCTCTGTGACTTTCATTTTTAACTCAACGATTTCTATTAGTCCTTTTTGTGAAAAAGAAAAATGCTGCATCTGAGTCAGGGCTGCAGTAAACAAACAGATCTTTAGTTTTGACCCAGTCGTGTTACGGTTCTGGGAGTGGGAGTCATTTTTTTTTCACTGAGCCATAAATGAGTAATCTGGAAGCGCTCGTCAGATCTGGAGCTTTTTGTTTCTGTCGGACACGATTAAACTTTTATGAAATCCACAGCTGTTAGCATTTGAATGTGTATTGTGGTGAGCGGCGCAGCTTAAGCATCCATATTGTGCGTTGCAGGTTTAGTGTCCTCAGACTTTATGACTGCTGCATCTAATTATAGAGCCGTCCCGAGTCCGCACAATATGCAATCGCTCTGTTACAGTCGCCTCCTTTGCATTCTTTGCTTCGTCAGCATTCGGCCACGCTGCCATATTGTCTCTGTTGTGACCTGTTGATTCAGATCTACTGCCGTCCTCTGCTGGCTGCTGCCTGCTTTTAATTGCAGCCGCGCCCCTGTAACCCCAGCCCTCCCTCCTCTGCTCATCCCAACATATATCTTCCAGATTCACTGCCTCTATGTAAATCTTTTGGAAATTGCTGTGTGAACAACTCCACCTCCTCATCCTGGTGGAAGGTCAAGTGTTTCCCTCGTCGCAGAGGGACTGAAGAGCGACAGCACAACCTGGTGGATTCACGTTCATCACAATAAATCTCTCTCAATGAGACTTCCAGAATTTATTTACGACTGTCAATAGCGTTATTAATTTTTTTATATTCCCCCTTAAAAAATGTTCTTCGCTTTATCTTTTTTTAAATATTCTCTCCTTGTTCCCTTCCTGCCTGTCTCCCCCCCCCCTCCTCCTCCCTGTTATTGCTCATCCTCCAGTTCTTCCTCTCTTCTCTGCCCACCGCCCCTTCATCGTTCCCCTCTCCATTCTTTTCATCTGCTTTCACACACTTTATAAGGGCTTCTTGAGTGGGTGATATTTAATGCATTAGCAGCTGGTGGTTGACACGCTGTGCTTCATGCAGCACAAGCTGTTCCTCGGCGGTACATATTTGGCAGATGACTCATTATGGGCTGGATCCTTTTTTCTCTCTTTTCCTCCAGCAGCTCAGTGATGATGTGACGGAGCATCAATACAACTGTAGCGGGAGGAACAATAACCAGATCCTTTGATGGTTCCTACGTGGTCATAAATACCTGCCTGAATCTATTTGTCTTGCCTTTGATCCACTGTTGGAAATGGTGATCGTCACGACAGTTGAGTCTCATACTCTGAACTGAAGGTTGTATTTATTCAGATTGATCTAATAATGTGTTTGACAGCCTATAAGTTCCTCTATATACAGTGCCATAGATCAAAACCCTAAATGTGAATCTTTGTCCCTCAAATCTACACATTTCAAAGAGTTTACTTTCTGTGGGGACTTTAAAATTGTCTGGATGTTACTTGACACCTTTTGCCTCAATTTGATTTTGCAAATTGAATGAATATGCAAATTAGCTCCTCCTCCATTTTCCACCCACACCTCAGCTGTTGGAGTGCAGCTTCGACTCCAGCTCATCAGAACAACCTCTGCTTGTTTTCTGATTCGCTAACGACTGCACGTACACATTGGTGAGTGATGGTAAAAGATCTATTCAGGCAGAACTGTTTGAACTGGAAACTGGAAAGAAGAGAATCAGAATAACAACAATGTGTGAGTCTGTATCTAGATAAGTTCCGACTCCCTGCAGGCCCACGGTCCCATGAGAACATAAATAACCAACCCATTTAAAATGGGTCACAAAGAGTTTAATTCTTCAGGAAGGATACTCAGAAAAAAAGCTAATATTATGCTTGTGCAGGACTATCTTGTTGTTGTTTTAACAATCACCTTGTGTAGCCATTTCAATTCTTTGAATATAAATATATCATAACATAATGTACATCGTGTAAACACATGTTAAATAATGACACAGACAGACAAGGAGCATATAGGCCTGAAAGACTGTCATCAAATATGAAACTTCACACATCTTTTTTTCCAGAAGCTCCTTTTCCCCCTAATTCTTCTGTAACATGGTGATAAAGGAAAAATGGATGAAACATAACTCCAATGACTTCCAATGTAAAATGACAAACGGGTTCCTTTATCTGAGGAGAGAGCGGCTGTATATCACAGGAACATGGACGTCTCAGCTCGGTGTGTGATTCCCTGCCAGAGGATCTGCAGCATGTAAATGAATCATGGTATCATGTTTGCTGTGCTGCAGGTGGGAGGAAGCTGTGATGGATGTTCCCTCCTCTCGAATCCAGGAACTCAGCTCGGCCCTGTGTCATCTTCCCTCCTCCGAGCTGAGACATCTCTCTCTCTCTCTCTCTCTCTCTCTCTCTCTCTCTCTCTCTCTCTCTCTCGCGCTCTCTCTCTCTTTCTCTCTCTCCTCTCTTGTTTCCTCCTGCTTGTTGTAATTGTGTCTTTGTCTTTCTCCTTTTGTTATTTTCCCTTTGACTTTGTCACTATTTCTGTAGACGGGCTCCTCTCTGTCTTTGTGTCTCTATCATTGTTTCCAGTGTGTGGGCTGGATGTTGTTTGTGTTGGTGTCAGTGCCTGAAAGGTGTGTGTGTGTGAATGTTCAAGGTATTACTCACATTGTGGGGACAAAAAAAAGGCGACATCCATACCACCGTGATGAACAGTGTTTGTTTTTGCGTTTTTTTTTCCACTGACTATATTGGTACATGTTTTCTCTTAGGGGACAGTCTCCGTAACTAAATTAATTGAAATACATTTGAGGGTGAAGATAATGAGGTTATGGTAAAGTTAGGTTTAGGTTAAGTTCAGATTCTTCACGAGAATCTGTAGGTGAGGGTTAATCTCATGGTTTCCACTTCTGGCTTGACCATTCACCTTTGTGCAGGCTTTGCAGGTTGCCCACAGGTGAACACTCCGTGTGGGAAGCATAACAGTCGGAGCACAATCAGCTAATGGCTTTTTAATGTATCTGCATTCACATGGAGATAACTGTTAATTGAGACTGTTTCTCAAATTCAACGCTATTCTGGGGTCTCACATCGCTGGTCAGGCTGTAAACAAGAGGACAGAAGACAGACACTTAACCCTGATGTCAGGTGTCTACACTGGAAGCCCCAGCTTGGTGATCTGCAGATCAGAGTTCAGAGTTCAATGCTGAAAACGTTTCTGTTTTCCACGGCCTTTTATTAAATCAATTAATTACTAATTTATTACACTGCACTCCTATTTAACTATTTTATTTCTTGTTCTATTCATTCATTCTTTTATTTTGTATTGTCTTATGTTGCTTTTACAATTTGTTTTACGATGCCTTTTGTGTCTTATGTAAAGCCCTTTGAATTGAGTTGGTGTTGAAAACTTGCAATAAATCACAAAGTGTTAAACAAAATAAAAAATGAAAAGAATGCGTAGTGATGACACTTGAAACTGGCTGGAAGTGTTGTGTTATTCCTCCGCCCAGTGGTGATGACAGACCAGCCTCTCTCTTGATAATTCTATTGCATATTCCCCTGTTCCCTTTAGTCTCTCCCTCTTTCTGTCTTCTCTCAGTCCTCGTCTCTGAGAGATTAGTGGTGTTGCGGCTTCTTCCTTCTCCTCATTCTGTCTTTGCTTTTCTCTTTCTCTCTATCTCTAGTTCTGTTATCATTCTTTTCGACTCCCGGAGGAGGAGAGAGAAGAAGGGGGGGAAGGCCCAGCTGCAGACGCTGTATTGTCCAAATGTTATTTCATCTCATTCATCAGCGCCAGCTTCTCCCCTCAGCGGAGAGGCTGGATGCTGGAAGGGGAGGCCATGGAAGCACTTTGATAGACAAGCTAAATTACAGACAACGCCGAGTCCCCCTGAACTTTTTCTCTCGTTCACTTGGAAACCCTGAAATTGGTAGAGCCACGGTTCCAACGTTAATTAAGTTTTCTCGAGATGTCACTTGAAATGTGGCAGCACTCAAAGGGAAAAAAAGAAAAATCACATCTTGCAACGAGGATTGGCTTGAAAGGAGAAAGCTTCCCTGTGTGAATCTAAAGCTCCCGGCACAAAAACATGCGTCTGGAAGCTTTTATAGAGAGAGGAAATCAAATCACACTTTTATAAAGCCACATCGGCCATATTGACACATGCACTAACACACGTGTCCGTAACGCTGCACCTTCCAGAAGGTCCACTCGAGGCAACTGAAGGCTTATAACACATCAATCATTTGAACTTTGATCTTTTGTATTGCTGGACACTCTGCAGTTAAATGTATAATATGAAACTTCGGCCACTAGGGGTCTCTATATCAAAACAAAAACAAAAGACCTTGTTTAATGACATCATGAAGCAGAGGGGGATCATGGGAGTTTTCTTAAATACCAATGCAGATGAACATCTACTTGATGTGACTCAGTTACAGCAGAGATGGAACAAAGCCACAAGTGACCCGGACTAAACTTTGGGCCTTTTCTGGGTTTGAAGATTGTTCGAATCACTTTGGAAAATGTAAATACGCGACAACAACAGCCAACTCCTCAACCACTAAACCCAGAATATTCTCTTTTGAATGAAGAAGATTTTTTGTGTTGTCACGACGGCTGGGAACTCAAATTCCAGCCAAATGCATAATTTATGCCTAAAAATCTGACTTTGTACCAGAAAGAAATCAAACAACCCTTTCGCAGCTTTAAACGTAAAATAAAAAACCGGAGCTGAGAGGAACATTCGGACGTTAAATGTGTTTTTATCATCGTCTGCTGCAGCCTGTGCCCATGAGCATTTAAATGTCTCCTTCAGGACACACACAGATGCAGGCTGTTTAAATCAGCCAGCAGGTCAGTCTGACACATCTCAAGCCCGATACAGAGCAATTAATTTTCATAAGATCAAAACTGCTTTTCACGGGTGTGCAGAGTTCCCAGAATGAGGCCTTTATGCCAAACTGTCTGCGTAACGCGGTGACAGCGGCCTGCCAACTGGTGTCCTGTCTCATTATCTCACACCTCCACTGAACTCCTGCCGCTGAAGAAAACTACCTGACATTCCCAAAGTTAGACGAAGGGACTTCACTGTCAGATATGTAATGGTCGAGTTTAAATAAAAAAGCATGCAGGTTTTCAAAAGTCCTCAAAATACTGCAAGGAAGAAGATATCAAAGATTGTTTTAGGGGTTATTGTCGTAAAGCCAAACTGTGGAAGAAAATGTATTGGAATTCAATGACTCATAATATCGAATATATTTGTTCTGCAATTCAGAGTAACACCACTTACTTGAAGTTTTTACCTGATCTGGGTTTTTTGTTTTCTGCTTTGTCCAGGGAACAGTGTAAATCCACCTGTGATGTATCCAGATGTCCCTGTTCCCTTCAGGCAAAAACACTTAAGTTGGATTTTTAATTCTATGTTTATTCTCTATCCTTAGGTGCTTTGGAAACTTGTATATTTTACACCTTTCTAAAGTTGACAAACATAATTCAGATGGGAGATGGTGTTAAACATGGAGAGAACAGCTTGAGCTTGACACTCATCCAACAAGGCTACAGCCACTGCAAACCTGACACTAACTGCAGATTAATAATTACTTGATTCACTGTTTAATGGCTTCTTCCTTTTCCACAGCTACAACCTTCCAACAAATTGTATTAAAATCAAATGAGTAGTTTTCTCTAATAGCTTTGTGAGATACTACTTCCACAGTGCTGCTTTGGGCGAGACATTAACATCTAGATTATCAGGTTGTTTTATTCCATGATACCTTTCTCATCCTAACATGCAGATAATTAGCACCAAATGCAAATTGAATGTCAGGTTGATGGTAAGTACATTGTTTAGCAGATACTTGGCCAGAAACCCAAGTTCTCTGGAGGCTGTACGTGTCTGTTTGACATCTCCAGGAAGTCAATCTAGTATTTGTTGAGGTAATTCAGTCTGGACCGAAGTGGATGACTGGCCAACAAAGCCAAAGCTTTAAAACTGTGTTGCAGAAGATCAATACTCATTCAGCTTCAGTTTCCATTCTAGTTTTGATAGATTGACGGAGAGCCCACGGTGACATGTCAGCCATGTGTCCTTCAGCAGCATAACTGGGACATGTCCCTCATATTAACCAATGTGTCTTCATGTAAGAAAGTCCTTCGGGGGGGCAAAAAGTGGTTTCGCTTAGTCAACATGTGTTCCTCCTCTCTCCCGCTCAAACAATTCTTGGTGTGGGGACCAAAAAGGAGAGTAGCAAAAGAGATGCACTTTCAGAGGAAGGTTAGAAATGTGAAGTGGAGCATTCAGCCCATTGTCAGTTTGTCAGTGTCAGCTGGGCCACCAGAGAGCTGCACCCTGCGCGGCGGGAGGAGTTTGACACAAGGAGGTCGAGGTATTTCTGGTTCCTCGTCTCCCAGAGGAGAAGGCATCATGTCAGAAAACCGCATGAGCCCGGAGACGAGAGTGAGGACACTCTGTGGGTGTAAATGATGCATTTTTTCCTCTCACCGTGTGTCGCGGTGGCCCTGCTCGGCTCCGTGGGCTGGAACCTGAGCCTCTGTTTGCCCGGCAGCTCCTGGAGGACCGAAGCATCTGTGCTCACCTGCAGAAGCTGAGCGAGGCAGAGGATTTCATTTAGAGGATTTGACGGCTCAGATTCGTCTTCTGTGTTCTGAAGATTTGTTTTTTTATTTGCATGTTTATGCCGGAATCTGCTCAACACTGCTCCACACATGTTCGTGCAGTGTTGCGTGTGTCTGCACATGTCTGAGCCTGGATTTTCCCACGTCTAGGTGGTTGCTATGGAAACAATCCCACAAGTGCAAGAACTGCTCCATCACTGAGGTGATTTGGTGCAGCTAGAGAGCACATCTGAGAAATGCACGCCAGTTATTTTTATCAGGCTCATATTTCACCAGACACTTGGGAAGCAACAGTTCATTAGTCAGTCAGTCAAACTCGGAGAGAAGTGCAGGGGCGGTGATGTCGAGTGGGGGAGTGTGGAGTGGGGTGATACAGTAAGTTGTATAACTGAAGACAACTTGAAGGATGGTAACTCCACATGACAAGGATAATGCAGTGTGATGTCAAATCATAGGTTTCTCTCTGTGGATAAAAGTCAAGTTCAAATTACATGACTTCACGTAACATGCACCAGTTCTCCTTACAAATAAAACCTTCAGGATTTTGTCATCCAGGGAAATCTGTCTTTTATCAAGCCTCTATATTTACTGAGATTGTCAGTGAAGCTACGTGTGCACCACAGTTAAAGAGAGCTGGTTCAAATTGTTGTCTTGTTGACTCTGTCTTGTGTTGTAACTGCACAAAGACAAACATTCACAAAGCTCAAGCTTTAATATCTTTCATCTGTTCACCCATTATCCACATTGCTTATCCTCTGAATGTTGCAGACGTAGCTGGAGACAATCCTACCTTACATGGGGCGAGAGGCGGGGTTCACCCTGGACAGGTCTCTGAAACAAACATTCAAATGCACAACAATTTATATTTTGCAATTAAAGGTTCAGTCTGTAGAATACAGTGACATCTAGTTGTGAAGTTGCACGTTTAGCGGGTATTCCCTTCACCTCACCCTGCTCTTCCAAGCTCCTCTTCAGTTGTCATAAAAACTCAAAAAGTGTTTAGTTTGTCCAGTAAGGGCTACTGTAAAAAAACATGGCGGACTCTGTAGAGAAGACTGGCTCCCGTTGATAATATAAAGTGTATAAACATAAAGGGCAAATTCTAATACAAAGAAAACAACAATTTGTACAATTTAGATAAAACACTCTGATGAAAACATAATTTTTACCTAAATCTTAAAGACTGAACCTTTAAAACTTACCACCATCTGTATGTCTTTGGTCTGTGAGACACAACCAGAGACAACCAGTGCAGACACAGGGAGAGAACATGCAAACAAGTTATTTACAGCTAAGTTTAGAAAACATGGGACTGAGCTGAGCTGAGAGAAAGAGCAGGAGGCCTGAATAACTCTTCTGTGGAAATAACTCAGACTAAAGTAGCACTACACTCATTCAACCACTAGAGAGTAGCAGAGTGGTTCTGTTAAAACAGTGCTGCATCCTTCCCAGAGCTGCCAGTCCTCTCACTAAGTTCCCTTCAATAAATGGACTCGTGCTCCTGTGGGTTTGTGCAGCTTCCACACAGACATTCCTGGACTGACGTCAGTACAGGAATGTCCTCTCAGTCGACTGACTGGAGGGGATCGTTTTTCTCTCACATACCGACGTCCTGCTTGTTCAGCTCGAGTCTTAAAGGTCAGCGGATCTGCAGCACGTGTTGATACACACGGTGAGGGAGGTCAAACCGTGTGACACCACTCCCCTACCCATCCCCATCTCACATGGCTCCCGGGCTGAGGCGTTCAAACAGTACTGTGTCTACAAGTTCTGTGGGAATCTCTCTAGATGGCGCTGTTTCTCTGGTTATGATGGATTGCTGCGTTCATCCTGTAGTAAAGAAGAAATAAGTGCACATTCATGTTTCCCCTAATCTGTCAAAATAAATAATGTATGGGATGAGGTAGCTTTAAGGTGAATTCTGCCAAATGCAGCCAACTCAAACTTGAAGGGGCATGAAACAATGATTTATGAGCAATGCATATCTAAAAATATTACCAAAACTTAACTCAGATATTCTATACAGACAAAAAAGGATTTACTCAAATTAAATATATTAAAAAATACAAATAAGTGACATTAAATTCAATATTTTAATTGATGGTGACTTTTTTGCTGTGCAACGAGAGCTCTACACCTGTAGGGGGTGCTGCAGCCCACCTCAACCCTCAAGTGTCCCTGACAAGTTGCCAACGACTTTATCGTCCTAAAATTAATTGGATAAACCAAAACAGTTTTGCAGTAATGAGTTTGTTCTATCGAAGCATCGTTATGTACTCATTAAAACACGAGCTGGGAGTCTAACATGTCTCCAGAACAGCTTCTACCGCTCAACTCAAACGATCTGGATGAAACAGGATGAACACAGCCCTGTCTTCAAGTGTCGAACCTTTTAGGAAATGTCAAGCTTGACAAGTTTCATGCATTTTAGAACAAACTTCTCTCCCACGTCACCAAAACGCCCGGAGGCGGTTCCCTGACGCAACTGTGACCTGGAACGTGACCTCACATGACACAGAAGCAGTTCCTGGAACCAGCAGCGAACTCTGTGCCTGGTCATGATTTCCTTCGCCTGTGACTTCCGTGAGGCCGGAGACAAGTGACCTCTCGGTTGAACCCACCTCACCCCGAGGCCCGACTCACTCATTTCCTCTCTGGCCCAGTCTGTGTGTGCCTGCTCCGCTCGGACCAGCCTGTTCCTGTTTGGATTTCTGCAGGGAGCGGGTATAACGTTCCCTGTGGAAGATTTGGTTTGGAGCGTTGCCTCCGCCACAGCGGTGCCACATTCTTTCCTCTTCCTCCTCCGGCACAGTCTGAAGAGGGTGAAGCCCCGAACGGGGGGGATTCACACGGAGAGGAAAAGAGGTCCTTTTAGATAGGAAGGCAAACAAGCTGGTGTCACTTTACTCCTTTGTGATTCAGAAAGCCTTGGTCTGGTCTGTCGTTGTGCATCTGACTTGAAAACCATGTTTTATTCTCTGTTGTCAGCAGAACATCGGTGGGAACAAACCAAATTGTTTTGCTATTCTACCATCATGCACTTATTGCAAATAAGAGGTTGTGGGTTGCAGCTGAAAGTATTTTTCATTTCCAGGGTTGAGAACAAACCTTGAAGCTCAGATTTTTTTATTGTCATCACAGTGGAATATTTTTTTTTAATACCAAATCTAAATAAAAACCTTGGGGCACTTTTAATCCAAAGTCATTTTTATTACAGCAAGAGCTTATAGTTGCCAGTGCACATTAACTTTTAAAGAAGAATACCAGCTTTCTGTTATCCGGCAATGACTTCTAAGTTCTTATAAAAAATTACAATATATTACATTTCTTTCTCTTGGATTAACTTTCAGTCATTTCTTTGAAAACATCCCCAAACAGTGAATTATAATTTCTGATCTCATTCTCCTCTCTGCCATAAATACTTGGCCTGTGTTTCCACTTCCACTGTTATCAAGTCCTCACATTAGTGAGACTTTCCATGAGAAAAACTGTCCTGTCATCTGTGCGGGACACTTTTCAAGACGCTTGCAGTTCCTGGCAAGTTTTGGATTTATGGCTTTTTTCCCGGTTTTAAAGCAGCTGTTCTCTGACCCAGGCCAAGATTTCCCCACTGCACATTTTATGCAAATGGCCTCTCCTCTGTGCAGCAGCAGCACAGAGACAGGCCCGACAGGACTCACTTTACTGCGTTAGCGGGCGTCTGGTGTGGAGACCTCAATAAATAAATCAACCCCACTTGCATGAATCACTGAGCAGCAACATGAAGCATTTCTAACATGAATAAATGTCTGTTTTATATTCACAGGGGTGGTAGGGGGGATTATGAGTAATGTGTTTTGCATTTTGAGAAGCAGAACAAAGTTACCACTGCTAAGGAGGGTCTGTTTTCAGCCCGGTCTGTTAATTTGTTGATTTGTTTGTTGATTTGTCAGCAAGATTACACAAAAACAATAATTTTCCCAGGAAACAATTCATGGATCTTAATGAAAGCAAATTGATATTTATGAGTCTGTGCAATTTGCTGCAGCTTGATTGAATATTGTATCATCAAATAATGATGGCTGTACCCAAATTAATAATTATAACAATTAAAGAAATAAGAATCTTTAACCCCCGTTGCAAAAGCTGTTACGTGAAAATCGCACATCACAAAGTAATTTGTGTCTTTCGGATGGTTCCCTGAACAACACAAAACACTGAGTCTTAGCACCCAAATGATAAAACGTTTTGTGATCACCCCAGAGAAACTCATAAACATTTTATTGAAGTCACAGCAGGATGTGCCGGGGATTTTCAGGTCAAGGCAACTGAACCAACTTTACCCCAGAGGATCCGTTTCCTCGTTTCGAGCTGCGCTGCTCATTTTAAATGGGAGACAGAGCATCAGGAGCTTCAGTAATCGTCTCTTACTTATGATGCATGGTTTCTGCTGCAGCTGCATTGATGAAGCCGGAATCAACCAACTCTGTGTTTGTGAGGGTCTATCTATCTATCTATCTATCTATTTATCTATCTATCTATCTATCTATCTATCTATCTATCTATCTATCTATCTATCTATCTATCTATCTATCTATCTATCTATCTATCTATCTATCTATCTATCTATCTATCTATCTATCTATCTATCTATCTATCTATCTATCTATCTATCTATCTATCTATCTATCTATCTATCTATCTATCTATCTATCTATCTATCTATCTATCTATCTATCTATCTATCTATCTATCTATCTATCTATCTATCTATCTGTCTATCTATCGAAAAAAGGAAAAAAAAGTCACAAATTGCTTGACAGAAAGAAATCAGCAAGAAAGAAAGAACACAACACATGTCAAAACATTTACAAAACTTTTCAGATTCAAACATGTTTTTTCAACGAGATTTAAAAAGATGCAGATTTGTCTATTGGGAGGAAAAATGTAAACTTGGACGGTTTCCTGGTGTTTTTCGCAGTTTTCCAGTGTTGCTGTGTTCCTGCTGTACACAAGCTGACAGCAGGATGAGCAGTCACATGTCTCGGACTGCCGGAGTCAGCAGGTATTTGTTCCAGATAGATTCAAAAAACCTAAAACTCAGTCGAGGGGGGAGGCAATTCAATATTCCCTGCTGTTGTCTTTGGAAAGAGGAGGACACAACAGGACAGGGGGAACGTCCCCACCCCTCATGTCTCACACAGTAATATAGAGTAAACGCCTCCTGTGTGACTTAAGATTCCTGGTACAGCTCAGAAATGAGGCCCGGTCCAAGTTCAGAGTTGCTCCTGGGCTAGAGTTGACCCCAAAGGGACGAGTTCCCAGTGAGAGAGGTGAGGAATGTTCAGAGTCTCTCTCTCCTCGGGCTGTTTACACCTTCAGCCAGCGACCGCACGGCCGTGTCAGTTTTTATGGAGGTTTTCACAAAGTGGCTTTTGTTGGCCTGGTTTGTTCTCTTACAGTTGTTGTGTCTCTTCCTCTCCTCTGGGTCCTTGCTACTTTTTCTGGGAAGTTTTCCACCCGCAGATGAGTGTTTGGGGGCCGATCAGTGGGAGATGCACCAGCTGAGAGGCCGGGGTTAAGAAATGGGACGATTCTCAAGACGTGCACGCGCAGTACGTGCACAGAAAAATGCAGAAAGATGGTTTAACAATATTCAGCATCACAGTATACTACTCCTCTGCTTACCTGCAGGTTTTAACTCCACCCAGGTCATTTTAAAACACATAATCAGGGAAACCACCAGCTTGTGGCTTTAGGTAAACACAAAACCCATATTCTCCTCTGGTTTCTGGGACGTGAACATGTTTATTCTTTCCCTGACTCTAAGTGGTGTTTGAGGATGTTCAGTTGACTCTTGTGACCTGGTGTTATGGTTGTGAAATAACACTTTGTCTGCCAGTTGCAGATATTGTTGAGGAGTTTCTCATGAATCTAAAACAGGGCCCTTTCATTTATGGTACGACAGGAGTACAAATGAAATCACCATATGACAACACAAGTAGCCAGAACTTTCAAAAGCTTTTATTATACTGTAACACTGGGTTTGGTGCTTTTTGAATAAATATGATATAAACACCATGTGTATAACAATACAGGAAAAAATTGTTCCCATTTCCCGCCATAATTCAGTAAAACTTAATACTAAAACAAATATGTATCAAAATGAATTGAAAGAGGACTTATAATTGGTTGGTCTGTTAAACCCTTTTCTTTGCATCTCACCTGTAGAGGGTGCTACAGCCCACATCGCCCAAAAGTGTCTCTTGAAAGATGGTAATGAACTCATGGTCACACATGCGTGAATGTAAAAGTTGTGAAGCTTTTCCTTCTCCTGTTCATTCCTAACGTGTGTGAACAGGGAGCAAAGCAAACGTTTTTCAAATGGAGATTAACTTTGGTGAACTTTGACCTATGATATCCTCTTAGCATGAGTACAAGCGAGTTACAGTGGATAAAGTTTGGGTTATCAAATGTTAAATATATAAAATAATGCAACATCACAGAACTTTGCCGAATAATCCTCAGGTCCTTGTAGAGCAAATCTTATGGTCTCTAATTAAAAAAATGACAGTGTATGCTTTTCTGTGTTTAAAGTAGGGTGTGGTTGACTCCACTTTTTACTTTTACACCATTATTATGTACAATGAGTCTTCTTGCCGAGCGAGGGACAACAGCAGTGCAGTTTGACTTTATGAAGATGATCAGCCTCACGGTTACCAAATGTGTCACTGAGAGGAATCCCAGGTATTCTCTTACAACCCCGACTATGCACTGGAGTTGCAGGAGACTTCTTTTCAAGTTTTTTGCCGCGTCATGTGATTCCTGTGCAGCTAAATGTCTGGAGTTGTCTGAGTAATGGTCCTGGACAGTTTGGTCGGGGGTGTCTGCTGCGTGCCCCACGTGCCACTCCTCTCTCGTCACCACCTCGCTAAATATAGAACGACACATATCCAGCTTCACAACTGTTTTGATTGCTCCAGATATTTCTGGAAGCAGATGTTTGAGATGCCGGTCCACGGAGTCCTCGACGGCTCACGCCAGTTTTTTATTAAGTATGCACGCTCATCCCTTTAATCTCACATCACAGCCGCTCAGGTTGCATTTCAACCGCCTCTGATGACGGTTCCTCTTCTGATCCCGGCTCGTTTTTTTTTGTTCCATTATGAATTAATATTAGTCAAATACTCGTCTCTGCAGCGTCTGATGTTCTAAGGATCATGTGTGAGTCGCTCGGGGGGGGCCGAGGCTCCAGTTTCACAGACTGCCAGAGAGGTTTTGGTCATTTTATCAATTATGTTTGTTTATTCCATTTTATGTTGCTTTCATTGTAAATGTCACTCAAAAAATCACAGAATAAAGTTTTATAGACAAATAATACACAACAAACTAAAGTGAGCTCTTGCTTTACACTTGCTGCAAGGACAGACTGTGCTGAACAGTTGCTGATAACAGTGTGCAGAGAAACAACAGCATAACAAATTACTGCAGTAAATCAAAGTCTGCATCAAACATTGTGTGGTTGTGTGGATCCGGAGCCGGCGGTTGTTTGTGCGTAGGTGAAGATCAAGACTTGTTTGAGTGACTTTGAATTAGTTGTTCCACAAAAAGAATCAAATCTTTCCCTCGGCTGAATTGAGTAAGGTCAGCGCGAAGGTCTCGTGAGTGAATGAATGATTTATGCTCTTATTCGCCCACAATCCCTTCTTGGATGAGAACAGATACGCACGTCATAGCGCGATGACGGAAGCTGCTCACGCCTTCAATAATGTCCTGCAGCTATTTACCTTATTTAACTTCTTCACATATACTTTCCACATCACATATGGAGTTTAAAAATCCATATTTTTCAGAGGAAGTTGAGTTTATTACTATTTGTCATGTGTCTCTTGACCCACAGCTTTCATTAAATCAGCTCTGAGAGGTAGCTGAAGCTGATGCTGCCTGTTCACCGCCTCTGGCTATTTCATGTGGTTGCATTCTTACCTGACACACAACCCTTCTGCTTGAATAGATTTCCGTCTGAGCTGCAGCCGTGGTTTTACAACTTTGGGTGGGATTTTTTCTCTTATTAGAGCAGCGTAATTAAAGCATTAAAAAAGGAAAGACAACAGCTGCCACAGGAGGAAAAGCTTTAATCAGCATTAATCGGAAAAAAGCTCAATAGGTTTTGTGCATTAGGGGGAAAAGAACAATCACTCTGTATTTAATCAGAAATGTGCTTTAGTAGATAAACAAAACAAGAATAACAACTTTTGAAAACTAAGGAGTGCAGATACCTCCATAAAGGCCCAACAGTCCATGAATCCACGAATCAATTCCAGTACAAACATCCAGTATATTTATTTGGTTCAGATTTATTTTGTATTATGTTTGCAATCCCCCAAACAAGCCAGATCGAAAATACAACCTCCTTGGTGGAGATAATTAGATTTACCTCTGCCAACACTGTGTCTTGCAAGATCCACCAATTTCCACCAAACTTTCAGAAGAACTGATGAGAAGTTTTGCCCTGATCTCACAATGTTAAAGAAACACTCAAATAAATCCACCTCTTCTTCTCTAATCCATACTGCGTCCTTCCATCAAGTCTTCTTCCAATCCGTTTAGTAGTTTTCGAGTAATCTGTCAGACAAGTGCCGAAAAAAACTAATCTTCTCGGTAGAGTTGAGGAAAGGTGTATTTTAAGAGAAGAGTTCAAAGGTGTGAGAGGAGCCGGGTGATGGGAAATGGAAACCCTCCAGGAGTAAAGAGGAGAGATTCACTGGCTGAGATACTTTCATTCAGGTCGGCTGAATAAAATCCGCTCAGACTTTTGCTTTTGAAGGAATAAGCGGGAAAAAAAGAAAAGATTCTGGCTTCACTCCAAACCTGACAAAGTTGTTCTTACACGTTGTGAAGTCGTGAAAAGACTCTTCACCTTCTGAATCGTGTGGGGTTTTCTTTAGTGTAAGAAACGTGCTTTGACTTGACTTTATCTCACGTGTGTTGACATTCTTTCAATTTTCTCCTCCAAAAAACTCCTTATCAGCACTTTGCTCATTTCCGAACAGGCAACCCGGCAGTAAAAAGGTTTTGTTGTGTCTTATGGGCTTCTGGGTTCTGAGGGATCTCTCTTCTTCCCTCATCCGACCGTGTGAAATACTTCTGGAGTCTGTTGGCAGCGAAGGGGACGTGCAGGGTTCCAGCTGCAGAGGATGAGGTAAAGGTCAAACTTCATGACCCGAGAGTTATTGAGGGCCTTTAGGAAAACAGTGTCTAATGCTGCAAAACAGAAAAGGTCAGATTGCCACCGCATAGTCAGTCGCTGGATTTTGCAATTTTTCTAATTAAATAAATAACTTATGTTGGTTGTGTTTACGCCGCTCACTGACAGGAAGTTACACATCTTGACAAAATAGGAGAAATATTATAACTAAATCCAAACATCTGTTTATTCAATCTCACATCTATCCATTATTTACGAAACATTTTATAGTATTTCCTGAATCAAACAAATTTTGGGCTTCCCACCTGGCGTTTGTGTATATTTTAAAAGTTAGTTCAATATCAGTAAACTTTGAATAAACAGTCGAACAAAACTCATAAATGTAAGTAAAGTTGTCGATCGTGACAACAAAGTCAATGAGGATTGATTGACTTGACTTCTGCTCACTGGGGCTTCATCAATACTACTGCGTGTTCCCTGAAGTACACATCCACATTACTAAGTGTACTCTGAAGTACTCACTTACACTTCACAGTTTTAGATCCGCTGAAATAGAGAAGTTTGGAAACAGAGTGAGCCCTGTCTCAGTTAGCAAATTCTGGATCTGCAGATGTTTGGAAACTTTGACGGAGACACTGACAAACACTTGCTTGTGAGGTCCCAGGCTCCAGTCACATGACTCACTTTTTTGGAAGAAAACAACCGTCAATGACCTAAATTACAAAGTGTTTCTGCATTTCACAGTTTCACAAAGAAAAAGAAAAGGCCAAGCAAACAGCAGATATTCCACAAACAGGCATTTTAAGCTACAGCCTCTAAACCAGAGACCAAACTCCCTGAGAGTGAGACGGACCAGCTTCATCCACAGTCTGTTCCATGTTCTGTTTATGAAACCATCACTTGAGAGCAAACTAATTCAAAAGTAAATAAATAAATGTCATAATAAACAAGTGACTCTGCTTCTGGGCACATGATTCACCATGGGCGAGTGGTGAACAGCGGCTAATGGGAAAAGTGACATCAAGGCATAAACCAGAGTGATTATCGGAGCCGAGCTGAGGAATCAGAGAATAAAGAGCTGCTCTGTTTTGGATGCTGTTTGGAGTCGGACCAGGCAACAGCCAGCTGGGCACGGCTCAGATGAACCATCCCGCCGGGGAGAGTAACTTCCCATAAACTGACTCGTCTCATTTTCCGTTTTTACCGTTCCACTGGAAGGACAAGAGAGTTCCACTTATAACCCAGAACGGGAAGAGTGAGAGTGAGAGATATTCTTTTACTTTGCAAACATGAGTGAACATGTCAGGCCTGTCATGTAGAGAAGAGAAGATCAAAGAATTAGAGTGTAGACATTTCACAAACCAGCCTGAAGGGACGACCTATGCTACAGCCTGCCACCAGGGGGTGATACAGACACTTTGGCTTCGCTTTTGGGGATTTGTTATGTCGAATACAGACCCCCCCCACACACACACACACACCAAACAGTGAATTGTTGTTTTACTACATATTAAAAAACTTCTTCCCGATTTGCTTTTTTCTGCTGATATCAAATAACTGCTGAACTTTTGGTTTCTTAAAAAAGAGGAATATTGTTTGATTTCTGCAATATGAATACCATGACTCATCTTTTTTCAAAGGGGAAAAGCTAAACTGCAGAGTTGAACCCGTTGTTTTCACAGTGGTTCACTTTTGTCAAGGCAGGTCAGGGTTCCCATGTCCGTGTGCATCTATGCACATATTGTTACAAACATCGTTCAAAGGGTTATCCTTTTGTCTGCCTGTGTGTGCGTGTGTGTCCTGGTGTGAGAAAAATGCGAATCGCACATGCGTGTCGAGAAGGTAAGTTCCGCTGCTGAGCACTGTGGGAACGTGAGGGTTTTCTCCTACACACACACACAGAGCCATAGACGCCACCGACACACTAATGCGGGCACACAGGGGTTAAACCAACAGGCCAGTGAATGCCCTGCATGGCCACCGGGAAAAGACCCTCAAAGCCCCCGAGCGAGAGCCCAAAGCTCAATGTTTACGGCCCCATGGAAAACAGGCAGCGTGCTCAGGCTCAGGTTTCACAGTCACAGACTATTCCTGATCTCACTTTGAGTCCACATTCAAAATAACTTTGCTAATGCATTTTTTACAGACCCCTGGAAATAACTGCATTGTCCTCGTCGAGAGATGTTTTTGTCTTTTGACAGGAAATAAATGATGCACATTTTAAAACACACTCAGAATAAAAGCAACTTTTACACAAACACAATAAAGTTGATGTGTCTTCAACTGACGGATAACTTGAAAATCCCATGATGTCACATTTCAGGACAATAATTCAATATCGCTAAGTTGACAGGAGAAGCTTCGGATGAGAGCTGAAATGATTTTATCTGTCAAGGTGGAAAACTTTTGACACAAAACAAACTTTTATTGACAGCTTCAATAATTAGAAAAAAAAAGTACAAAAATAAATAAATACAATAAAAAACAAAGGGTTATGGTTAAAGCAAGTGTTTTTGTAGTGAAATAAAGTCACAAGAGAAAAGAAAAGTTCTTAAAGTCCTTCAATTTAAAAATGTACAGTCACTGTCCCAGTTCTCCTCCAATCATCATGATAAATGATCACATTGGGGCTTTTTTTAAGAGAAAAGATATAAAAGATTCAATAAGTCATCGTTCAGTGTAAAATGTTCTAAACCACATTCAGACGATGACTTATCATGTCGTTCTTTGTCGTCACTCAGAGTGAAAGTGATATATGCTGGAAGCCTCAGGAGGAGGAGAAGCTTTAACGTGTTCTTTACATAATGACGACTGCGTTTTGGCCTCCGGGGAGAGAAACGAGAGAAGAGAGAGAAACGAGAGAAACGAGAGAAGAGAGAGAAACGAGAGAAGACTCGGCAGACGGAAGTAAAACTAATTAGTTTCCTTCAGTCAGAGTTAAAGTCAAAGTCATACATAAGTTAAATTAAAGAGTTTCTCAGTATCTCATGAAAATGATGAGTCAGATATGTTTCCTTACATCCATTGATTAATTGAATGCTTTGCAAATACAGGGTTATGAACAAGAAATCGTACATGTCGTTTTTTATAGTTAGTCGGTGATTCATAATAAGTCCTTCATTAAGAAAATTCATTTTTTTAAATTAATATAGAAAATATTTTATAATGACTTCTTTATCCTGTTTGATTTGTATAATATTCCATTTGAAAGGACATGACCCTGAGGATCAGGGCCACATTTATGTATGCTCTCATACTCTCATGTAATAATAACCTGATGTTTTTTATCCAGACTACATTTTTAAAAAATGTAAATGTTTAAGGCTCCAGTGTTTTGTTTCAGGACAAAGTAAAGTCACAGGGATCAAAGTGTTAATTTGTTTTTTTTGGAGCTCGTCACGCGTTCATTGTGACGACTTTGATCCCGTGTGCGTTGATGTAGGTGAGGAGGACCTTGGCCCGCCTCTCGATGACATCGATCAGCTTCTCGATGCCCGTCCGGCCGCCCTGGCTCTCCCAGTACGTCTGGTCCAGGAACAGAGACTGGAGGAGTCGCTCCCTCAGCCTCCTGCTCCTCAGCACCGACACCGCCTGCTCCGGCAGCCTGCACAGACAAGTGGGGGGAAGGTTCATGTCCGAGGAGCAGAGGTGATCTCCGCTGTTTCACTCTCTGCAAACAGCTGTAAAGGACGTTGCATGAAAATATGATTCGGCTACAACTTTATCTTTAGCTTTAACGCTGCAATACAGAGAAGAATTACTAACCTCGGAGTTAAAGGCACTGAAAACAACATCTGGAGTGAAAGAACAGATTTGTACCTGTTCTACACTCCATATGTCAAAGTATAAAATAAATCCAACCCAAGTTATATGTTTTCTGTTCTTTGGAACTGAGAGAAGAGCCAATAAAATGAATAAGAGAGGGACTGTGACGATGAGTTAACACGCTCACTATAAACCTGACTCACAAAAGTAAAGATAATTTATGTAATGCTACTTTTTTATCACTTTTTCCAAGTTAATTTTTGTGGTTTATTAGACTTTTCCTTGTTAAATCTGATTCAGCCTTATAGTCTAGTAAAAGTCCTGGATAATCAGAGTTATAATATTTATTTTTAGGCAGAGTTTGAATTACCTTCACGGTCATTTGTTGCGGCTGTTGTTTGTGATGCTGTTGAACTGTGTTACTGAGAGGTATTTCACATGTTACCACAATCTATATAAATGAGGGCACTGAATTCAGAGATGTCTCTCTGGATAACACAACACAGTCAAACCGTAACACAACCTCCAAGTTGATTAAGTTGAGTAAACACCTCCACAAAACTCTGTCAGCAAACCAAGATAATTACAAACCGTTGAATTATTTGTGCAGACCTTTGAGGTCATGTTTTTGCACCTCTCTGTTTTTTCTATGTGGGTTTATTTGTTGGTTTGTGTGGAGGATAACACAAAAAATTCACAATACACGGGTCAAGAAGGGAAGGTTTTGTAACCATTTCAACTTTTTAAGCAACTTTTCCAATAAACCGTAATGACGTACCGATCTCTGATGAAAGTGCCTGAAATAAAATAACTAGACCTCAGTGTGTTCAGCTTTTATAAAAGTCAAAGATGAAAAAAAAACATTCAGGTCAACGAAGAATCCAACATGACATTAAAATAATATGTCTTTTGAAAGCAGCAAAATTTTGACCCTTATGAGTAGAAAAGAAGCAACAGTTTCCAAGAGGAGACACCAGTGTTCTCGCCCCCCCCACACACCACACTGTCTCCCCAGTGCTACCACTCTGAGTTATTGATCAGATTATGGATGAAATAAAAGCAAAGTCTGTGAAGTGAACTTTCAAACTACATATCCAATCCGATCAACAGGAACATGACATTTAGTGCTGTGTATACTTGCAGGTTTTTAATTTGACGAACTAGATCTAAATTCTTTAAAATGTTCTTAAGGTTGAAGACTTTTGAATTAAAAACATTTAAAAGTTCCAAATGTGATTAGAAATGACTTGTTATCATCTTATAAAGCTAATTTGTAATATGTGCAAAACTTAAAATCCAGTTTTTTATAGTAGTTTATGTATGTAAGTATCTGTCTATCTATCTATCTATCTATCTATCTATCTATCTATCTATCTATCTATCTATCTATCTATCTATCTATCTATCTATCTATCTATCTATCTATCTCTCTATCTATCTATCTATCTATCTATCCATCCATCCATCCATCCATCCATCCATCCATCCATCCATCCATCCATCCATCCGTCCGTCTCTCAGTCTAAACTTACTCAGTGATCCCCTCCAGCAGCCTGAAGTCCAGGTTGTCCTCGTTGCGGTCGAAGAAGCCCTTGTTGTTGGCGAACACAAGGTGTCTGGGGTCGTGACCCCTGTGGAAGATGTTGGCCAGTAGGAGGCGCTCCGGGTCCCCGCACTCGGAGCGGTGTCCGAGCTCCACGCACTCGTCCTCCTGCCGGGGCCGGAACCCGCAGCAGCTCCCGTCCAGGCGGTTGTGAATCTGAAGAAAGACATTGTTCTTTGTGTTTGATGTTGTGAGAAGAGAGCAGAAGATGATGCATATGGATTTCTCTGTCGTATTGGTATTTCAGATTCCTTTCCTCTCCCTTTTGAAGTGTTTGATGATCCTGCCTATCAAAGACTTTTTTGTCCTCCCTCAAAATTCAAACGACTTTCCCAAGCCTCCAAACTCTCTTATCCACTGATCGTCTTGCATTTGATCCACCATTTGATCTGTGGAGGTTTTTATAGGTGCTACCAGATATAGAGGACGCAGCATCTGGGAGGTTTGATGTCTCAAGTATTAGGAGCCTCTCAC
Source organism: Pseudopleuronectes americanus (assembly GCA_038501795.1). NCBI lineage: Eukaryota > Metazoa > Chordata > Actinopteri > Pleuronectiformes > Pleuronectidae > Pseudopleuronectes > Pseudopleuronectes americanus. The sequence continues at coordinate 21,594,349 of CM076723.1, forward strand.
AAATGGAGCACATGTGAGGATTTGGGAAACTCGGTTGAGTGAGCATCCACCAACAAATAGAGATGAACAGAAAACATTCCAGAATATACCTGTCAATCAAACCAATAAGCCCCTACTCATGTCCCTTGATAATATTGTCGAGCAAAAAGTTCTAATCTCTCCAAACTCAACTTCCTGTGTCATAGACTTTGTCTCAGTTAATGAACACAGGAGGAATTTAAAAATTTGACTTTAGCCTGATGTGTAACAGAATTCTAATCAACTAATAAATGATAGAAGCTCATGAGCCTCATCATTTCCTCAATGGTGTCGAGTCCATGGTCGTTCTCCCTTGGAGGTTGATTCAGGACAAGCAAATCTCCCTCTATGACATGAATAGACCTGATTTCAATGTTATTCAGGACCTAATAGATGAATCTATAGCTCCAATATATTCAGGTCACTTATATCTATAATGAATGTTTTATATGGTTCATGGAATATAGCTCTGCCATTTTAGAACTACGTCTCAATGTATATTGGAGATTTAGAGAAGATTTGGTAGTTTGGCCTATTGGGCCTCTGCACAAGTATATGTGCTCTACTGCAAGTCTAGTCTATATATGTATTCATAAGGAATCTGAAAAGAAGAATATCACATTCTGGGGCACAATGACCTCAACAGCAAATTTACTATTTTGAAAACCCTCACGCTGCGTCCTGGACTCCTTCATGATCAACAGATTTATGTCAGTATATCTCCTGCAGAACAAAACAAAAGGCCAAAGCTCAGCAAATGTGTCCTTAGAGCCAAATGTGACCGAGAGAGAATCCTCCTACACAGGAAACAAGACATGTATTCAGCCAAAGGATATTAAACCGGTCTTTTCTACAGCAGCAACAGCTGTTGGAGGGAATTTCTAATGTCAGACAAAAAAAAGCTAAAGTCATCTTTGAAGCATTTTTGGAATTCAAAGAAGCCTGCGGAGACTTTAAGCCAAAACACAGCGTTTTCTTTCGTTGAATCAAATGTGAAAATGAATCGACAAATCCTTTGTTACCTGTAACAAGAAGTCAAACAGAGCGAGTTTGCTCCACTCGTAGTGATGAATCGAGCGGCAGTCGGAGTCAGGCCTCGGGTTGATGTTTCTTTGCCAACACCTTTGCTTCAGGGATCTCTGGTAGCCCCCCCATGTCAGCCTCACAGTGGCCCGGCCCGCAGCGAGGCCCTCTGGGTACAGAGACGCGTCCCACAATGCCACTGGACATGGCCGGCCGTCTAAAACAGGGAAGGATGCACAGATCAGACGCACGGTCAGGTTTCAACAACTGCTCAGTCTCACAGAGTTTTTTAAGCCTATTTTTATCCTGGAAAAACTTACTGACCAGTGGGCACACTGGTGCCGTCACTGGAATTTATGCAGTTAGCACACACATGCCTGGAGGCTGCACAGTATCTGCTGCGGGTCACTGAGCTCATCACGACTGCAGCGAGACGGAGAAGGGATTTTCTTTCTTGCAAGATCTGTTCATGAAATGAGTTATTCATATTTGTTCATGTCCTGGCGACATCATCTCTCGCAACAAAGAGCAGAAGGGAAGTGGAGTGATGTGTTTTAGAACGCCGAGTTGTGTATTTATGAATAGTTAATACTTTAATTTGGCACAGCGTTCATTTCAAATCAAAGCACGGACAAATCAAACTCTGTGTTGTTTGTCAGGGGCAAAGTTTTGTATTATTTTATTTTGCTTGAAGACTAAAGTCATGTTGGTCATAGATGGAATAATGGTGGTGAAAACAAACAGCTGGTCACCTGCTGTTTAAATGTTCCTCAGGTTCTACTTACACCGACTGGAAGAGCTTATAACTCTGCTTAATGTTTGAATTGAATTTATAAAGTTGATTCTAGGACATTCAAACATGACTTTTGTAATAGAATCTAGCCTCAACGCAAACTCCCTGATGTCAGTGACACGAGGAAAAGAAAAATTCCTGACGACGACTTTTATCTAGTTGGATTATTATGAGTTTGATTGGGTTGGATTATCAGAGCCCATCTGTCACAAGGCTACACCCACATCTGTTTTACAGGAAAATCCAATGAATTCATCCATGGAGGCGATGACTTACACAATAAACTGGTTTGATTTAATGAAGTGATTTATGTTGCCGGGGAACAATTGTTGCGCAGCGAGATCACTGAACAAGGCAAACTGTTTCTATCACCTAAAACCAATTCTGGCCTCCGTCCATTGGCTTCCTATCTCTTTTAGAATTGATTTTTGATTATTCTTAATCACCTCTAGACGATCCAGCTCTGGAACAACTGAGCTCTTCACTCTGTTCAAAACCTAACAGGCTCAATCTGTTCCACTTTAAATATGATCGAACCTCTGGAGCTTTGGCTCCTCGCCTCTGAAGCAGCCTATTAGATCAGCTGACTCTGCAGCTTCTTTTACATTTTGTTTTGAACGTACTTTTATAGATTTGACCTCCGTTGTGTGAGCGGGTTTTTCCAGGGAGTTGTTTTCATTTGTGTAAGTGAATACCTGCATCTGTTTATGCACCTTTCATTATTTACACCTCTCATAATCTTTTAATGATATTTGTTTTGTGATGATAATGTAATATTGCATGGTTTTTTGGTCCTGGGAAAAAAAAGATTTGCTTATTCACTTGAAAAGTGCTAAAAATTGTAATATCTCAGAATCTACAGCAAAGCTGCATTGGTTCACTTGGGGTCTTGGGTGTTATTCGTGTTTTTATCCATTTCCCTAAAGCACTGATGACATTTTTATGGTGTTGATGGTGCAATTTGCAGTTTAGATCATGAACACATAAAAAGTTGTGCACTCATGAAACCGTCGAAGTTAGAAAATGTAATTTATCCTCCTCATGCAGAATCTTCCTCTCCCTCCTCACTGCTCTGTGTCCCTCCCTCCTCTTCTTCTCACAGCCACGCTCAGCAGTTTCCACTCTGTGCAATGAGCTACTCTATGTCCCTTATGGAATCAACTTTGTTTTAAAAGTGGCCAGACTTTACATCCAACTTGTATCAAACTCCATCCGGGGGACCTACCGTGTAGAAATCTGAACTTTCTGCCCACGGCCGGTAGCGTCCTGTTCAGCCCCAGCACTCTGTCCAGATGGAAAGCAAAGACCTCAGTGGTGTCCACGGGGCTGGTGATGACTCCACACCGCCCCACGCACACACCGCCCCGTGATGTCGTGTGGTTTCCTCTGGTCCTGGTCTCCCCCTCAAACACCAGGAGCGGTGATGGAGACTCCCCACGAGAAACTTCTCTGATGCGCAAAACTTTGGCATCCGCAAGAAAGCGCATGGCTCCCACGTCCTGTGCGCTGAACCACTGCGGTGCGCGCTGGCTGTAGATTCGTATGGAGCTGACGTTAGCCGCCTCATCTCTGTGAGAGCTGTGGATTACATCTAAAGATTTATAATCCACATCCCTGGTTTCTTTCAAGGAAGTCTTGGGTGCAAAGTGGCGGTTAATCTGCCCCGCGTCTCGCTCCAAAGCGCCAAGTTTGTCCTGCGTAAAAGCGGAACTGGCTGATTTATTCTTTCTCAGCTTCCTCCTGAGCTTTGGCCTGATTGTGCCCCGAATATTCGCAGGTTTCAGGCGCTTGAACTTGAGCGTGATGTACACCACGTTGGACCGGGTCGGGACCACAGAGCTCTCACCGGTGGGCAGGTCCGCAGAGTCCAGAAAGGCACCATCGGTCTCAAGTCCACGGGTGTGTCGATACTTGTCTGTCCGTCTGTCCCGTTGCTGCTGAGAGTATCCAACGTATGAAACCACAAAAAGCAGATAGACCGCACATAGGGTCGCGATGATCAAACTCCTTCTGGAGAGGGGGCACCTCCAAAAGCTGCTCGTCAGTCTCAGGACAGGGAAGCACAGCCAGAGAGAGCGAGACTGCCCCATTAGAACTTATGTTATCTTCATGGTTGAGTGTCTTTTTTGAGCCAAACTCGAACCAGGGAGGAGCACACAACTTCCCAAACGCATCCTGGAAGGGAGGACTCGTGGCCACTCGAGGGCACAGACACTATTGCGCACGGTGCGCAGTGGACGGCGCTGCTGGGAAACCACCCTCCAACCCAAACATGAAGTGAATACTGTCTTTGCTCTGTTAGATGCAGGGTGGACACATGTTGGGATGCGCGGGGACAGGGACACCTCATGGACGCGTTGTGAAGTCACCAAACAGCTCGCATCCCTCTGGCCTGTGTGTCCCTGGAAATTCTCCTTAAACCACTTTTAAAAAGTAGATATTAAAAATGAGTGACAGCTATGCAGGCTAAATGTTTTAATAGCACTTTGACACAATATTTGCTTCTATATGGATCTTTATGGATTAAATATATCACAACTGCTGCCACAATCTCATGGTTGAGGCCTATTCAGCTCTGAGGACACTACATTTAACAGGGACTAGATTTAAATCCATAGGCCAAAGACGAGGGGGATAAATTACACATTCATTCATTCATTATGCATCAATGTGTTTTAGGCGACATCTGCTGGCGCTTGTTCTTAATTGCCTGCGTGCAGGCTAATCATATCGAATAGACTAGAATGTACTAGAATATAATCGATTAGAATATATAAGATTAGAATATAATAGATTATAATAGACTAGATAACAATAGCCAAGATTACAATAGACTATAGACTAGAATATAATAGACCAGAATAGACTGGACTAAACTGGAGTAGACTAGAATAGAGTAGTTTTTATAATAGACTAGAATGTACTAGAATATAATAGATTAGAATATAAAATACTAGAATATAACGGATTACAACAGACTAGATAACAATAGACAAGATTACAATAGACTAGAATAGATTAGAATATAATAGATCAGAATAGACTAGACTAGACTACATTAGACTAGAATAGAGTAGATTAGAATAGACTAGATTAGTTTAGAATAGACTATGGACTAGAATATACTTGAAATAGAATAGATTAGAATCAACATCAGGAGGTTGCTGGTAGGAAATAAGGGCCGAGTGCAGCAGATCATTTTCACAGGATTTCCTTAGAGCAGGTTTAAATATAGAACTATTGTTGTGGACCATCGTCTGCTGATGAACAGATAAGCATTGTCAACTTCAATGTGTGTATGTGTCTGTTGAGTAAAAAGTGTGTGTGTGTGTGTGTGTGTGTGTGCTATCTGTAGGGGGTGTCCTGTCCCCTGTATGTGAAAGACGCCGACCCAGGTATATTTATGACATTCCAAAAAAGGATCAAATGCAAAGATAAACGGTGAGAACATTTAAATAAATAAATACCCAAAATATAAGGATAATAATCAAATATAAAAAAATATGAATGTAAATAAATTATAACAATAAAAAAGGAAATATATAATATAATATAATATAATATAAATATATTAATAATAACTAAAATGGGATTATTTCATCTAATATTAAATTGTCTCTGTCTCTGTCCCCTGCAGCCTCATGTATCAGACTAAGCGATTAGGTAAGTGGCTGCACCTGATGTCATCGTCTCCTCTCTGCACACACACTCACACACTCACTCTCTCACACTCATTCACTGCCTCGGCTGGCTTTCACACTGTGGCCATATCGAGAAACAATATCTAGATCCAGTTTTAACATGTTTCAAGTGAAATGTCCCCCTTGGCTTTTATTAGTCACCTCTTTGTTGATGGTGAGCTGTCACAGCGCTGAACAAGGTACGACATGTGCAACTGAACGAGTGAGTGAGTGTGGGCCTGTGTGTGGGTGTTGGTGTCTGAAATCTATTGAATTTTTTATTTTTTGGCTTTAAAACTCCTCCAGGGGCCCAGTATGGTGGAAATACAGTGTTTGGGAAACTGGAAAGATTTGATTACAACTTCAACTCAACCGACACGACTCACTTTGTCTACGGAATCACTGCAAACGTGGTTGCTGTGTTGTTGTATGGAAGCAACTTTGTTCCTATCAAAAAGACGGAGACCGGAGACGGTAAGAACACAGCGCCTCATTTCATCTAAAGAAACGATTTAATCTACTTTGACATCCTTGAGTGCTTTAAAAAAGGTTGATGACCTACTCTCTGTTTACAGGGATGTTTTTTCAGTGGGTGAACTGTGCAGCAATATGGATTGTATCTATGGTTGGAGACTTGATTCTAAATTCGCCCAAATTCCACCCTTTCGCAATGCTTGGAGGAGCAATCTGGGCCACAGGTGATTTATCATTAAAGTGAAACTTTTTCCTCGTATGATCCTGAAGTTGTTCTCAAACGGAATTAAGTCTTCAAGGGTCCATCTGGATGTTTGTAGCAGCAGATGGACTCAAAGCGTCCGACTTAGCATCCGTCTGCTTCCGTCCATCTTAAAAAGTTGATGCACTTCTGTGAGAGTTGAGAACAACTTTGAGGACACTCGCTCCAACGTGTCCCTACTTCATGCTACGCTGCCATGAGGTGCACAACATATGTTACATGTGACAAGGCACTGTGCTGGCAGAAGTTACTCTTAGCCGAATCCCTTTATGAGCTTAGCTGCCATGCCATATTTTATTTTCTTCCAGCTGTGAGGAGAATGTGGACAACACAGAGGGCAGTGCAACAATTTCCCCCTGATTTAAAATCCCTCAGAACCTTGTATATTGTCCCTCTTGTCTTTATTGGTTGTGTGAATGGTGCACTATAAGATAAACTTCCCGCTTAATTCTCCTTCCATGTCGTCCACAGGAAATATAGCAGTTGTTCCAATCGTTAAAGCCATCGGCCTCGGCCTTGGGAGTTTAATTTGGGGATCCTCTAGTTTGTTGATGGGCTGGGCCAGCTCAAGGTGAGTCAGACAATATATGGTATTCTTTTAGTTTTCTTTTGGTGACTTGTAATTGAACTGTAACTTTTGAAAAGGGCCTTCTGAGACATTAATGGTGTGAAAGCAATTCTTTTTGGTCCACTTTCTGGCATTAAATCAAGGAATGGTGTGTGTCCCTCTCAGATTCGGCTGGTTTGGGATTGCTCCTCAGGATGTGTCCAAGCCGATATTAAATTACTGCGGAGCCGCGTTGTGTCTGCTGAGGTGAAATGTCTCCCACCTTCTACCCACTGACGTTTTTATTTTGGCTGTTGCAGCAGCAAAGGAATTGTGTTCATTTTTTGGGGGGGATGACAAATATTATTTTTGTTTTGTTCCAGTGGGCTGATCTTTTTCTTTGTGAAAGCAGACGTGGACGTGAATCCCAGTTCAGAATCAATTCCATTACTCATCGACAGGGTGAGTATATTGATCTGGCGCTTGTTTTTCTCACCTTCTCGCAGGAATGTACATTTTAATGATATTCTCAAGTAAAATGTGGGGTTTGATCAATTCTTGCTGCTCTTGTTCCCAAAGGGAGTTGTGAATACTCTTGATTGTTGTGAAGGACGCCACAACCTCAGTGATAGAACTTTGTTATTTTTCCGCAGAGAATTTATTCAGGCAGTTACGGACCGACCGGCTCTGAGTTCTGGATAGACCAGATCGGGCAGAAGACCAGGCGGGTCATGTGAGCTCAACTCATTAGAAATCAGTCGGCTCTCAGGAATAAATTTGACTATGTTACATTATACAGCTACCGGCCTTTTTTAATCCTCAATGTGACGTGTGTAGGAGTTGAATCACATTTATTAACTGCTCACTGAAACCATTTAATTCAGCTAACTTATCATTGATTTATGCTGCCTTTTAAATGGAAAAAGAGACGTCCCAGCATTTCCAGGAAAACTAATTCAATCTATGGAAGTGTGTGGAACTGCTACTGAAACAATGAGATCTAATTGTCTGCGTGGACGGTAAAATCTTTACGGATGATAGCTCAATACACCAAGTTAAAGAACACTTATCTTAGTCTGCTAAGTGTGAAATTGCTTGAAATTCATTCATTCCCAGCCACCCATTTTATCAGCATTGAAGAGAATCCTTGAATGAACTTTATAAATTGAACAGTGGAGAGTAAACAGCGGCCGTTATGCAGTTCTTCACCCTGCGGCGACTCCTCTTCCTCAGAGGCTGCCTGCTGGCCGTGGTGTCGGGGCTGCTGTACGGATCCTCCTTTGCACCGATCCTCTACATCAAAAGCCATTCATCGTGCCAGGAATGCATGTTCAGAGGTGCCAGTGAATACGGTATGGAATCAATAATAACAACTTTAAATATTACTATACCCACACATGCACCTTAGAGAAACTTAATGGGGGAGGGGGGTGGGGGACAGTCAAAAAATGATTAATGCCTTCTCAATTTAATGTGCCCTAGTGTTGGTCTATAAATAACAGTGGCTCCACCAGAGGACTTTGTTTAATATCCGGTTTTCTGAAGGAGTCTCTAAAGTCACTGCGTGTGTGAAGATCTCAAAAATAAAATGTCTTGCTGCTCCTTTGTTTTGATTTTGATTTTCACTTTATTCACCGACTTCCTATAGACACAAGGAACGATGCAGCTGACTTAACCTTTTCTTTATTGCAAAACCAGAGGTGAACACAATTGATGTATTGTCCTCCACAGACCTCGACTATGTGTATGCGCAGTGCTCTGGCATTTTTGTCACCAGCACGATGTACTTCACCGTCTACTGTGTTGGTATGCGCAACAGACCCAGGGTTTACTCCAGGCTCATCCTCCCAGGTAAAGGTTTTGACAGACATGTTTTCTTCAAGCTTGTGACATGATTGTGGTCTTTTTGAGTCATTGACTGAAATGGAAACCGTTTTATGCCCATCAAGGACCAGATTGTTGTATAAGTGTAGATTTATAATATCTATTCCCTCTGAGGCTTATCAAGTTATGTCTTGGGGACACTGGGAGTAACTGAGGGGTCATAAGGTCACTGCAAAATGCTCCTTATCAAACTATTTCCTTTCTGTAACTTGAGATTTCTTTTTCTAAAGTAAATGGAAAAAAAGTTTTCACAATTTAAATTTAGTTAATTTTGAAAAGAACAGCAACCCACAGTCTGTCTTTAATTCTGGCTCAACTTTCTTTTCTATCTACATCTTCAGTTTCTGGTGACATTGGCAGAGATGTGTTCATTGAGCTCTGCAGAAATCCTTGAGCCAATTCACCAGGCAGCATTTCACTTTGGCCTGAGACTGTCTATTCCAAAAATACAACTTTCCCGAAAAAAACATCTGAAACCAAAGCTGTGTCATTTTTCTTTAAATTGTTGGACAAAGCCAGGCTGCATTTGAAGAAATCCTGAGAAAATTGGGTTTCTTAGACGTATTCAGACATTACTTGATGGGATGAAAATTGTCGGGGGATTAAAGATGTTGAAGAAAAATGTTCTTCTGGTAAATTCAGCTTTTTTTCCCCCTCATCAAATACTTTAAAAGGAAACTGTCATAAAAGTCAAAGCTGTAACAGGTTAAGGCAGAATAATCTTGATGTTTAAAAAAAAATCCATTTAAGGTTGGAACCTCCTGTGTGCACCACCCTTTGTTGTCTGTGCCAAAACCACAAGCTGCTGCCCCAGATCTGGCACGTGGTCTGTGAGCTGCGGTTCCTCTCCGACTGTGGGGAACCCGAGTGGCCCCGGCAATAACTACCATTTTCCACCGGTTTATTGATTGGGAGGGGGGGGGTGGTGGCCGGACGGACAATCACAGCCTCCTTTTGCTGAGCTACAAGTGCAAACACATCCACTTAGGCAACCACTGAATCACAGAAAGTGCTCAGGGGCACACATGTCCACTCTGGCTCAGAACCTGACATCCAGTACAACCTGAGTTTTAAGCTGTTATTTGGTTTACAGCTCGGTGGACGGAGCCTTGAAATTGGAGTTTTGTTCCGTTACACCTGCGGCGTTTGGCCAACGTGTCCTGATTTCCTGTGAAGCAACCGAGGGATAATTTAAACTGGGGCATGTGTCTCTTCCTAAGATCAACACTTCACTTTGTTTCCATCTCTCGGGCCTCTTTGTGAGCTTTTATCTTGTTTCATCTCTACATTGAATTCCTGACTCTACCCCACTTTAATAGGTTTTTTCTCGGCCACTGGTACATTCTAACATCTCCTTATGCTCTTCAGGTCTGTTGTCTGGACTGATGTGGGCTCTGGCTACATACTGCTGGTTCCTGGCTAATAACTACCTGAGTGCAGTCGTCACCTTCCCCATCATCACTGCAGTAAGTAAATCTAAGCCGATCCCTTAAATCAAATCGAGATGTACCAACATTTACACACTTATAGATATCAGCCCCCTAATTATTATTAATATTTCATCCAAGATCCATTAATTATTCCCTGGGAAATGTCAAATATCTCAAAATGTTGGGGAGAGGGACAAAACCCTTGATCTGCAGATTCTGCACCGAAAAACGTTATGGATTCTTCCCTGGACCGTAATGAATCCATCCATGTGTCATGAAAATCCAATCACACTAGTCAACAAACCAGAAAGGCCAGGCAGTCGTTATGAAACCACATTTTAATTTACTACGGATCTGCAAATGTCTCTTTTTCCATCAAGATAAATGTGGCTAAAGGTAAAAATGTTCCACAGGTTTATATTCAGAGATTTTAGTTTTGGTGTCTGGAACTATTGCACAGAAACTCAGATTTCCATATTCAAAATGAAAGTTGTAGTAGATTAATCTTTTTCTCCGTATGTGATGTATTTTTTCAGATTCTTGGATTTGCCGGTTCAATGTCTGCCTCTTATTGTCTTTTTAAACTGGGTTTATGATGCGTTTGGAAGGCAATGATTTTTAGTCTTTGGTCAGATGAACAAAATGTCAAGCAAACGGGGGGGGCATTTGGATTCATGTGCTTGTGACAGAAATTGTCAATAAAAGCTTTCATGTAGAAAAGTATTGAATGTGAAATATTGACGTCAACAGAAGACGTCAGAAGTCACTAGACACAGTCTGTAGTCGTTCCCATGGGGACAGTTTTAACTAATGTAGAGTTTGTAAATCAAAGACTTTGAAAGTTCTACAAAGTGGAAGCAGAGTTAAGGAAAGTGATTTCATCAGTCAACACCTTGTTGGATTTCTCCTCTGTAGGGATACGGTCTGGTTGGAGCTCTGTGGGGTTCCCTGGTTTTCAAGGAGATTAAGGTGAGGGTCACAACATGCATCATGTTCAACCATTGTCTCTAATTCACTCAGTTCATTGGTTGTTTTGTTGTTCAACTGACACTAAACATGTTTTTATATAAAAGCAATGAAAAAAAATGCATAATTTTCCATAAGACAAATATTACATGGAAATAAGTGTAATAATATATTTCCGAGATTATCCAATTACTGTCCATTTACTGCTTATATTAAAACCTATGTCTTTCCTTCAGGGGATGACTAACTGCCTTATCTTCTTCTTCGCCTCCTGCGTCGTCCTGACTGGCTCCGTGTTGACCGCCATCTCCAAGCTTTGATGAAGCACATTATCTGTCAATTAAAACATCTGACTGGCATTTTTCCTCCATTTCCCCAAACTCGCTTTGAAAATGATGACCTTGTCTTTTTATGAAATCCTTTGAATCCAATCAGATTAAACCCAAAAGCATGAAGGTGGAGTTCAGTGGCGGGTTTTCTTTGATTTGCAAAATGCCATTTTGAACCAATGGGGTTTATGCTCTGGACCAGCATTTGATATAGTCTCACAGGAAGTCCTCATGTTTCTCAGAGAGGACGTTCGTCTTTTCTGTTAATTGAAAATAAGCTTGTCCCTTGTGCTATGTACAGGTGTTGGTAAAAAAAATACACCTTTTGAAGGGGACTGTCATACTTATACGTACATGCTGCAGATGTTTACAGATGTGTGTGGTTGTATGTGTCAGCACTTAATTCTGCTTTTGTAAGACTCCACAATTAAAAAATATTTAATATTGTATCAAGGTGTCCCTTTCTTTTTTCCCACCAACGGGTCCCTCACATCCTGCTGAGCTACTGACACACATATGTGTCTGGCTTCTCCAGACATATTCTAACTTTATGTGCTTCATATAGAAAAGTGACAGGCAGAATTATTAGGTCTGAGTTCATGGCACCATGAGTCTTCTCCCAAAAGAGCCCTGAGTGCAGTGATGTGAAACATTAAAGCTCAGCGCCGTAATTGATCTCCATACGGGAGAAAAGATGATAGAAAAGATAGACATTTCTCTATAGATGTACCAGTATGGTGCTAATTAATGAGATCTTGTACCGCAAAGCAAGTTCTGGATGACTTGTCAGGGCGGCTTTGATACACAGTCAAGTGAACACAGTCAATTAAAATGTGGCAATCACGTAAAATGAAGAAAAGTCTTATTAATTAAATGCGCTATACTGACATGCTGCTTTTATGATACAGGAACAATGAGAATAGATTAATTGCTCAATGTAAAACTTAAAAAAAGCAGAGTTTCAGTCTTTAAAAGAGAAATCACACAGCTCTTCCTCAATAATTTTGTATTTAGTACTTCAAAGCAACAATCTAAATCACCATCTCTTAAAGTCCTTGGTATTTCCTGAGCATTAATATTAATGTGAGTGATTGCGGGGGGAGACAAAATGTAAAGAGGCTAATGTAACTGCTTTTGCATAATCCAGCTCAAAGACGTTAAGTCATGTTTGTTTATTTTTAATATGCACCGGGGGGGAAAACATGTAAATCCACGAGCAAGATATAAAAAAAAATCAAACAGAAAAACCAAGAAGTTTACAGTTAATTCAGCATTTTTACAGAAAACAACAAATCCTGATAGTTTTTCCACTGGAGCACAGACAACAGAACAACACAGACCTCCATCTTTGGTCCAATTTAACGACTCGGCATGCGCTACGGACCTCTGGGTGGTGGTGGTGGTGGTTCGTGGTTGGCAGGCGTGGAGATGGTTTCCAACAACTGATGGTTGGATGATGGACATTCAATTCCGCAGACGCTGGTCTGTTTGACGCTCCGGCGATCAGCACGCCGACCACACGCTCCCTCGTGGCTAGAACACATCTGTGTTCATTGTGACGGAATTTGACATCTTGAAATAGCCTTTTGTTGTAACTAGCCTACTGTCATAGCGTGTAAAGCAGTATGTTCATATGAAGCACTTGTCGGGGGGGTAAAAACAAGGGGAATGGCTCACAAATATTGATCTAAGTAATTCTGTGACTAAAATTTAATTTAAAAAATGAGTCTTTTGTCTGCTTGAAATGAGAGCAAAGCCAAAAGCATTGGATTTATACTGAATAGATATGGTGTTTGCTTTTACGACACCATGTCCCCAGACTCACCTACCTTCTCTGAGGACCTTTTTAAGACCTTTTTATAGACTTTCTGGTATTAATACTCCAGCGGATGGATTACTGACGAGACAGAGGCATAATAGAAATGAGAGAGGACACAGTTCCCATGAGTCAGGTTCTCTCAGACAGAGATGACATGTTGTGGAGAATTGGACCCTAATTTGCAGTCTTTATTTGCCTTTTATTATTTTTTTCATGTCATGCGGAGTAGATGTGCTGATTGGAATGTCATGAGATGTCCACGAAATCAGCTCAGTGTTATTTTTCACAAAATACTGCTGTTACCTCAAGAAGGCCGAGCTCTGGATTCACCCTGATGGAGATCTTAAGTCTGACAGTACGATTGAAGAGCCTATTCTTCTTTCAGCTTTTATTTTCCTCGGCTTTATGTCGAGAGGGAAAAGTCGTAGACAAGACGAGAATAAAACTACGTGAAGTCACACTTTTATTTAACAGTTTCTTTTCACTTTGCTGTCATAATCCTCTTAAAATTTAAAATCGCGCAAGTGAAGCACCTGACAACATATAACAATAACACTGAGAAGCTGCACAGCAACAGCGTACTATATTTATATATAAATTGAAGTTAACATTCTGACACATTTAAGCTGTATACATTAATAGATGGAAATAATTGACCGAAACTTCACTCACATACAAAAGAGCACTTATAATCTTTGAGGAAACAAATGTTAGTGAGTACTTTGACATTTTATGTTCGTCCTTGCCCATCTGCTAACATGGAGATGGTTTACCAGCCACCAGGGGGCAATGCAGATGATTTATCTTCATTGCGAACAGTGTTCTGCATTCTGTAGCTCATTACGTATGCAACAAAATCACCGAAAATGTTATACAATTTATGCATTTCACCTTATCAATATTATAACTAACCTAATACAGACACTAATATCTTATATACACAAAATATGCCTTTGCTACATACCCTAACTATTCCGTTAATCTTCAACACTAAAGGTCTTTGTGACTTGTGAACTGTTGATAATTATGTTATTATCGCTTATTAGTTCCTCTCTCACGCGGCGACAAGCTGAAATCTGGCAGACGGCTGTACCTTTGAGAGCTCGACCACACAACTCACCTCATCAAACACCGAACTAAAAGCTTTATCTCCACTTTACTTCCCACACACGGAGGAATGATGTGAGATGACAAGTCCACAAGGCTTTAGTTTGAAGAGTTGGATTTTTTGCCGACTCTGTTTTCCGCCAAAGTTCCCCCGAGCTGCTATCGTCAATTTCATTCACCAGAGTTAATCCAGGATTCAAATGAACCCATTAAGAGGCTCTGAGGCGCGTGAGTAATTCACTGCGAAACGCACTTAATTGCCAAAATTTACTGGCTGACTCGTCTGTCCGCAATTGTTTCATCTCACGGCTGAAATTTGCAAGTGGAGAGGACAAGAAAATGCTTCAACGTGAAGTGGGGAAATTGAGCCTGACTTTGAAAGCCCTTCTTAATTTATCCAGTGTTTCCAACTGTGTCCTTTCTGCGCTCGAAACACACGGGAAATTTGGTGGTTAAGTGAAGCAGTTGATGTCTCACAGGACACAAACAGCACGTGAGACACATTCGGCTTTAAAACTCGGGCCGGAAAGGAGATTTGTCATAATGGTGTTATGCTCTTAAACAGGATTAACACACACACACATACAGAATCCCGACAATTTGGTGATGTAAATCTTGGATTCACACATTAGCGCTAAAATGCTTTGTCGGCTTGTTAACGCACTTTCATTTCCACACGGCCAATTTAAGAGTTCAGCGGATTAACACATGATGCAAGAGGATCTGAGGTTTTCTAAATTAGGTGCAAAGAGTAAAGATCTATTAACAAGATTTGCTTGAATGCTTTGAACACATCTGCTTGATGATGTAAGATGATGCTGGCAACATATGCACTTACCTCCGCTAAGGAAGTTCTCTTCTCACCAGTTGGTTTGTTTGTCAGCAGGATTACTCAGAATCCACAGCATTTATTTGCATAAATGTTGGTGGGAGGACAGGGCCAAGAGAGGACACACTATAAACTATTATCTCTTGTATCTTCAGTAGATTTAAATGTGGTGTCATTTGTGGACTGTTGGGCTTTCGCAAAGGTCTGTGAATAATACAATGTAATAACACATTTATACATATGCTAAGGTCGTTACGTTCTCACAAATCTGTCCATTTGTTGGTTTATATGTTTGTTGCTCAGCAGGATATCACAAAAAAATACTGAATGTATTACCGCAGCATCAGGTGGAAGAATGTGGGTCAAGAAAGATAAATTGAATTTTGGTGCGAATCCGGGACAGTATTATTCTTTTCTTTTGTCACATTGAGAGACACATGTTTTTTGACATTTATGAACGATTTCCTAGGGAACAGCTTATAGAAGATTATTTGGCACATCTAGTGGACTGATATACGAGTGTGTGCAATTTGGTGCAACTAGCTTAAATTTAGGGGACTGTTTTGGTCTTGGTGTGGGTTTGTGCTCTACTGAGGTCCAAGTATACTTCTGTAAATAACCTGGATATTCAGTTGGTTTAAATGATGTTTGATCTTTTAAATAGATAGAAAACTCCAATTGGTGCTTCTATTGTTGGCTGCAGCAGTCTTAGTCAACCTAATATTAGAGACAAAAAATGTGTTCTTAAAAATGTGTTTTTATTTTTTTGTAATAGGACAAATTGACCATTAATGCAGGAGGCTTAATGATTTGATGTTCTCAGCCAATAAAATGCCCCGAAAGTGTTTAAAACTCTCATGTCAAATATATTTGGTAAATACAAGTCTGAAATATAAAATTGAATGCAGTCTGAATTGAGAAAACATATGGAGGAGAAGCAAGGTGGAAAATGCAGACATGGGAATTGAGTGATTGGTGTATGGACAACCTGTTGGAAAGTGACTGGTGGATGTCCTCTGTATAAACAGGAGCTGCCTCAAGTGAAGATGAACTGGGCAGGCAGTGGACAGGCTTCAGGTATAATGACCCGGGGTCAAAACCACAGTGTGACAGCTGGTGGAAAGAGACGTGGAGGGGGAGGTGAAGAGAGATGGTGGAGGTGACTTTCTTGACAGCGTTGAATGCAGATCTGGTTCTTGCATCAGTCTCGGTGTAAAGTTAATAATCAACGACAGGATTGCAGCTACAGCATTTGCAGGTCAGGCAGTTAAATCATACCACACAAGGTAAACCCGATCTAAGCAATGTTTTCCCATCCGTCAACTTATCATATGGACTACTAGATTTAAAAAAAAAGTCCAGTGCAGTTTCACAAATCCAGCAGAGACAAGTGACAGCTTAGGCGAGTTTGCTGCATGAAAAACCGAGCTGAAGATACAGTAGAAGTCATTCAGGGAAAACCTTGTGGTCCTCCATCTATCCTGTGACTATCAGTCTGTCTAGGTGGGACAAACCGTCCTCCTGGACAGATCAACGTCCACATAAAGCATTGATTAATTGGAGTTGTAACTGTTGCCACTATATTACTGTAATATGTTATAAAGGTTTCCTATCTTTATTTTGTATTTGTATATAGCATTGCTGTGTAATTAGAGATAAGACTTTTATTTTGAAGCCTCCGCTGAGCTGCTTGTTTGAGAAGAACCATCTAGAAGAAACACAGAGAAAAAACACACGAAGAAGAGTCACAGAGAAGCTAGCAGATGTAGCATGTAGTAATTTGTTGATTACGAGAGATATTAATGCCTTTAAAATATGATAAGGACACATGTTAAGTTGTAAAGAGAAGATAAGAAGATTCCTTTTCAGAGCATGCAGCCAACGAGGTATTTTGTCTGTTTTTTATTTACTTTAACCTTGACTGTAATTATTGATACTGTGTTTGCAAACTAGCTAACGTTGTATGTTGTGTCTTCAGTTGCCGTGTGTGGCGCAGTTTTCACGGTTTGATGTGGAGAACAAGACTTCATTAAAGACCCGTAGAGGAAACCATTTGCTGTCTGTCTGTGTTTGGGAGGGAGTCACAGGAGTGGTTCTGAAAAATGATAGGATGAGTTCCATTAATATGAGAGGCAGCTGTGGGAGTTCATGTAATCAATCAACCACTTACTCCTGTGCAAAAACTCAATTACATGACTCATCCAATTAAAGGTAAGGTTGGGAAACCGGTTGGTTGTTAGGCGGATTAAGCAAAACCCACTGAACCAATTTACACAAGATTTAGGTCTTAGACAGGATGTTTTATTTCCCATGTGAATTATCTTTCTCTTAACTGCACATTACGAGCTTCCTCCTCACTGTTACCTCCAACAAGGACGTTGTGTTGACTGATCAAAGACCAACACTGTCTGACTCCTTCTCTGACCCACACTGAATCCTTCCACCAACTTCCAAGGGAATCTGTTGTGTTGTTTTTGTATAATCTTGCTAAACTATTAAACCAACCAACAAAGACAGGATGAGAACCTAACCTCATTGGCAGAGATAATTAAAGCTGTAAAATGGAAATGTATTTTTGCGTTTTACATATAGCAAGCTGCTGACTACAATGAGTCAAGGATAGAGTGATGACTGTTGTAGATTGTGACCTCCTTCGCTTTGTGATTAAATGGTACAAAATGGCTATTCAGCGCGCAGCTTGATATCGTAAATTTCCATGACCTGGATTCACGTCTCATTTTGCCAGTTGCAGTCACATCCTTTAGTTTTTCAACTAGTTGACATTTTCTCAATTTATTAAATGATCATGAAAGTGCAGGCCACCCTTTTTTTTCCCAGGTCTGCCTGAAAGCAATGTGGTAACATGCTGGTTATCAGGTGTTTGACTATGAGGGCTGCTGGAGAGTTTAAGAAGCGACACGAAGACGCTGCATGAGGTGAAAGGGGGGGAGTGAGCGTTCTGGAAGCTCTGGAAACAACAGGAATTTAGTCGTAATGGTTTAGGTGCAACGATTTAGCCACTTATCAGAACCGCTGCAGCAGTGGCGGTGACACACAGCTTATGGAGGCAATAAAGTTACCACAACCCTACGGCCACCAGTTGTGTCACAAATCTAACTTACCAAGGATGTCATTATTTGTCCATGATACATAAATATCCAGTTGGTCCTCTTAGTTTGATTTCACACTGGCCCACAGTGTAAAAAACCAGAAGGATGATCACAGTGACAAACAAATGGACACTGTTTCCAAACTGGGTCCACCTAGATGGCCGACAACAAAAAGTCTGCCGATACATTTTCAGAGAAACATTTTAAAGGTGGTAATGATGAAAATGTAAAGTGAGTCCTCTGCGAGGGGAAGATAATATGTGGCAGAGGTTCAAAAAGGAGCTTGTGGCAACATATCAAGTCTTAGCGGGAGAATATCTCCCCCAGAGCTCGAGGATTCACACCTCATACAAAATACTGTGAAATAGTGGCTGAGATAACAACACATGATGGATTTACCTTCAAGTGTGGGGAAACGCACCTATGCCCGAGCAGCACTGAGCAAGCGAGAGTGACAATCTCGTTATCCCTCCTTGCAGCTACTGCAAAGCTGTATTTGCAAAAGTATGTTGTGTTCATTTTAACATGAATGTTTTTTCTTTTGAATCAAAATAAGTGTATCTTCCTGGGTTGAGTACTTCTGCTCCCCTCATAGGAATTTCATTTTCAGGAAAAGTATAAAGCCTGAAAATTCTCTTTTCTTACTTCACCTTTGGGTTAAAACTTCAAAAAGGTGCAGTCTATAGGAACAATGTAATTACTGATGTGCTCAGACTCTGAATAAAAAATTTAATGTCCTACCCCTCCAAGCTTTTGAATTTTGACTTTATTATGACTTTAGTAAGTTTACAACATGTTAAGCATACTTATATACAGCAGTTAATTTGACCTCAGGGGAGGGCACCGCTTTGTTCTCCTTCATTTATTTAATGGGTGAAATATGTATTTTTTTTGCATCACACTGCAGGACCTCAAGCTTTTTGCTAAATCGGCTGCTGAGTGAGGTTTCATTGAAATGGTCCTGGTTATATTTCTCTTCCCACCTCTCATGCTGTCCTTTACCCTGATGAGCATCCTCCAGAGATTCCTAACCAAGGACACACTTCAAACCCGGCCCCTCCGGTGGCCTTTGGGTCTGAAGTACATGTAGAATTGTTTTTAAAGCCAGCCAATTGAATCATAATGATTACAAGTGAAGTGACGTCAAAGCTAAAAGTGGCCTTGATTTACAAAGTCGGCCATGTTTTTAAGGCATGCCAAAAGGCACAAATGAGAATTCATGTTCTTTATTAGACATCCCAACACTTGAATGGATTAAAACTGCGTCTCATTCAGGGGCTGCATCCTTCGGCTCACGAGGGGAGGAGATCTTTGAGAGCCAGGTAGACCGCGAAGGCTGAATCGAAACAAAAACGGTCCACAGAGGATTTCTGTTATCAGCTTCCCTTATTGCTGTTGCCTAGTGAGAGATCTACAGTTGGACAAGTACAGGGAAGTTTTAATGCCGCTCTGCAGCTGTTCGGACTTGTTGAAGCGTGGATTCTCAAGCGTTGGATATCTCGCCACTGCATGGTTTTGTCACAGAAGTACCATGAATCCTGAGATAGTTTGGGCCTGGGAGGAATGAGAGGAAAATTTGAATACGGTCTTGGGTGCTGATTTAAATGCAACAAAACACCCAACTCCAAATTGATGTGCTCAACATTCAAATGTCAAAAAGTCACAGTGTTTTACATGTGGCTAATTTAATGCAAGAGGCCTTACCAGGCTCAGAATGCCACACAACACTTGTCACCATGTTTATTTTCCTCCTGGACCACAGCAGTGCCTGTCCAGCGGGTCAATCAGCATGCACAGTGATGTCCTTCCAGAACTCAGCTGCACTGCTTTTCAATCAGCCTAAAAAGGCCACATGCCATTCTGGTGCTCATTGACATCCACTGGCAGGCCAGGGCTGCCCCGAAATTAAATTCCAAGTCCCCTATGATTGTCCACAGTGTGACTCCTGGATCGGCACCATCTATTTGAACTCAATCACAGACTTATTCTCCCTCTCAGCCCCTGCTGTCCTCGAAGGACGTCATCTGGTGTGGCCGTCCCTCGACACAAGGCCATCTCGTTTGTGGTTCCAGATGGCGGAAGGAGCTACCACGTGCTCAGAGCAGGGGCATCCCAGTCTAACTTTAGGAATCACTTGAAAACGAATGTGTTCCGCGAGCACCGCCTCTCAAACATCCCCACCATCCCTTACTTGCATTTAATTTGCACTTCGTTACCTCTTAATTCTCTTATTGGACATATTTGGTACCAAGTGCTTCCTCCAAAGTCTCCGCTGAAGTTTGAGCGTTGTTTCTCACTTATTAGACCCTTCAGATAAATGTCTGCCAAATAAGATGGAGATCTAAAGTAGATGTTACCTTCATCAAGATTCCCAGTTAGGCAACACTCAGATTTGTAGAGTCAGCATCCTTTTATCTCCCTGACATCACACATATTTCAACACTTTGGAATAAGTTGTTATTCGAGAATTGAACAAATCATCCCTTAGGTGCCATCACTTTATCACCAGCCCCCGCAAACATTTTCTCCATCTCACATTTACTTCCAATGAAAGTCTGAAGACATAATAAATCGAGAATAAGTCGGGAACATAAATTCTCGAAAGCTTGTTCCTCTTGCAGTGAAATCCTGGGATTTTAAAACGTTATCTCAAGTTGAAGAAAAGCACTTCTGTCTTTTTTTCCAGCGAATGCCCACAAAACAATACACATTAATGTCTCGCAGCCGTCTCCACACTTAAAGTTCACCTTATTTCAACCATGACCTATACTTCTGCAAAACCGTCCTGTCAAGAGAAATCAAGGTATCATCAAATACCACAAAACAACATATTTTCACGTGAGAATGATGATTCTTGTCCATCAGAAAGAAAGGATGTATTTCTGTGACTTTATCCACAGAGGAAAAAGTACAGATACAATGACAATTCAACCTTGCTGATCAATGGTGGAATATATCTCAGCACAATTACTCAGGAACTGTATTTAAATGCAGTTTCAATGCTTGTGCATTCAAATGACTGGGTTATGAATGTATAGAATGGAGCAGAATGGCACTCAGCTTCACAAGGCCAATCAGTTTCCATTCCAATTCAATCAGACTCCAAATTGCTGAGGCTCACAGATGTCAGAATCATAAATGCATCTGATTCTTTTTTCAAGCTCCGTGAATTATTCCCTTTGGAAATTGCTGGAAAAGTCAAAAAACATAAATGTTAAAATAAAGTGAAATAAATCGTATTCATACCCCTTTGTCTGGGTCTGAAGCAAAATGTAATGGAGTCTTTCTTGGCCTGTGTTTCATCTTTTTATCAAGTTCCACGCAATTCTGTTTGCTAGTATTTCCATAATCCTGCTGACAAACAAACCAAGAAACCAAATAAACTCTCAAACTAACACACAGACAAACAAACTCAACCAAACCAACAGGCAAATGGACAGAGAGAAAAAGAACAGCTAAACTTTGTCATTGTCTCATCTGAGTGCTTTTACCTTGCAATACTTAAAGTCCAATTTGTCAGGACTGAGTAACAGAGTGAGCTTCGCTGAGACTGGCTGCATGACCAAGGTACAAAGTATTTCAATGGCAAACCTTTGCAGAAACTCTCCAGGACGACAGACTCGCAGAAAGAGGACAACAAATCCTAGTTCTTAGAAGTAATTGGACAGCGATGTGCCGTTCTTTCATGAGTCCTCATGTAGTCGAGACTGGACCTAATCTAATGTCTGTTTCCAGGGAAAAGCTCTTTGCATGACTACATTAGAGAGAAAGAGGGAGACGACATCTGCTCTAAAATTAATACTTCTTAGAATATGGTCATTAAAGGGCATAAAAGCTCTGTAGAGGATAGCAGCAATGTGAGAATGATAAGAACTTGGGAACCTTTATTTTCTCTGTATGAGCCTTAGGTTTCATTTTTTCCTGAAACAAATAGTCTCATATGTATTCTCACCATTAACTTTTCATGAACACGGAACTGGTCTCTGAACAGCTCTGCTTCGTTCTTTCCTCCTAAGTCTTTGGCCACACTTATGACCAGTGTCCATTTAGTAAACGATTATTATATCTGATGATACTCCTCAGCAGATGGATTTTAATTGTCCTAATTAACATGCGTCAGAGTTCTTTAATGCATCTCATCCATGTTGGCATATCATTAAAAGTTTTCCTAGAACTTTTAACAAGCAGTATACAGAACCCGGTCCTCCCTGTCCACACAATTGCCTTCCCTGGATTTCCTGGTTTACCTGCCACGCTCAGCTACTTTCTGACTCTTGTGCCTAAAGTTCTAAAGTCTAAACCTTCATCCTGACACACCATTACCTCTGCTGGCTCTGCTGCCTGTCCCGTTCCATTGACAAAGGACTCATCAGCAGTTGTTTAAATGAACGTACCTGTTTCTAAGCTCTGATTGGGTCCTAGATGGCTTCACTGAGCATAACATTAACGTACATTTTATTTTTGTATTATTATGTAACATTAGATACTTAAGACTTAGACAGAATGTTTTTCACAGAGTTAAAATGAAAAAAAAAGGAGTTTGAATGTTCACTCCTGTCCTAGTGCTATTCTAGTTTGTTGGTTGGTTTTTGTTTTTGTCAGCAGGATTTTGTACAGGCTACTTACATGTAGTTTTTACATATTGGACCAAGAGAGAGCTCATTACATTTAATACAAATACGTGAATTATTTTCTCACTCTCTCAAGAGGGACATTTTTGGTATTTTCCCCAATATCCAAAGAAATATTTCCCTGATCTTAAAGAAACAACAGGCATATGTTTGGAACTGAAATCTATGACTGTGTATTATTTGGTGCAACTTGATTGAATTTAAGGGAGCTGCTGGTTCTGAGCAGAGATATACACTCCAATGGTGCCATTCAAAACAATGTCCACATTATAAGTGCCTTTACTTTGAGAGCCCTATAAAATAAATCTTAATCTTCAACCTCACATGCATGTAATGCTATTTGACACTTATATTTGAGTAATTTGAGTAATTTTAGGCACAGCTAGCTCTTTTGACAGCAATAATTGGAAAATTGAATTAGGCACATCGCCTCCAGGGCAGCTCTGTTTTTAAGAAATGAATCCATAATTCCAATCTGCTCTGCAATCTGTCAAAACAATACTGACTGACAATATTCTGCTGCTTTTGTTTATGCATTTGATTTCACTCATTTGTAGTCGTGGTGTACGTTTGCCAGAACAATAAATAAACAACCACCAGGGCCGTCAGAACATAAGCGATCCTGACAGTGAGAGCAGAAATAACTGCGCTTGTCTTTATCTTTGAATGAAGAGTTAGGATCTGTTCTCTTGGTGCAGTAACACACCTGTGTGGAGAGGGCTCCAGTGGTATTATATGCCATCACGCATCATAAGACATCCACCTGCTGATGCTTCTTATCGGTCTAGAGAGAGAGACGGAGGGATAATGGGATGGAGGAGAACGAGATAGGTGCTCGGCAAACAGCAAGAGTTTAAAGAGATGATCCAACAGCCTGACCAGCTCCTGAATGTACACAGTAAATCACAGATATGAGTTCTTGTAAACTTAGGGACTTAACGGCTTTATGCATTTAAAAACAAACTTGGTCTGACTTTGTGCTTCGTCTCAAGTGTGAAAGCAGAACTCCACGACAAGCTGGTTCCAGGCTGACGGGGGATAAGGAGATCACTTAGTAGATCCGTTATGTATGAAGAGCATATGGAGAAGTGGCAGGATGGAGTTGAAATGGTGCCTTCACTGTGATGCGTTATTTAAACTTCAACTTTCCAGTTTTCCCACGTAAACATGTGATTTATTTATGTTCACTTGATCCCAGGTTGTGAAATCTGTGCATATTATAACATTCGGGTGTGATAATAAGGATCTTCCAATTTATTATACATTTTTTTCTTCCTGCCAGCACTTTGGAGAATACAGTAGAAACCCTTGTGTAACATCCACAGCGGGCAAGAGCGTGTGTTGATGATGTTTGCGACACTGAACGAACACACAAAATATCTCAGGATACGAAATGAGAGCCAAGCATGTGAAAGACGCTTCGTACATTTTGTCCTGTCTCCTGCATGCTCTACCCACGCTACACCTCTCACCTGAATGATTTGAATAGGAATTTTCCTGTTGTTGTGAATAACTGCTGAGGACAAACCTCAGCGAATGTACAGAAAATTGTACTTCCAGCTATTCCAGTAATAAAGGATAATGATAGAAAAGACAAACTCAGCAGTCACATCTTCGCCAGACAAATCATCAACCATCAAACAAGACGGTACACCGTGTTCTTTTCTCCACTGTCAACATCATGCTTTTGTTTATTTGCAGCCCTGAGCTGAGCTGCATGACTATTGACATGGATCTGAACACTTCCTGTGGTGTCCTCCTAGTCCCCTGTGCACATTAACAATTACATGGGGACTGTTTTCCTGCTTTGTTGTTATTTTGCATACTGTTTGAATTATGCAGATTTTTCTTGGAGCACAGCGGTTGAAAGTCAGATGGTCAGTGTGTTTCATCGAGATTCTGTGAGTGTGTCTGTGCCGCGCTGCAGCTCGAATTGACAGGCCGGTGTTTAGTCTCTCAAGATAATCTGTGGGAGCAGTCAGCCTTTCAGACAGAAATGGACTCGAGCCGCCCCGGGAGGTTGCATGTGATGTTACACAACACCAGGCCACGCTGGTTTATGTAAAAATGAAAGAGCGAATTTTGAAATTCTAAGATTTCTCTCCCTAGTGGGGCGGAAAACAATACATTTTGGCCCGGAGGCAAACTCCAGAGTCTCTCATTTGCCAAATGAAAGAAGTTTATCCTCGGCTCAGTCACCAGATGCTTTGTCAGTCTCAGCAGTGTATTGTCAGCAGCAACTGTGCTGTGTTCAGATGACTGCTAACCTGTTAATTGTTTTCTAATGAATTCTGAACTGGCTTGTGTTGGCAGGGTAAGCCAATGATCTCAAAGTAAAGCTGAGGCCAGTGGGTGTCTGGCACATGGTGTGAGAGCTATTAGTTTGTGGTGAAATGGTTAAAATCCTTTGCAGTATCTCTTGTTTTTGGACCTTTTTTCCATTGTCATCCATCTATTATTATCTGGCATATGGGCTTTTGTGTATCTTAAAGGTCTGCAAAGTTAAAAAGCTCAAATTCTGTGCTTAATGGAGATTCTCTCCGCCACAGAAGACACTTCTCCTGAAGCTCCGGACGCTCCTCTTCAGTGGTGCGGTCAATTTGAGTTTCCTTTAATAAAGGCATGGAATGCTCTTAACCCTTCTCAGAAATGCTACAGATGAAAAGCCATCACCAAGGCAAAGTAACAGGGATTCGTCTGCGAGAGAGCATCGCAACTCTACACAATAGCCCTTGAAATGTTACAGTTGGAAAGGTAAATGTTGAATCCGTGTTTGTATTTCTACTTCAAGAATGTAACATTAAGACCAACGTAAGTATAGACTCCTACTTTATACGTTCAACTTGGAAAATAATGTTTCTTCCTCTTGAGGAGGGAATTCACATAAATCCCATGAACACAAAAGATTGCAACCTTGACTCTTTGTTTGTGCTGTGTTGCCTCAGTGCAGCAGCAGGCGGACACTGCGTTTTAAAGACCATTTAGCTGTTTTGTAGATCAGAGGTCCTCAACAGGGGGTCCGCGACCCCTAGGGGGTCCGCAGAGGTACTGCAGGGGGGTCGCGAAATGCTTGGTTGATTAGACATTTTTTTATAATTTTTATAATTTTTAATTTTTTTGTACCCAATTTTTTCCCACAAATTTAAATGTCTTCAAATACACATTAACATGTATCCAACATATTGAGAGGCTGATTTAAACCTCTGTCTGAAAACCTCCATCCGTCCAAGGTTAGATAAGTTGTGTGCTACCCATCAGGGTCTGACATCTCACTAATGTGGGAGTATGTGTGGCATCCATAGATGGCTTGAGGATTCCCTGTCTCTTCTACATGTATATTTAAAATAAAAACATGAAGCTGTGAATTACTTTAAAAGCTCAGTGTTGTATGAAAGATGTATGTTTATAAATGGGTAATATTTGAATAGCTTAGTATTGAATGCACAATAACAGGGTGGCTATGTTTATACATGGCACTAGGCCCAGTTTAATATAAAACACAATTTTAAACAATATATACAGTAGGGGGTCCCTGCTCCATCTCTCCACCAGTTTGGGGGCCTTGGCCTGAAAAACGTTGAAGACCCCTGTTGTAGATAATTGTGCAGCAACAGTATCTACCTTTGTTTCGAATTTTTACTATTACAATAAAGTTTTCATTAGTTTTAAAGCGGCTTTCAGAAAACAGCATTTAACCTTTATGTCTTGCATTACTTTTTCACACCAGTCGTTCGCTGTGTGTTGTAAATGTGATTTCCCTGCAACTTGAAAGATAATTTCATCCTGAAATTGACGTATTTATTTCTTCTTAACCTTTACGTCACCTTCCAATTGATCCGTGCAGTTTTCATAACGATTTTCAAGAAGGAACCTCATGAGCCACAATCACAAGATACCTGTTCAGGTGAGAGCCATCAAACCAAAGAATTGAAATTAATTTAGTATCTCAGCGGTGAACTCAAAATCATAGTAGCACTGTTAGTCGGCTCTATGCTAACAACTCGCCCACATGCTCTCCGGAGATTCCTATGTTGGGTTAAAGAGCGCAGTCCCTTCTCAGTCGAAGTTGAGAAGGGTCTATCATCTTTCTTTAGACTGTGTTATGCTGCCTTGGCCTCTGGCTATGAGTCCTGTCCCTGAAGCTGAGAGCTCTGAGGCTTTATTCTACAGAGTGAATATGCTCCTGTGTAACTCACTTTAAATATCATATGTCACTCATATGCGGAGAGTTGTCCTTGGTCGATGTAAACAGAATCCGAGCATCTCTTTGCCCACATCCTTCCTCTGTAGCAGTTTATACAACTTCTCCTGCATTATTTAATTTTGATCAAGGCCGTAATAGGAAGCAATATGTCTGTTTATCAATAGGGTAAACAGGACAGTGAAAGAACTAAGAACGAAAGAAAACTAATTGCCCCCTCGCAGTTGAATAACCTCGGCCAACACATCAAGATGCAATCAACCTCCATGTCTGTCCCGATCATGTTATTCATTCAGTGAAGACTTAAGGGTATACGAAATGTACAGAAAGTTGAGTTCCTTTGATTAAATGAGAGAACATGTTTGACCTTTAACCATGAGATTTGAATGAGTGAGCCCAGTAGTCCAATTAAACGTCTGTATCAGATGTAGAAGAATAAGATGAGGTGGCGTATTCTCCTTCAGGTCCTCCGGCTTCCTCCCCAATGTCCAAACACATGCAGATACGGGTGAGGGTTATGTGAAGCTCAAGTTTAACCCTAGATGTTTGAATGGCTGTTTGGCTCTGTAATATGCTGTTCATCTCTGAGTCGATGGGAACTTTAGAGCCACTTAATGCCTCCGCACTGACGACAATTATAATTAAAAGAAGAGAGAAAAAGATGAAGAATGTACGAAGTCGCAAACAGTGTTAATGTCTGGTGCAAGTACAAATGTCTGCAGGGAATGAAAATACATATCTGGGAGATTAACAGAGGGAAAATTGCATCGGAATAATGGAAATCACCTCATAAGATACGAGCTATAAACCACACAGAGCATGGCTGACTTTAAACGACGACCCGTCACCTCTAATTTCCTTTTACGAACAACGTTATTATATCTTATGACTTTGATTGCATTTTTAACAAGTTAACGATGACCGGCACATCCTTGAGTATACATCAGATCTAATTATTCAATTAAATGAATTGCGCCTGTGTTACTAAATGTTATTGTAACAACCCTTCACATTTTCATATGTTAAGCTCTTTATTGCAGCACATTTGCTGATTAAAACAGTAGTGATTCATCCTATAGCTGGTTCTTCAATCCATTTTTATATTTAATAGCTCAAATTATGTGTGAGAAAGGTCTTTCTACTGAATTTGTTATCGCACATTATTCGGGGAACACGTCACAGCACAGAGCCAAACGACTGTGGTTAGTCTAAATATATCTCTGAATAAAATTGATTGTAAAAATGTTTTTCTGCATTCGTATTTAGATTTCAAAGGTGTCCTGGTCATATCTTCCAGTCATTAGTGGAAAAGGGAGGTGCTTTATGCAGCAGTTTAATACACCAGCAAACAAAGTGCCTGGTGCTGTTATGGCTTTACTGTGGTGCTTTCTATCAACGCAATGTTTTGTAGGAGCTGAAGGAATAAAACACCTGCAGTTTCGAGACTAGGAACTCCGCTGAAGCGAGAAAATTATCTCCCATTGTGTCGGCATCCATGTGCAACAACAGCAACAAAACACATGAATATAGACACACAATTGCATCTGCATGTGGAGAATTAGCCGGTTTAAAGTCTTGACATATGACGATTGGCTTCAGAGTATGTGGAGCAGAATCGATTTGTCTTTGTGTATCATCCGTTCACAAAAAATCCTCGCTTTCTGTTTTTCAGCTTCCCAGTTGTGAGGATTTGCTGCTTTCTGAGTAAATGAAATATCGGTAAACTGGGAATACGCTGTGTATTCTTAAATGTTTTGTTAATTTCCTAAAAATGTACCAATCAATAGAACTAGAAAGCGAAAACTCTTAATTTATATTCTCTCCTTGTTGGTCCAATCACGTCACTGTACAGACCTGTCTGCTTCTCCAGACCAATCTGTCTAATATTAAAAGTTAAGTCAGTTTGTTTCCTTTCTACGCCTCAAATGAGGAGAGCTTGAGGAACGCCAACCATCATCATCATCATCATCATCATCATCATCTGACTGTGTGGCCTGACCTTTGACGACACCTAAAATTGCTCTAACTCCAAAGTAAATCATGCCTGTCAGAAATTGGGTAAATGATCGTCTCATATCGTATAATGTATGCCCAGCTGTAGGTTTCTGAGTGTTGGTTGATTAAAACAAGACAGTTGATAACACATTTTGTGACTCAAAAGATTTGTCATTCGTCTTTCCAAACAATTTAACGGATTCAGATGATAATTAGGTGTTTTATCGATGATGAGTGTAATTGTTCCCTAATCCGATTATTAGAATAACGACCTGATAAGAAAAGTCAAGACAGCACAACTGTCTTCGTCCTCATCGTCACTTGTTCTGTCTCCACGATGCCCAGCAGCTATTCTGCCTCCACCAGAGGAGAGTTGTGTGGTTGCTATCAGTCTCTGCTGTACAAACATAACTTAATTGCTTCAATTATTTAAATTAGGGGGCTTAGAGTTGCACCAGCAGCTCATTATCTTCGCACAGTGTGTATCCTCTTTTCAGAAGACTTGTTTCTGCAGGGTGCTGATATAGGATATTATCAGACAGCCGGACAAAGGCGATTACGAAACAAGTTTTTAGTTGGCATTTTTTTTATCTAGCAGTAAATTGTGTGGGACCATGGTATTTGAGTTAATGTCCCTGTTGATGCCTCTATTTCACATGAATAGAGTACTTTGGTGTTATGCAAATTCTTCTCTTCTCATTTCTTTATAGCTCTATCCTTACTCTGTGTCATATAACCTGAATCACCCCATGTGTCTGGTGTGTTCTCAATACATATTGTACCAGAGCAAGGGCCACACTTTACGACCAAAAATAAAAACATAGTATGAAAACATTCCCAAAGGAAATGCTGCTAATAATTAACACAAGCAGAAGTAGGATTTGCTGTTTGCAAGAAAAATGTATAAAACACTAAGGTTGGAACATCTATTTCCCCTTTTTTGTATCAGCCAAAACACATTGATAAAATGAATAAAAAAATCGATAAAAATATCTTATTAGTTGTATGGAAATAAGAATAGAAAGTAGGTGTAGAAAAGTAGCTATAAAATATGCAATCTTACATTATACGTCAAAGTACAAGAGAGAATCGTCTGCATACGTCTGCATGTGGCCGTCGTTTTCCTGAGTTTACATTGATTTTGCATTGAGTCACATTGTGATACACGTTCGTCGTACTTATAAGAATCATTTTATATAAAGATGTAGTTGGTGGAGAGGCGAGGATAGGTTTCCCCCTAAACCTGAAGTTGTTGTAACCAGTGCGCAAAATATAGGTTCGGTTGGAGCCCAATGTGTGAATGCCAAGTTTCAAAATCTGCCTCACTACTTAGCTTCGGACAATTCCCTGAGAACGCACGCAGTCCAAAAGGAACCAGATAGTGGGAGCTGATATCTTCCCTTGTCACTATGTGTTACACCACCACTCTCTGAAATTTCTGGTTGATTTAAATCCTGTCTGGAAAGGGAAACTGGCCTTCGGGTAAATACAGGGTTTGAGGGAGACAGCGGCTCCTGCTGGTATGGCAAGGGAGCTGCCATGTCAATTACTGGCTTAATGTCTCCATCATCACTTTCTTGCTCCTCCACCTGTTCACTTATGCGACTCATCATTTCTTTCAAAACTTTTTCAAAACTTTTTCCACTATGATTGGCTTTTTTCTTCAATTCATAAAATACAAAGACAAACATGAAATAGACATTCATATAGATGCACTGGCTTGATTAAATACTTCAGAGCGAAACATGATGCTGAAATCTGGAACTCAGGTCAAAGCTATATTTATTTAAAAGTGCTTGAGAAAACATGCATGTCATTGATGAAAAAACATCTGAATAGGCCGAGATACAGAAGCGCACATGGAGACGCCAGCTCCTAATAATGTCCTCTTCCTCAGCACCCAGTTAATTGTGAATTGGTTCATTACAAATTGAGTGACTTCAACCTTCTACTTATCTCCCTAAGGCTAAAGCGTGTTTTGGAAAACCTAATGAAATGTTTCCGTACCAGTTGACATTTTTTAACTCGCTTGGAATCTTTCACCTCGACAGGATTTGAGTTGTTAGCTCTGCCCTTCTCCACCTCGGCTGTTCCAGCTCCAACTTGAACACGGTGTGAGCCGTGGAACAAAACACAGCCGGAGGGGGAAACGAGCGGTGTCTGAGAAGCCTCCACAGGAGCTGAAAGAGCAGATGGAGAATGCACGGGGATGGGCAATAAAATAAGAAATAGCTCAGGCTGCTAACACCCCGTGCTTTGAGCAAGTCTTTTCTGCCTCGTGTTCTTCTGCTGTCGCCCAGCACCACTCTGCATTTTTTGCTCTTTTGAATGTGAAAGATCTGATGGGTTTTAGCCGAGGAGATGCTCGGAGTAATTTCACGTGTGCTCAAAAGGCAAAAAGTATGAAATTGCCTGCCAATCTTGTGAAGCAAAGCTGTGAACTCCACATTGGATGGATCTATAAAGGAGAAGGAGCAAATTAGCTTCTTATTTTTTTTTCTCAGGGAAGCACTTGCTCACTGCTGCGTTTTCTATTTCACTCACATGTTTCGGTTCATTACCTTCGAGCAACAAGTAGGTTCTCAATCGTTGAAGACATCCAACAACCAAATAATGACATGTGATACACAACACATATGCACACCAACTTCTTGATATATGCTTATGGTTCATAACATATTGACGTGTGCACATGAAAAGGGCCATGAGGAGTCCAAAAACTATCTTGTGATGGAGGCAAAGTCTCCTCTGTCGGCTTAAAGACCCAATCAGCATCTGTGACCGAGAAGGGGCTCATTCTCAGAGAAATTAACATTTGTGTGTGTTGCTCGGTCCAGATATGAATGTTTTCGCTTGTGAGAGAGAAAGCTTTTTTTTGCCAACATTTTTAAGATAAGAGAGTTTCATTTCGAGTCTTTGGGCAACATTGACTCCATCAAACTTCTTCTGGTTTGTTTGCCTGTTATGTATTCTGCGTTTCACAGTGTGTACAGTAGCCTGAGAGAAAAACCCTGCAGCTGTACACTGTGGGTTTTTGACATTTTCTTTGGCAGCTCTCTTTGCTTCTGTCCATCACCATTACTGCGATGATGCAGGCAGCCATTCATTTTGTCACAAGCTACTGACATGTGATTATTTTCAAGAGCCAGTGAAAGGCAATTTTCTTTTCAATGCAAGTGAAAGAACATGTTGTTGCTCTTTGGACACAGTTAATCAATATCCTGACATTTTGACGACGTATGCGCCAACCTTTTGTGTTTTCTGCTCCGTTTACGAACAGGACATAGGATCAACCCCATTTGCTCTAAACTGCACGATGAATTCTCCAATAAATCACACATAGGAATGGAAGATGTGTTCAGTGAGGCTGAATGTTTCTTCTCTGTAACCTCAGACGATTTACGAACTCAACTAATATCGTGTGTCTTTTAGAAACACTGATCCTGAGAGCAAACTAAAAGTTACGGCAATAATAAAGAGGATGTTGACTTCTAGTGGTGCTATTACTTTTCCCCAGATTTCTAAAGGGCTATAAATAAAATAAAACATATCAACACTCAGCGAGTGACAAGAACAAATTGCACTCCAACGGGGAGTAACAATTCACTGCCAGATAAAATATAAGAAACATTTATATAAACAACACAAAAATAGTACGTTCTTTCCTCATGGACCAATGTCAATCAAGCACACACAGAGAGAGAGAGGGAGAGCGAGAGGGAGAGAACAGGCAGTGTCGCAGAGAGACTAGCAGCCTGCTTGATAAAACTAATCACAGAGACGACTGGGAAGTCCTGAACGAGGGGTCTTTGATTCAAACGGATTCAAGAGAGAACTTTCCACTTCAGCCTTGAACCTTCACCGGGTTTAAAATAATCACCAACTGCCGTCGGCCTCTTGACGGCTCGGAGGAGTTAAAATATTTGCATATTTCATTTCCACGGGATCATCCACGATATAAAACATGTAAACAAGCAGATGGCAGCAACATGTGCAGCAGGCTGTCGATATACATACTAATCTATCTCACAAATGTTTGATATGATTCATTATACATTTAATCCAATGCCATTTATCCTGGGGCTGTGGACGCATCATGTAAAATGTAAAAGCAGAATAAACTCGTCAAGTTTAGATTAGACAACGGCGGTAGAAAGTTTTAGCAGTTACTAAACAGCTTGAAGCCTGAGAAGCCTTCAAGAGCAACTGAAGACATCAGTCACTTTACCAGAACAGTTTAGCACAAGGCTGCACCTGCGGAGATAAGGAGCGTTTCCTCCATGGCAACATTTTCTTAAATGCATTTGTTATGTTATCACACAACTACTTTCAGGTGAATACCTCTCAAGATGATAGTGTGCTACAGATCCAGAGTGTGTGTATGTGTTCGTGTGTGTGCGTGTTTGTGTGTGTGGGTGTGTAGCCACAGTGATGTTCTCATGTCGGAAGAAAACAATGTCTCCTTCAGATTGCCGGGATGTTTGACACAAAGTTCTGTACATTTGATCGTTTGTTGGCTGACAGACTTAATACCAGGTCTTGTCTTATTTATCTTTATTTATTTAGAGGAGCCAGAGCTGCTCCCATTTTAAAAACTTGTGCATGCAAAAAACTAAAAAGGTCATTGAAACCTGAAATAAATACTTTATTTGGATATTTATTTTCTTTACAATGTAACAAAGTTCTTTATAATAAACAACTAATGAGAATAAAAAAATAAAATAGACAGATTAATAGATAGATAGAGAAAGATGGAGAGAGAGAGAGACAGAGAAAGAGATATAGATAGATAGATAGATAGATAGATAGATAGATAGATAGATAGATAGATAGATAGATAGATAGATAGATAGATAGATAGATAGATAGATAGATCTTCATGTTATTCATGCTCGAGTCCCCCCCCCCTCCCCCGAAAGGCCTCATTTGGCAAATTGCAGAAAGTCCAAACCTATTCAGGAGGAGTCAAAACATGAATTTACATGTTCTGCTTTGGTCAGTCATTTAAATATTCCAATTATAATAAAGTCCTTCATTTTATTGACTCGCGCAAGAAAGTAGAAAGTTTCCAGCTCAAGTTTTTTCCCGTAGTTCACACTTGGGAAATGCTCCAAATTCTTTTTGCACTAATTCTTGCCTGTATATGATTCAGTGTGAAATATTGCCAGATGTGCAGGTTTAAAATGCAAATAGAGCCATGAACCCAGGTATGACAGCTGTGACAGTTAAACACCTATTGTTTGCATCAGTTATTTTTGGGGATGTTGAAAATGAACCCAGTATTTCCTGAAGAGAAATATGCAGATTGCTGATAATATGGACATATAGGTTAAGGTTATACCATCATTAGACCAAATGAGTCTTTCTTTTATCTGCAGGATCTTCTCTGCCACACTCGATAAAAAGAGTTGTTCACACTAATTAAAAACAGAACTCACATTTGTTGTGTTATTTAAGTTTTCATTCCTGTAACGCCTCAGGCTCTCTTCATTTTATTTGTGAATGTTTATCAGAGCAAATTTATTGGTTTAGTTTCCTTTTCATTTTTCATGCATCAGAGTAAAACTTTTTTCAAACAGTTCAGAATGTTTTTCGATACAGAGAAATAAAGCTTTAACAAACTTCTGTGGGGATTTTGAATTTTGGTATTTTGAACACGTTCCCAGTGGGTGTGGGACTCCGCTCTGTTTGACATTTTCATGGATTGGACTGAGAACATAATCATTTCATCACAGCTTTTTGCGATGTGGTTCTAATGGCTTCATCAGGACGTGACCTCGCGAGTGTGACGTGGTCAGGATGAGGATCAGGACCTCCACGCCCGAGACAGGTTCTCTGCCGGAAAACTGTGGATTGCTCTCTACTTGTTTCTCCAAGAAAGGGAAGTTTAAGTATCTTGGGGTCTAGTTTGCGGGTGAGGTGAAGATGCGTCATCAGCAGTAAAATGGCCCATTATACCAGATCGTTGTGCTGAAGAAGTAGAAGGTTGACAATTTACTGCTCAATCTAGACTGCTATGCTTACATATGGTCAGGAGCATGTAGGTAGAAACTATGAGAAGGAGATTGGCCGAAATTAGTTTTCTCCGTCAGGTGGTTGTGGGCGAAGCTTTAGAGCTAGTGTGAGGAGTTTGGACTTCCGCTGCTCGGTTGAAGTGGTTCAGGCATCTAATCAGGATGTCTCTTGGGGGCCTTGCTGGGAGGAGGGATGACTGGCTGACTAAATCCATGACCAGACAATGGATGGGTGGACGATGGAGGGATGGATGGACATGCCTCAGTGCATTTCAAGGGAAGGTTTTTCACATAATGGAGAAATATCTTTTTCCACAAATGTCACCAGTGTTCCTCTTTCACTTTCCTGTTCATCGACACCAGCAACATCATCCCCCAGTTCCTTTCATCACTCACTGCTGTGGTAATCTTTTCAACATCTCGGAGCATAACCTTGTATAAACATGGATATTGCAGATTTTCTGAAAACGCAGCTGCCAGATGGGACCATGCTACTTGTTTTGTTTTTTACAGTTTGCTTTGTATTTGTAATGTTCCAACTCACTGCTTCCTCATTTACACAGATCTAATTCACAGTATCAGGTCTTTGATTCCAAACACGATTCCCTAGTAAGTAACATTAGGCCCGAGCCACCTGCTGCTGCCTTTTATTGATTACCTGCTCAACCCACGCTGAAAACGTGGAGCGTTTTTTCCAGAATCGGCTCTTCAGCTTGACAAAGCGTCTTTTGAAAGATGTGCGTTTATGTCGTCGGTCGGTTCTTCCTAACAGAGTAAACCCAAATGTCAGGATGGGCATAAAGAAAAGTCACATCAAATTAACGACTAGTGACATTTTAACAATCGACATTGTGTTTCTCTGTGAAAATGATTAGGATTCTTTTTTATCCCCTTCAGAACATATTTGCCAATTAGTTTCATATAAACATAATTTTGTGCGGATATAATTGAGTCAGTCTGCAGAAAGAGATCATAATTAAGATTGAGAAACGCCTTTTTGTTTCGGAAATTAAATTTTCTTTACAAAGACAAAAGAATAACAACGTAAAGACAGATTCTATTAGGTTGATTCTTCTTTTAAGCATTCAACTTTTGCTCTTTTTATGTTATGCCTCCGCAGCAGTTGCGTGGTCGCATCAGAGGATGATGCTCAGTGCTGACGCAGCTCAATACACTCGGGAAGTGACAAAGACCAATAAAGTGAGAAATGGGGCTGAGTGTGTGACAGCCTTGAGAAGTGCAGGAGCTGGAGAGATGATTGAAATGCAGTGTGTGCATCAGCTCTTCTCCAGCGCGGTGAACTCCAGTGAAATAGTGACGGTGGAGGGGAAATCCCGACTCTCAGCTTCTATGGGATTGATCCCATCTGTGCAGGGTGAGCAGGACTAAGGAAGCGGCTAGAATTTCTACACGGGTCAAAGTCCCCTGTTCCAGAGGCACAAATCTTGGGCTCGGTCTCAAAACTTTACCCATTGTTGTAAAAATACTCTTTGTATTGACTGTGTGCGTGGATGGTAGCGACTTTATGGATCATTATGAAACTGTGGCAGGTCAAATTAGAATATAGCGTAAAGTGGTTTGACGGAACAGTAGCCTTGTATTTGCTCTCAGAGTGCCCTTTTCTAAGTTTACATATGTATGTGGAAATTTGAAATTGAGTTTCTTTGCCCGTATATACGACTTGTCAAATGTTGGCTAAACTTTAAAAAATGAGATCTATTAGTCGGGATCATAGCAGTGAAAAATTGGTTGCCAAATGATTGAAGCCTCCTCTGACGTATCTGGACATCGTTGGTGTTGTCGATTGATCGAGTGAGGGGGTGCTCACCCTCAATAAACCTCAAAACCCCTTTTCTGTGATTTTCTAAGATTCAGGAAATAGTTTGTCGGACGGTTGTTTATTCATCTATTGCTTTATTACTTTCTTTTACTGCCTTTGTGATGGATTCATCATTATTTGTATATTAAGTGTAAGTGTAATTGTTTGAATTAAAAAAAAATCCCCGATATATTACACAAATTAAAGTTTAAAGCCAGATCTCAACCTTTGCTCAATACGACATATTAAGAGGAAATGGCTGAGAAACTAGCTTTATGAAATGTGTTACAGTGCGTCTCCAAAACAGAGCTACTGAATCGGAAACCTGTGTGTGTTTCTCTCTCTGATCAATCTGAAGCCGCCACATGATGTATGTGAAACTACACTTTGTGTAACAGCTCATATGTTGAGTTCTTTGAAATGTCACAGTGTAGACTGCAGCGGACATTACCTGTGCGATTGTGCGATTTGATATATTGTGTGTTAGGACAGCGCAAACCACTTGAAGAGGTTTATTTTTAGCTTTATTCATTTATCCTTTGCCATCGACCATTGATTATTCTCCATTCTGTCAACGTTTCTTTCAACAGCTCAAAGCTTTTGTGTTGAACCTTCCCAGCCTCTAAACAAATACATGAATTCGACCAGGGGCTTTATATCTTTTGGAAGTGTTACGTAAGAAGGCTGTTAATATATACAGATAAATACACGGTATCCATATATTAGTCCAGATCTGTCCCCGGAATTGAAAGATTTCTCCATTAGGTCTCTTGTTTGACGTCATGCCTCATAAACATTCAGGGGAATTGGTCTAAAAGCACGAAGCAAAAGCAATGAGAACAAAACCTCCTCTGGGAAAATGTAAATAACAAAGGAACATTCATTTGAATACATGTTCTGTTTCCTGTCAACAATATGATAATTTCAGTAACATAACAAAACAACCATTCCTCTCTATTTTGTTTAGCCAAAATCCATATTTTCCAATGCTTATTAGTACATTATAGACATATTTTGATATATGTAGTTGTTTTGTTTTGATCTTGCAGTGAGTGGAAAAATAAGCCAAGCCTGAGAAGCAATACTACAGAATGAAGATCACTGTCATGCAGCAAACAGCAACCTTGATCTTTCATGAAATCCCATTTCCAGGACTGAAAGGTTCACATCTTTATGATGGTTGTCAAGTATCTGCTGGAAGAGGAGGACACACATCCTTATGTTCAGGATGTTCAGCTTTTATCAATTTTATAAATTGTTTTGCTCCACACAGAATCTCCCTGCAAATAGTTGATTGAATAATTTTACAGCCATGACGCCTATTTTTCTTTGTTGTCATGGTGGAACACAAATTTCGACGGAACTACTTAAAATCCAAATTGTATTTGCATACAACTAAACAGATGAAGCGTATATGTTTTGTTGCGAAAAAAAAGAAAGCTATTATATAGTAAAAATAAGATTCAATCCAGCCGTCCTTATTACTCAGCCTCAGCCTTTTTGAACTCTGAGAATCAGTGAGCCTCATTATATTAATGTCATCAATCAGTCTGTGCTGACACAGTCATACAGATCACTGCCTAAAGAAAAATGTATATTGAGGCCATTGATCATAGCCATGTTCATATATCCACAATCCTCTGAGATCAGTTTCCACAGTCCTCTTATCTCAGCAATATTTGCAGAGAAAGTTAAACATTAATTTTGTTCAAACCCCTGAATTAGAAATGAATAAAATGTGCGTAGATATCATTGGTGCCCTGAAACATATAAGCACAGCAGTCACATGTATAGGCCCACTAGCTTTTTAATAAGATAGCATATGCTTTCCATTTTCAATCAGCATTAAATCCACCAAGACCTGCTCTCACAGCCTGATTTCAAGGGGTTGGAACTTGAAAAAAGAAACTCTCCTCTGTGTGGGCTGCTCATTAATAGTTTCATTAAGTAACGGTGCTGCTGCTCATAAAATGGAACAATTAAACATAAATGAGAAACAGGATTATGAACGAGGTCAATTAATATAGTTTGATACTGTGCAGAATTTCTACATTTACCCATCAAAATGTTTTTCTAGAAGAGATCATTTTTTTTCCTGTGGGGTCTTTATAATATTCACATGAGTAGAATCACTCACTTCCTGATGTTCGGATGTGATCTGATCCATCGCGATCGTGGCAGAGACGATGCCGAACCGACCTCATTAAGCAAACTGGGTCAGGCCCAGTCAGACCATGACAGCACTGATCCACATCCAGTCAGTTAAAAACCTGGGACTCAGTAGAAAGCAGAACTATGCCAACACCCAACAGTCCCTTTATGAAACCATATTTAAATCTGCTAGATCCAGATTTTTATTTGGATCTCCACCAAATTGCAGACTCACGGATATCATGAGGATTTTCTCAGCAATATCCATCAAATGTGTTTTTATCTTAAAATAGCAGCTCAGATCAAAATGAGCTTGACTGTTCAGTGACTGTCACTATAGAGAATGTGAAAGAATGAATGAGCCACAAATAAAATGACCAATTAATAATTAGGGTTAGGGTTAGGGTTATTGCAGGATTGCATTGCTGAAATAAGAGGAAACACAAAGCATTAGACGCACGACACCAGTGTTTCCTCTCTAAAATCCTGCACAGCTTTCACTTCATTTTGATTTGGATTAATTGCTGGGTCACTGGCTGGAGGGCGAACCACCTGAGGACAGGGAGAAGTGTAATGTAGCTGCCACCCAAGGAGAAGAAGGATGAGGGGTAACGAGGATGAGGTGGAGCTAACTATGAGACGCTTTGATTAAACTCTCATGCTAGTTGTTAAGAAGGTATAGTTTTTTGGAGATCATACTTTGATGTGCTTGATATTGTGTGGTGGTTTCTTATTTGCTTAATGAAGTATCAGAAATTCCTATCGAGTTGAAGCCACCGCAGAGAAGCAGCACTTTAAATGTACCGTAAATCTGACCTAACAAAACTCGGAGAAACAAACACTGGACTTTACAAATCTTGAGTCTGTTGCTGCGCGGCTCTGTTGTTTTACATCATGCAGGTGTCTCTGATTTAATTCTACACCTGACTTGTCCTAAATAAACACAAATTCTCTCGAAGCACATGAATGAACAAAGGAAGTTGCATGATGAAACACGTGGAAACCATTTTCCACCATTAGATTTAAACACAACACCCTTTTATAATTTTTTTTTGCTGTGCTTGTTCTATTTTAGGTAAATCCTCTGAATAAAATTGAACAGCCTCTACCTTCCACATAAGCCGCAGAGGTGTTATACATTTTGGAATCGGTTTCGCCAGGCGGTTAGATGAGAGGAGAGAGAGAAACCCACAACAACCCGTGTTTCTCTTTCATGCCGAGTGTCCTGCACGGAAACCGACAAAACCAAAGGATCCGTCAAAGCTCAGCAGGCGGCGTCTCCGTGTCCTGCAGGAAGTCGTGTGTTCACCAACGCTCACATGTTTGGTTCTCAGCCTGAAGCAGATGAAAAGAGGGAGACAGAGGCAGGTGGAGGGGAGATGTGATGAAACTTTTTCAAAAAGGAAAACTGGTCCGAAGACATGGACCAGTATCTCTTCTCCAGTAAAAGAATCAACCCTGAAGAATTAAAAAGTTCCACGACCAGCGTCACCAGCTTGTCCCTCCCCCTTGTGGCTGCAGTTCCCACGCGACGAGGAAGTTTTTATTGCCCATTGATTTTAACATGTCAGTCAATCAGTTGATTTGAAGAGTGATACTCAATCTTTGGATGCTTCATTATTTACCCGATTTGTTGAAATGGAACAATACAACAATCGACCCACTATTGTTTTATACATGGAAACGTCTGATGGTCTAAAAAATCACCACCTCTTATCCTATGTTATGGTTTCAAATGTGTTGTTGCATTATTTCTGCCCATTTCCAGTCTGATGAGTGTAGGTTCTTGTGTTATAAGCAGCTCCCTGTTTTGTTATGATATTATTATGGTATTCAAGGACACGTCTTGAGGAGAAAGCATCAGTCTTCCAGTTGACAGACTTTTCCCACCGCTCCTCTGTTCCACTGTTCGTTCTTCTGTTTTTCACACTCACAGTTTCTTATTTGAAAGATTTTAAAGAAACGTTGGGGACGTGATGAAGACGCTTGATGTGTGTTTGCCTCCTCGTCCTCGATCAGCATCCCGGACGTCACTGTTTGTGTTTCCTTCCGCTTGTTTTTAGTTAATTGGAAGTTCTTTGTCTTAGATTCAGAGGAATGAGATTATTTCAGAGCCGGTGGAGCTGCCTCTCCTCGGAGGAACGTAAAGTCAAACGTGGGAGGGTTTTGCCGATGTCTCACAAAGGCATCAGCAAAATGTGATTATTTATCAGTTTTAAAACGAAAGACGCTCTCATCTCTTCACTTTGGTGTGTGTGTGTGTGTTTCTGTCTAAAGTTACGAGGACCAATTTAGCTTCAGAACCATCATTGTGAGGAAATTTTTGCCCATTCTCACCACTTTAAAAAGGCTTTTAGAGCGTTAACACTTGATTTAAGTTGGAGCTTTGGGTTAAAACACTGAGTGCTATGAGGGGCACGAGCTCACAGGCACTGTGTGTGTTAAAAAAAACTTTAAAAGTTCCTTGTTAAAACCATAATGGGTCTACTGCAGGAGACGTATTCACTGTCAGCTTCTAATAACTTACAATTAAATCCATCCCTCCCACTGTGATCGGAATAAAAGACACAGACACACACGCAGCGTCTCAAAGAGACAAACAATGTTCCTCTCAAGACGAGCAAAACATAACCTGACAACGTCTCTCCCACACACACACACAAACACACACACACACACACGTACACACACTTACAAACTACTAAAATGTATTTCCATTCTGATTCTACATCAATTTAATCTCAGCACGTATTTTCGATATTGATCAGATTTTTCGAATTACTGTTTTTTTTTCAGGAAGCGACAACACAAAATGTTTTATTTATTAGCAGCACTGACAGCCGACAACTTGATCCAATCGCGGCGGCCGAGGCCTTGAACACGATTGCCCGTCCAGACACAGAGGTTTTCTTTCTTTTATTGAACTTATTCATCAAATCATCACATTAATTTGCTCTGAACTGTTTTTGCTTTTACATTTGCTTGGTCCTTGGTCGACCTGATTCTGGCAGGTCGGACTTTTCGAGAACTGAACCGACAAATTAAATAAAAAACTAGAGCCGTGCAGCAAAAATGGCTTTAATAACTTTTTCTTTTATCTTATTTGTATTCATGAGCATATTCATAATGTTTCTTCTGAAATTTTCAGTCACTGATTTTGCAGCAAGACCGATCCTTTCATAACGTAAGCCATGGTACTTGAACACAATCAAGTGTTTTTTGTACCTAAAATCATCATGACATTTTACCACATGACAGCTGCATAAAACTGGAGCCACATAATCGTGACCGCCCCCTAGTGGCTGGCTGATAAACAGGTCATAAATCCTACCACAATAATCAAACTAAAAAGGCCAAGTACAGGCTAAATATTTATTTTGTCATTTGGGATAATTACTTGTACACTGATGCAGGTTCAACTCTTTAGGTTAAGTTTGG
Source organism: Pseudopleuronectes americanus (assembly GCA_038501795.1). Classification (NCBI taxonomy): domain Eukaryota; kingdom Metazoa; phylum Chordata; class Actinopteri; order Pleuronectiformes; family Pleuronectidae; genus Pseudopleuronectes; species Pseudopleuronectes americanus. The sequence goes on from CM076723.1 coordinate 21,636,869, forward strand.
TTTTAATTAGTAATCACAATAGCAATAACTGTTTTGGATCAGAACAAATGACGATAGACAACTGATGCTGCCAGTATAGGTGCTATAGTGCCAGGTAATGCTTGCGTACCAGTACTGCAAACCAGCCGTGTTTTTTTTTATTTATTCATGTACTAACCTGTCATCCAAATGGGTTAAGCTAACTCATCTGATCCCACAGCCCTGGAATTCCCCTGTAAAATCTGCACTGTGCGAATGTTTTTCATCACAAGCTGTAAACTCCAAGCTGCCAAAAGGCCCGAATTCAAAAGACAAGATTTCACAACGGCAGCTGAGTCGGCAATTTTCTTTTTGCCAGTAAAGCAGGTCAAACCTAATTATTTACAGAAACTGTCAGTCCCACCACTTCCCACCGTGACATCACATTCCCTTTGCTCTTTCTGAAGTCGGTACATTTACAGAACTAATGCAAAAACCTGCAGAGTTAAGCAGCAAAGACTCAAAATAAAATCAATCCCCTTTAACTGAGAACACCGAGCCGATATGGAGACGCCTTCAGCGGCATAATTCAAGTCATTCATTGACTGCCAACACATTACAGGCTTCCGTGGCTTGCCAGGGCAGCCGCGGGGCCTGTTTGTATCTAATGATCTGACAATGTGAGACTTGTCAGAGACTCCAAACAGTTAGAAACAAACACGTCTGATGCGCTGAGAGCCGAGGATTGAGAGGTTTTCTCTAACAACCTCAAACAAGCCCTTGAAAATGTCTCATCCGTGTTTCTTCCTGGAAGAGACAACGAAAGGTTTAATGCAAGAGGTTTTTTCTTGCATAAAGGTGATAGTTGTTTTTTTCCTTTTTCCTTGCATGTTAGTTACATGTTGAGTATAGGGGATGTTGCATGGCTGTTTAAATAAATCAATAATGAACGTACTCGCCATTGAATTCTACTTATAACACTCCCTGTCAAAGGGAACAAAAGAACAAAAGATGTATAAAATAGAGAAATACGGGAGCAGTGAATGTTTACACTCTCCAAACAGCATGCTGCACAGTTGTGTGAATCTTTAACTACGATGAATGAAGAAGTTTTGCTGCTTTTCTCTTTTGAATTGGACGGCGCTTGTGTGAGGTGATTCAACACAGTCTGAGGTTTTCTTTTCTAAAGCACCAACCACTGATACTGCTTTGGCAACAGAAAAAAGCTTTTAACATTGACGTTTTACAACCAAGTTAACTTGCTCTGGCAAACAGTTGGCCTTTACACATCCAGCACTCGTGGAGCAAAAATAAGCTTTTCATGAAAAGTTACGTCCTTGACGGGCTTGAGTCCATTATTCAGTCTTTTCAGCTCAGTTTATTTCAGTTACTACTAATTCTGATGGGGATTATCAAGCTATTCAGCTTTTAAATGCTCTGCTATGTTTATCTACCGCTTGAAAACGTTTCCTATCTGCTGTTCAGTGCTGAGCAGATAATACACAGTGGATTTATATGAGCGTTTTCCCTGAAACAGACGCCCGATGGCACAAACTAGAATGGCACTCAGCAGAACGTCTACCAATCAAGCGCCACCACATTGCACACATTCATATATATAAGTCCCCTAAATATAACTCATTTTTGCCTTCAGGTTCCATGAATTACTGAGAAAAAAACAACGAATGTGGGAAAATGCCATATCTTGCAATTTGGATCAGCCCCATGGCTTCAACGGGTTCTTCCCTGATCCTCTCCTCATCCTTCCACCAAGTTCTGTGTGTTTACCTCCAGTAGTTTTTGCTGACAAACCAACACACCAACAAACACATGGAAACACAGGGGTGAAAACACAACCCCCTAAACAAAGCTGGCAGACAGTAAAATGTTTAGAGCCGAGGGAAATTACAGAATTGGATGATGCGTCTCTTTTAATATAAACGATTAAATACTATGAAGAGAATATACAGTCCATTATTAAACAAGAACATGGAATGGTGCAGCTTTAAATCTTAAGCTATTATAACCTTCTTCAATTTTCCTTCACAGAAATTGTGACAGCTGCTCTAAAGCAGTCTGATGCACTGAGGAGAGAGACAGTGATGGAGGGGAACACGAGATGAACCACATTTCAGTCATGTGTGTCTCTGCCAAATGACAGGAAATCATCTCAGGTGATCCCGTGAGAAATAAACCATTTTTTTTAAATACCAGAATAAAGAAGCCCTTGAACGCATCAGCGCTGTCACTCGGGAATCGACACCCCCCTCCCTCTGTGCTCGCTCCACCTGTGCCGCCGCCGCTCCTCGTGCGTCACGATGGCAGCAGCTTCTTTTAGAGCCTTTATCCCGCGTCTCTCCACACAACGCGTCCAAACGTGCGCAGCGACCACAGGTCCTCTCCTCCTCCTCCTCCTCCTCATCCTCTTCTCCTCCTCCGCATCAGCCGGGTGTTCCCTTCTCCACGCGCCGTCCACGCTAGCAAACTTTTGGAGACCGTTTTTACGCACGGGTTCCCAACCATTTGGAAAACTAGAGAATACATCTCCTTTCCTCTCGCTCCACGACCCACCATCATCTTTCACTCGAGCGGGTTTCTCCTGAAACTTCCAGAGGGTCACCATGCGAGTTTATGTGGCTGTGATCCTCGCGTACGGAGTGGCAGGTGAGTTCAACAACTTCTCCGCTTTATCTCCAAATTTGTGATCCCGGTCCAATTTGCACTGGATTCCCCAACAGTTCAGAAGTAGCCTTGAGATGATCCCAAACCGGAACAGCCCTGGCATTTTACAGAGAGGCTGAGCGATATTTGTCTTTTTGCTGAGGGCTCGTGTCCGTATATCAGGAGGATGCCTCGGAGTAAAATCCGCTGTAACGGTTTAGAAACACCAGGGAGACACGTTGGGGCTTTATGAGGAAATGCCTGATTGAATATCTGGAAGTGGAAAGAAATGATTAGTTATGGGCATATTGCAAGATGCTTGATTATTCTCCTGTGAGATATCTTCAGTTGTGTCTTTATCAGTGGTGTAACTGTGCAGAGGCTGTTGTGCATTTTATTCTGAGAGTATAAAGTCTGTGTGAAGCCTGAATGAATTGTTTCCACACAGTGAATTAACTGTGCCAACGATGCAACGACTATAACCGACAACATTTTCCTTGTGGTCCATAGATAACAGGAACTTTAATCGTATTTGTGTCGACCAGAAACTGTTCGGAGCAGTGGAGTCTGGACACTGATACATTAAAAATCCCAAGAGGAATGAAATCTCTTAATGGGGCTGCAGATAAAATCAATAGTGCATTTGTCAAGCTCAAGATTTAGGTTCTGAAATTGACTTGGAGCATGAGGCACATCCACAGGAATCCTGCATGATGGTGATATCTTACATTCTGCAGCCGGAGCAACGCATCTCGGTCTGAGGAGAATGTGTAGCTGTCTCCTCTGTGCACTGGATCTCTACAGCAGGCGGGAGGGAACTCGTAAATGATGTCACAGATTAACCGTGAACTGCCTCTGGTATTTTCCTTCCCTCTCAACAAGCAACAGAGCATCAACACACGTTGCAAATCAAACTTTACAGCAGCAGAAAAAGCTTTTTTCTATCAGACTTGCTGTATTATAATTACAGATTCCCAACAGGATAACAAGTGATAACAAGTGGCAGAAACATAATGGGATATTTATGGCTGAGTGCAGTGAAGTCCAGGGGATGTTGTCCTGCGGAGATAATGAAATATCACTCTGCTGTTTGTTTGATTTTTCTTATTTCTAATAATGAAAGAAGAGAAGACCAAGTTATTTCAACCCTCATGCACGTCAGCATGTAGGCGTCCATCAGCTGTGGTTTCTGCTTTGTTTTCCAAGAGAAACTTTTATCAACTAACTTTGTATTAGTCCGTGTTGCTCAGCATCCAAATGTTCACTCCTGCACAAAGTTTTCTTTTAACTTCCCTTTTCAATTTGTAGGCAGAGAGTGTTATGGTCTCCTCTGTGCCCTAAAGAGCCCCAATGTAAACTTAAAGCCGCTCTGGGGCGGCAGGGACGGGCTCAGTAATTGATGCGCTCGCCACAGTACCACTGCAGAGAGAAATAACCACGTTCAACTTCTGCTTCTGGCTCTTGAAAAGGAACTTTATGCCTTGTTTGCAATGGGCCATTCGTTTTTCCGGTGGTAATGGCAGCTGCAGATATTCTTGCGAAACGCTCATAGAAACAACTTGACAGGGAAATTATTTACAGATCGCAATAACAGTTTAGGTCGGAAGTGAAATTAAACAGAAAATATTAAAGAGCTGAGTAATGGCGTTGATTTGACGTGTGATGTGATTTTCATCCAGCAGCAGAACAGAGATACTCATGTCGCTGATGAACAAATATTTAGAGAATGAGTTTTACAGAGAAGAAGCTGGTTCCCTGTGTTCATCATCCTGCTATCTGATGCTGTGGGAAGACATTTCCATTTCCCACATTCACAGAGACCCACTGATCCGTGACTAATACACTCCCACACTTTAATTATCAAGGGGGCAAGTAGTGGTGCAAGGATTACTGGTGATGAACAAACGTTAAAAAAAATAACGACTAACTACTAAATCCCATTCACGCCGGTGAAAAGAGTCAACAGGAGTAATGGGGCTGTTTATCTGAGGTCTTGAAATAGCTCTCCGGTGTTTGTGCAGACAAGATTTATTGCTTTGGTAAGTTTCTATCTGCAGAGTTCACAGAGCAGCACATTGGTTTGTCTGCATGAAAAAGACTTTAGACGATAAGAGGTTGAGGTCTGTTGCTGCAGCTGGTTCTGTAGCTTCCACCTGTGGATGTGTTCGGGACAAGGAGCTGGCATCAGTGCAATGACGTGTCCAAAATCACTGCAGCGCCTCCTATGGCCCCCAGTGACACTCATGCCAAGTTTGATATCTATCGGATGAACGGTGCCGGATATATGTGAATCAAATCCACACCTGCAGAGAGCCTGAGCGTCTTCGCATCAGCGTCACAAGATAGTTATTGCTTGCTCGTTTTCAAGGTAAAGGCAAGAATCCATAACCTTTGGAGACCATCGAGTTCACATCCGACAACTGATTGTTTCCACTGTGTGTGTGTGGCGGTTATAAAAAAGGGATTGTGTGCTCCTCCATCGTGCAACACCTGTGTCTTAAGTAAAAGGCCAGAGCTGCACAACTAACGACCCACAGCCCAGTGACGACATCGACTGGTTCCATCACACTCTCACCCAATTGGGAATTGTCTCCTGTCAACTCCAAACGATCCACAGTTGTTGTCAGATTAGTTTCCTGCATGCTGAAAAGCTGACAGGCCTCATTACATGCAACAAAGGACCTTTGTGATCCTGGTCTATGGATTGTATATCGTTGTCAACTGCTGGTCTGTCATTAGTATTGCTCCCAGGGGACATATCTCCACAGACTCTGTGAGGAGATGTGCTCGTGTGTCACAGTCGTTGGTTTTTCTCTGCTGCTCATTGTGAAAGAACCTTGTTTCTGTTTTGGACATGTAGTCACAGAGCTATCATTTGCAGAGATTGGGACTCTTTGACTAAAATAATTTGTCATGGTGATGTAGCGGCAGGCATTGTGTGTAGCCCGCTCATTAGGAGGATGTGTGCCTCTGAAAGAATTTCAGAATTGCTGGTAAATTACTGGGGTGGGGGGGGACGTATTTTCCTTCAAACATCTTTCCATCTGGCTGGGAGGGAGAATGTGCCCAAAAGTTATTCATTAGTTCCTGTTAGGGGGGAATTACACGATGACGCGAAATCTCACTATTTTAATATGATGAATGTGCAAAGCCAAAAGAAAACCCAGTGAAATGTGCCCACTTTATTTTTTGCTTTATTAGAAACAGCAATACGTGAAAGGAATGTGCCACACGTCTGATCCCCATCTCCTCCACTCCACTGCTGCTGCTGCTGCTGGTGGAGAAACAGGTGCTGGAAGTTTTTCACTTTTCTGCTCCAGACGAGGAAGACAGGCGGTCGTGGTCACACATGTGAAAACTCCCTTTCAGCTCAAGACAAGCTTTGAGTGACTGATGGTCGTCTAACATTTGTGAATCTTCCTCAGTAGTGAAGGTGAAGTTGGAAAAGTAAAAGAAGTATGAAATACAGACACTAAATCTTAAGTTACACTCACACAACATAGATTGGTTTTGGGTAAAACATATTTCACCCATGTCCATTAGACTGTTGGTTAATTTATTGTTTTTTTTGGAAGCCGGATTAAAGAAGGTTGAAAAAAAACAACTACTGGATCGATCCCCATGGAACTTGGTGGAAAGTGAGAGTCAGGACAGAACCCAAAAATGTTTTTTTTTCACTTTGTGTAACTTGTTTCTTCGTTTTCGTTTTCACCGCAGGACGTCCTTCATGCAAGAAGTCTAAAAATAATCCTGTGCCTTTGGCGCTTGTTGGGCTATTGTAGTTTAAAGTGCCTTTAGTGGACTTTAGTGGTTTATGCGAACGTTAGCTGATGTTGCAAGCTGTTGATGCTTTAGGGGAGCGGAAGACGCACTGAGACACGGCTCTCTGAGCGTCACATCCCCCCCCCACCCAGCACTCTCTGCATGGATATGAGTTTGTGTCCTCTGCAACTTTTTAGCTTGCAATGCAGTCCGCTCATACTTTGGCAATAAAGTAAAAAGTGATTAAAACTTGAAATCGAGTTTATGATCCATGATGCTTCTGGCTTTTTCTCAGCGCTTTCCCGGGACAGGGGTCAATGATCAGAGGTGATTACACTGTGTTGTTCACCACATGCCATCACCATGAATCAGCTGAAGTTACTGCGGGCCCTCGTGCCACACGTCTGCACTATCTCTAATGTTCCCCGACTGGTGGTCATTGGTTCAAGTAGCTGGTCATCGTCCACGATATTCTCACTTTGCATATCTGTAGTCTTTCATTTCTTGTCATGAAAAGTCCTCCAAAAAAACGTAATCACGGTTGATGCTGGAAATATCTCACCCTGATGATTCATCAGTGAAGCTCGACCTGGAAAACTAAATGATCCCAGGAAATGAGGCACATTAGCAAGAAAGCAAGCAAATCTTTATTTAAAGAGCACATTTCATTCCAGGTGGAGGCAGGATGTGCTGCACAGGTTGGGGGCATCCATGGAACTACAGCCAATAAAGCTTGTTGATAAAAAAGTAAGACATAAAATAAAATATGGATGAAATAGAATGTAAACTATTGAAATAAGTAAAAGGGAAAATTGGGTTTCTGTGTTTGAAGCGGACTTCTTTGTATTGCACACAGGCAAAATGTAACAGTCATGTGATTCTATTCAGAAGCAGGACAGTGAGTCTTTCAGAGGCCGGCAGGATGATGAATACGCCTTTATTAAAGTGTGAATAAATGTTTTATGAAGGACATTTGTTTGAGAAGAAACACTGGAAGTCAAATTAAAAGTTATTAAGCAGTAAAACACTTGATAACGTTATCTGTAGCTGCACTGAAGACAGAACATTTCCTCCATCTGATAATCTTAAAATCAAACAAGGTTTATTAAAAAATCGACGCCAGATTTCAGTCAACTTTGTCAAGTAATTGTAATAATCATTTACATAATGATGATACACTTCCTGTGATCAATCACACACGGGGAGACTTGTGTTTTGAAAGGTGAACAATACATTACTGTCACAAACTAGATTGTTGAAACGCAGAGTACATCATTAAAACAGGGGCTGAGGATATAACCAGGATAATACCTTGAAGGCAATGAGGAGATCCATAAATTCAGTCCTCCATTGAAAGACAGTTCCGGATGAACAGCTCATCTTTGGCCTGTCGCTTCTATTTCGATCCGCTGCTGTGATGTGGCGGATTCACTTTGGCACATCCATAAGGAATCTCTACTAATTGAGGCAGGAGGAGATGACTGGGGATGAGTCACCTCCTCCTGCAGCTGGCGGAGCCGACTAAGTCTGTGTTATATTTACTGTACATGTCAACAGTAGTAACAGAAGAGTGTTGATTCAAGAAACACAGCAGATGTACATGCACAAAGAACTGATGGAGCCCACTGACATCTGGTAACGAGAGGGATTCACTGCAGTGGGCGTTGTAAGCCCTTCCTCTGAGGACTGGGAAGTTTGCTTGGTCTGTGGTGATGCTGGTTGCTGTGACCCTGCAGGGATTTAACCACAGCAAGTAAAGACCGACTGCTGGACCCACTCAGAACTGTAAAGAGCTGCTCACCTGTTTATTCAAAGTTTGGTGAAACTTGACTTATATACGTATAGAAGCCTGATCTAGAGAATCAGCTGCTGTGCTGAACTTCACCTACTCTCATGAGCCTCCGGCTGCTGCTGCTGCTGCTACCGAGCGCTGGTCTCCTGGTTATTTATACTTTTATAATATCGCACCGAATTCAACACTGTCGACAAAGACGAGTGGGTCTGGAGATATGCGAGTCGCATCCAGACAGAGATTTGTGTAATTATTAGATGGATCTTTAAGAAGGGCTCTGGATCTGTGCACGTTGAAGTGGCAGATTACATTCTTGGTTTTTTTTCTGCTTTGTTCACAGCACTCAATGTGACGGAGGAGAAGGCGACATGTCCCCTCGGATACTTCCCCTGTGGCAACCTGACCCTCTGCCTCCCGCAGCTCCTGCACTGCAACGGCATCGACGACTGTGGTAATCAGGCGGATGAGGAGAACTGTGGTGAGTCAGTGCATCTCGTTGAATAGGTGTTATTAAGAGCTTGAGCTGTATGACCTCATTATGCAAACTGAAACGTGGGATAATAGCTGATGCCTCAAAAAAACTGAGTCTCTTGTGTTTAAAAAAAGCAACATTACGCTAAATCCCTGCCATTTCTATTAAAACCTCCTGACTTCTGACCAGTCCCCAGCTCAGTCGTGCCTCTGGATGAATAATGGTCTGAAGTCAACTGCTCTTTCCTATTAGCAGGAAAAATGCTTTTTCCTACGAATGTGATATCAGTGCATTGCAGGTTAAAGGCATTCAATTGCAGAAACTATTATTTTGTAGTTTGTGTTGCTGGTTTAGCTTTGAACAAAGTTCCAAACTTTAATTTAACAGCGAGCATGAATACGATTCATCTGCTCTGTCGCTGTTTAGGTGCACTGACCCTTTTCCCAGCATGCAGCGCTGCTGCTGATGGGCTATTTTCTAACTCCCCACACCTCTTGAACTTCAAAGCAGCACTTGTTTGACCAAACCCAAGTTTTGATGGAGACCAAGTCAAAGAAAAACGTGAAACCTTTTTGGGCTTGCAAATTAACGGCGTAGTCGACTTATCTTATCTTTAAAGACACCCAATTTAAAGGTGTGAAGCTTGTTTGAAGGAATACTTCTAGCACTCTGTTTGATGGTATACTGGTAGACCACCTACTGGTGTAAAGCTGGCAGCTGAGGGACCTGGAAGTCTGTGCAGAAGCTGGAGGAGATCATGGTTGAGCTTCTCATATCCCTCGCAGGTATAAATACCCGTTTAACATTTCAAATTGATGGAAGTGAGTACGATGCTTACCAGGAATCCCACATGCTGATCTGACTTCCATCAGCACTTTGGAAAAGTATATCCCTCCAAATGTCACAGAGCGTCAGAGCAGCAGGGGGCTGGAGTGTCACTTTGACAGAAGGTGGAGTGTGTGTCTACTTGTACTTATATATATTTGTGAGGACCATTTGGAGCATAGACCTTACGGAGTGAGGACATTTTTTGAAAGCGAGGACAATTTTCGTTGAGTGCTGTCCTACATTGTGCGTGTGTGTGTGTCAAAGTTCCACAGGAGGACATTATAGGGGAGAAACCACTTTATTAGGTTACGATTATCAAATCAAACTAATGCCTGGTAACCCTCCACCTTTTCAGAGAAGCTTGAAGATTTCTTCATGCGTCAGCGGTTCTTTGTCTTGCACATTTGTTTGCGATATAAGTGATTGATAGAACGTAATGTAAAATCAATATTGTCTACTTGCTTGGAAGTTGGAAGCACGTAATGAGACTAGAAACAAACTCAGTAGAGCGTACACCTCCACCAAGGCAACAGTCTCCCAATGAAACCACATTTAAATTCATTAGATCCTGATTTATATTCATATCTGCACCAAATTGCACAAACTCATAAATTCCCTGAATAATTTTTAAGGATTCAAGAAAACTTTGTAAAATGTCCTATGATGTAACCCCTAAAGAAATACTATAAACAATACTATATAGATAATAAAGTGAGCCAAACTCGTGGGATGAAAGTGAAAGAATATGAACAGCTCATGTTTTTAAAAGGATTTGTGTGGCACACAGCAGAGAACAACATTTATATTATTTATTTATTTAACATCTTTATAACAAGCTCTGTTCCTTTTCCTTCAGTTTAAATCACACGGGTCATTTTGTTGAATGGTTGTTTTGTTTGTCAACCATTCAAAACATTAACAGTGTTTTGTTGTGAATAAATCTCTCCCGGACCTGAAATCAATTCCCAGAATCCATTCATTTAAAACAACAACAAAAAACCTGCGGCAACTAAATAGAATATATCTATTATCTGACTTATTATATCTGAATTCACATTTTAGTCGGGGAACTTCAAACCTCTTAAATTAATAAATCTGATAAATAACCGTAATTCTCTTATCGCTGCCACATCAGACAAAGGGAAAAGAGATCATGTATCATGTTATAATGTAAAATTGTTTAATGATTTTATGTTTTTAACGTTATTACAAGATAGTTTATTCTATTACTGAAGTCATGTAATGTTATTGTTGGAACTAGATTTTGTGAACTGGCGTTTTGGAGCCAGTGCACGCCCACCTGCAACCTGCGACCTGCACCCATTGGACCGTACTAGCTGTCAATCAAACAGCATCCTCCCATGCTTACCGTGTTTTACGGTCTGTTTGACTCTAAATGGGATCGTAACTTTCAAACTGAACATCCTGCTGTATTGACGAAGACTAGAAACTAGAGAGTAAACTCCTGATGAACGTGTTTACTGACGTTATAAATCAAGCTGCTTTTAAAACCAGTGTAGTCTGTGGTTATATTGATATAAATTCCTTTTATCGTTTTATCCTGAAACGTGGAGGAGACCTGTGCGATACATCTTCTGCTATGGCTCAGCTCTGCTTCATGCTTGGGTTGAGACATGTTGAGACTTATTGAGTGAGGTGGATGATAGTGTGATAAGTATGTAGTACTACTAAAAACACTATTAAGAAAGAATGAGTCTGACCCTCTGCAAGCTAGCAAATACTCTTCCTTCTGTAAAAACATCTTAATATCTTTCTTAATGTATTCTTACTCATACTCTGTGGCCACTGGGAGCACCAGGAAAATCCAAGCTGGGTAAGTTGAGACATCCGTGAAGGTTTCCAGGCGTCACAGGGTGCCGTGCAAAGAAAGAAGAGAAATCACCCAATCCTATGCATCTATTATTATCCCCGGCTCGGGTGGCAGCTGAGATGCTGCAGATTATTTGTATGCATGGAGGCGACCGAGCTCCTGCAGCAGATTAATGAAAAACGACGCTGCCTCCAGAGGGTCGGATTCACTCTTAGTGAATGAATACCTATCACAAAGTCCTCCACCGTACTGGAGCACAAGGTCACCAAGCATGGAGTGGAGACTAATCAGATCTTAAATTACTATTATTATTATTAATTAATATTATTTAATGCATTTGTTATCTGCCCATGTTTTGATAATTATACTATGAGTTTGATGCCTGATTATTGAGCAGTAAATCGTGTTTGATATCTTTTGGTTGCCTGTAATTGAAAAACTAAATGGTTCTGATTCCAGATATGTCGTAATCGAGCCTTTATGACAAAGAAATGTACGTAAGGCTTCATATTTTACAGTTTAAACATTGCACTGCATTATATATAAGTAATAAATAGAAAATACAACCAAATATTTAGATCTTGAATATAAAGTATAGTTAACATAAATGAAAATAGATGTTTACATATCGTCAAACTTAAACACTTTTCACCCTGTAACAACACGTATTAACGTGGGAAACTTCATAATGTGTGCTACTATTCTCTTTCTCTGCCATGGCATCAGTCCCCCTGTGTAAATCTAATCATTGGCCAGCTGTGCTGTAGCTCAAGAGGCAACCAGAAGGTCGATGGTTCCATCACTGGCTCCCCCAGTGTGCACCCTGAATTGGTTTCTACTTTCGAAGGGAATGCATTGTGTCAATTAGTGTCCTCATAGAGAGAGTGTGCGTGTGCGTGTGTGTGTGGGTGTGCGTCACTCAATCTTCTGACCTTAATCTCACAAGTCTGCACGTGCACATTTTGTTTGACGGAGAGAGAGGACGAGCACAGTGGTCACTAGTAAGTGTTGGCAGCTGGAGGTAGCTAGCAGCTAATTCACTGAGGCAGGACTTGAAGGCCGTGGACATAATCATATTTTCTCCTGTGGCTGAAGCAGCAGATGGGTCAGGACGTTGGAATAAGAAGCTCCAGTGGGTGAAGGAGAGGACTCTTCATCCCGCTAACTGTGTTCCTCAAGGACACCTTTTTAAAAAATGATTAAAGCTGCTAAGAACTTGAAAGAGAAACAGGATGAGGTCAGCGAAAGTCATAAATTATGTCTGGTTAAATATATTCCGTTAAAATTGGATGTATTATTTCAGCTTTCTACATTTCTTCAGGTTTACTTATTTATACTTTTACTGTTGTTTCTGTTTTTACCCTTTGCTGCTTTAAAACAGCAAATGTCCCTTCAGTGGGACTAATAATGAATTAATCTAATATTTTCTTTAGTCCATGTGCAATAAACATTTACAAATTAGAGATTCAAAGAGATTTTTGCTGCGTCAGACACACAAATAAAACACAGGGTTAACTCTGTTTCAATAAAAGAGCACAGCGTCTCACCTCTTACCTAATTTTATTTTAAAATATAGTGTAGGCAGAGCCAAGTCCCCGAAGGTCCTATCATTGCGTCTAGGGGCAAGTGAATTTTAATTAAAAATTAATGCATCAATTTTAGAAAATCATAAACTGTACTGACACGTCTACACTTTCCGCCCACGATCCAGCCAAAAAGCCAAAATGTCCCAGGGGATGGAGCCGATACACGTGCTCGACCAATCGTGAGTCAGTCTCAGCTGTCAATCCTGAAGATCAACTCGTTCCTATTGCAACAAATAACAAACTAAAAACAAACTTACACACTTGAACACATACTTTTTGTCCAGAGTCGACAAAGTGTTGCTCGTTGTGGGAACTGTCGGGTTTCACTTTATATTTTAGTTTGATCCATGTCACATCTGTTAACCTGGAGGAGGTAAATATAATGACCCATACTGCAGCATGCCACCAGGGGGCCAACAAGACAAATTTGGGCTTCCCATCTGGGGAGCTGTCCAACGTCTTTATACACTATCCTATGAGGGAAATGGAATAAACGATGAATTGTGTGTTAGCATCCGTATTTGCAGAGAATGAGATAAGACACACAATAAGCACAAAAAAACGCTTCAGATGAAATTGCGTGATAGTGTTGTGTCGTATTTTTCCTTTTGACAATATGGGTCAAAAGCAGAGGTTACATTTCCCTACCTGCATGAGTGTGCGTTTGCATGTCTGTGCATGTGTGTGGGATAAATAAAATGCATCTGCATCTACTTAATTTAATTTATAGTCTGCACAGACTCTCACCACGTGTGTAACTGTAATACGTGTCTAATCTCACTGTTCCCCTCTGACCTCGTGTCAACAACCGACACTGCGCACTGTCAGTGTCACTCCACTGTCGTGTCAGTGGCTCTCACTGCTCTCACAGCCGAACCAACAGGGAGCGTCTCCATTACTCAGAGGGGCAGCGGCTGCTCAGGCTGTTGAATACGTTTCTTGAAGGAGATCTTTATTTTGCAGAGTTTTGCTCGACTGATTTATGTTCATTTCCGTATTTCTGAAACTTTAAAAATCAGCCATTAGTCCCGGCTTTATGTTTTGGAAAATTGGCGCCTGTAGCCCTGCTGCTTTTAGCCTTTTACTTTTGTTGTCACTTTTGTGTACGTCCCCATTTGCTGGTTGACTCTCCAAACCATTGCTTTCTCCGCTTCCATTAGTGTGCGACTGGTTGAGAAAGATGAGACGCTGTCGTCTTTCAGAGAGATATATCTGAAGCTGAAATGGACTGATTGAAAAACAAAAACAACAGTGGGGGCTGAAGGACACAAACCTGAGGAGATGAACGCATCAGATATTGAACGTTCCATTGAAAGGGTTAGACCATCCACATGTACACGAAGCCTTCTCATCCTTTATAAGTAGATCTACTTCAATAGGACCCTGATCCCAAAGGCATGGGGATAAACATCAGTATGTGGTCAATATACTTCAGAACCTCTCCAACCTCTTGACTTGTTCAAGTCCCAAACAACAACTGCAGGAAAAGAATAACCTGTATTTGAATTTGCTGGCAAAAGACACAACAGAAATATAAAAATTCTAACAACATGAAAACAACAATCTCAATAAGAAGTTGCCAAACAGATTTGGATGAGGTCATACTACGGATAGAAGGACAGAAATGACTTTAAGCCGTGAGCTCTGTACAATACACAACACAATGACCATGTTCACTGGTGATGTTGTTACTGGTTTAATCCCCGCTCCAGGGTTCCTTGTGTGCATCACAGCAGTGGGAGCTGTCCCTCGTTAAAGCTGCAACTCAAATAGCATCGAGACAATGATCTCGGGGAAAATGTGATTTGAAAGCTTCAAAGTTGTTGTTGGTTCTTCTGAATCTGTCGACAGTATTTTAATTGGAACAATCTCCACACGAGGGACCGGAGCTCGTTGTTTTAACAGATGACAAGAGAATAAATCAAACATAAATAAATAACAGAAAATGAAGCATTAACTAGGACCCCAATTAAATTCTGCTGGGTCACTTTGAGTGACATTTAAACAAATGCGAGCTGAATCATCTCTCCCTGTTACGTTGAAGTTTCTTCTCACTGTGGCCTGAGAATAGTTTTTAAAAGTTGAGCGAAATTCTCATAATCCGGAAGTTTTCTTTTCTACCACAATCTCCACCCCAGCTACAGCTCACATAACTTCATGTGAGAAATATGCATGAAACAAGTCTTTGATTGATGCGTTTTACTCCCAGACCTTTGTGCTTTGTTTTTTCATTTCTCCTTCATATCATTTGTGCCTTTTTCAAAATATTGCTTCTATTTATGATTAATGTTTGGGTTTATAATGAAATATCTGTTTCTGGAGGTAATATTGCACGAGCCCCAAAACAAAGTAATGGAAACACGGTAAAAGGCCCCGAATAAATTGACTCAGGGAAAAAAAAGTTATTAAGGATTTTGAAAAGCAGAATTAATCTTAAAAGCACAGAGGAACGCTGAATGACAGAAACATGTATGAGGCGGCTTTTTCCAGCCCTGTGGGTTAACATGACATTTAGGTTTAATTTGTATTTTTACGTGCTGTGAATTTTCACCATATTGTCTCATTGGCTGCCTAATATCGATTTTTTTTCTATTTAAACCTTTCTACTAAAATCAGGGCTGTAATTTTCTTACGTTATAATTTAACATTTAGAAGTTCGCTGTTTCCATTTCCAGAAAAGAACTTCACATTTACTTTCAAAGTGCAAATACTGTTGGTTTTATACTTGGATGCAGAGAGTGGGAATTTTTTTTGGGAAAAAGGTTGAAATAAGAAGCTTTGGATGAGGATGGCTCCAGGTTTTATCACAGCAAAAGCATTGTTCTGTGTTTAACTGTCCCATAAAGACGGCTATTGATTCCCTGTCCACTCACTGCCGCTGTCAAGGAGACATATGTCCACTATAATATAAAACCCGAGAGGGACCATTGATTTAATCCAGAATAGCTCTTGGAATAGCTCATTCCCCACTGTGGGACTATTAAAGGAAATATCTATCTATCTATCTATCTATTATGGCATCAGAGGATATAAATAGCATTGGGTACTGGAGTCCGTGCCGTTAAGGGTCCCGACCGAATTAGATTGTTACAACCCCACCACTGATTTAAAGCAAATGGTGTCTATGGAGAGCCTTAGTTGTGTATCTGCGTAGCAAGTGATGCCACTTTTTTCTTGGGAAGTCGTGCATCACACTAAGGTGGAGGTAATTGGAGGCAGTGGCGAGATGAAACCGGTCCCAAGTGTGGTTGCAAAAGTATTTGGAATGCGAAACGCAAAGCTGGCGAAACACTTCTAACCCTTTGAGACGCCTGTTCCAACACAAGCTGTGTCTGAAAGATAAACATTACCTTTACCCGTTTTTTGAATATATGTTTTAGTCCTGGAAGTGAAAGAGCATTTTTCTAGTATTTCAGAGGGAAAAATACAGAACAAAGTACAGATCGGTACAGGTACAGAATTCCAGGTGCCTTGATATAAGTACCTCATGGGGTCAATAATCAGAAATAGGAAAATATTAATATTGAAGACATGACTGCTGGTGCTTAATTAAGTGTGTGTTTGTATGAACATTACAAAACACAAATGACGCAAACACCAACAGCCTGTTTTTCATTAAAGAACCATTATTCAAGCTGGAGACCTGTGCAGCCTGTTGATTGCACTTGCTTTGATGCTCATACAATCAGACTTTGCGTGATCTATGTTGTTGTTGTGGTGCCAGATGAAAGGTGAACTGATTAAATTCCAAAATGAAGCATTTTGCCAAATAAATTTTTTGTTTTTCAAATCAGGTTCATTTCCATGTCTATCCCGTGTGATTAGGCCACTGCTGAGCTGAATGGACACTCTCAGATAAACAAAGGATAAAGCAACATGTTGCCGTAAAAAAAATCTCAAACCGACAGGCTTATTAAATCAAAACCTCTCACCTCTTTGATTGTGTGTGTGGGAGAAAAGCACACGGCCGACGACACACTGCAACAAGTTCACAAATCAACTTTACCAACCGCATAAATGCTCAGTCGCCAGCGTCTCCACGTAGAAGCGAACAAGACAAATGGGCTGCTGCTGACTTTTCTCACGTGTCTGCTCAGATGCACAATCGAGCCTGAAAGGACCTGTTTATTATGTTCCTCGTCTCACTGCATCCGAGCAGGAGTTATTTCAGTCGGGGCCGTCACACTTTAATCAGATTTATTTTTCCTGCATCGAGGATTTCCAACTGCAATCCCCGAAGTCACAAGCTTCCTTTTCGGACTCGCTATTTATTTATTTTGGCAACTTCTTTATCGCTCAACACTTACGACTGGGGTACTTCAGACATTTCCAAAGTGTGGACATGTCAAGTCTCTTTGAAGTTTCTGCTGATTAAGTGGATTGATTTTTTGTTTATTTTTTGCCTCTGAAAGAAATGACCAAGCTTAGAAAACTGTATCCTCCACTCCTTGGACCTGTTGTGCAGTTACCCGGGTTTTTCTGCTTTATTCGAAACTAGAGATGTTCCACTTCTGATACTCGATACGGGTATGCAAGTATTTAGCTATATATATACCGATCTGATACCACATCTGTCAAAGTATATCAGTGTCATGCGGTAGTGGAGTGCATTTAAAGGAAAGTCTGAGAAAAATTATCTGTGGCAAATGTCATAGTTTCTCTCTTGGCCAAAGTCTTGTGGACGTTTTGTGGAAATCCAATCAGTAGTTTCCGTGTAATCCTGCAGATAAACAAACAAACAAACCAACCCATACACAAATCAACTGACGGGGGCAAAAACCTAACGTCCTTGACGGAGATAAAACGAATTCCCTTCTTCTCCTGGAGAATGGCAGGTTTTTTTCTTGAAATGCAAGATGAACCACACAGTCTACTGCACATTGTGTTCAGTGCTTCGTCTCATTTCAAGCCCATTGTGCAGCGGAGATTACTTTTGAAAGGAAAATCAAAGGACCTCAAATGGATGAGAATTTTCACGTCGTCACAAGTGCGCTAATGACAGTCGGTGTGTAATTGAATATAAATTCTCATGCAAGACAGCATTGAGGAGACTGTTTCCCCGATAAGGTGGGAAGTGTCTTGTATTATTAAAGATGCATGTGCTTCCACTGGCCCCCGGCAAACAGGAATTGTTTAAATCCACTGGACCGAGCTATAGGTTCTCTGTGCCTCGCCCCTGCTACACAGCAGCGTGCAGGGGAAACAGCCCTCTGCCCAATTAAACCTGACGGATGCATCATGTCTTCGTGTTATAGCTGAGCCCCCAGAACCACAACACTCCTCTGGATGCTGTAAATCTTACAGAGTATGCAATTATGAAAAGAAATGGGGACGCACTGTGTAGTAGCAGTTGTTAGACCGAGCCCTGGGACACGTGTTTGTATGTAATGATGGATGACATGACATAACTCCCCAAAAGTGAGGCTAAATTATCCCGATCACCCCCTGGTGGCTGGTTGCAGTATTTGTCGTAAGCCCTGCCTCATCCATATTAGCGGATGGGATGTGGGCCAAACCAAAGTGTCAAAGTACACATTGAATATACTTATTCCTCCGCAGCGTTGATAGCCAGAGGCATAATGTTTGCGGGTTGTCCATTCGTCCTGTTCCTGAGAACACAATATCTCGAGAAGGACTTTGGTGGATTCACTTAAATTCATGGATGAACCTGATTAGAATTTGGATACCAAAGTTATAGCGCCCCCTTAAAAGTTCTGGGCCTCTTGAACATAATCTCAAATCGACCTTTACGACATTTCTCTTGGACTCGAAGATGAACTGATTAGAATTCAGGGCCGAGAGGAAAAGGTACCTGTGAGATCATCTGGGTTTAGAAAGGAAATACATTAGTTCAGTAATTCCAGAGATTGAAAGAAAGATTGTCTCTTTTCAGACTGATGTCTGTTCAAGTGTTCATGTTTCGGATGAGTTATTACATTGACTCACAACCTCATCCTGGATATTTGTGTCCATCTTTCTGTGGAGTCTTTTGTGCCCACTCAACCATCTATGGCCACAGCTACAATTTCAACATTGGATGCCAAATTCTCTTTCTCCAGAGTAGAGCTGCCTTTTGATTCACTCTCTCTACCTCTCCTGGCTTCACTCTGCCCCCCTCAGTTTCTCACACAAACTCACAAACACACAAACACAGCGACACACTGGAGACACATTGTATTGCCAGGCATGAACTGGTGTGCTGTGAGTGGCTCTACCGTCCCAGTCTATGTAATTACATTTGCCCGGTGTCCCAGGTAGCACCTGAAGGATTAGATGACTAAAATAAAAGCCAGCGGAGGCTCCAGGTCGCGGGAACCTGAGTCGAGGATTAGGAGCCACTGTTTGACTTTGTAATTGTGATTCATGAGCGATGTCTGTTTTTATAATGCAGCGATGTTGCTCCCACCTTGTTTCAGGTCTGCTCTCGACAGATCTGCAGTGGGCTCATTTTAAAACAAAGTGCGTCCACAGAGGAGCACGCCTTCTTCCATCTTCTTTAAGAAACTGACAGATGGTTGAGCGGAGGTCTGCTCTCAGAAAGACATTTGAATTCTTATTTTCTTCTCCGTCAGGGCTGCATCTGCAAGCATGTCATGTATCTCTTTGAATTTGACTTCAAATAGTGTGCAGGCTACATCACAGACTGTCCGTCTCCCTGCTTCTTGTTTCCTATCAGAGTGGCTGTTGATCTCTGAGCCACAATGAGGCCATCGTTTTTTAAATCACTTTTCCATTATTGTTATTTTTGTGCTTTTTTTCAATTATTTTTCATCACAACAACACAATGAGTCACAAATGAAACTGCCTTTAAAGTTCAAAGTGGCTCAATGGAATTCTGATTATATCACATCACCGTCTATGGTTTGCTTCCCCTCTAATTAGACTTGTGATGGGAAAATACTCTGAACAGAATCTGATACAGTAACGGAACTCATGTGCCAACAGAGATTAATTATAAAAGCTAAATCTCGTCTTGGATGTGGGTGGTTGTTAGAAGTGTGGGAGTCTCAATCTTTTTTACATGTAAAAGTTGATGATTTCCATCCAGCAACTTTGAAACTTCACAGATATAAACCCAGGAGCGAAGTAAAAAGTTTATCGTATTTTGTCTTCTGCTCTTTTCTAAACCCTTCTCCCCATCTGTGAATAATGTGAGGTCTGAACCAATATCTGCGGCGATAAAATACAACTATTCTTCATTAAAATGTCAGAAAACAACAATTCCTATACCTTCACTATCCAAAATAACAACAATGTTCAAACCAAGAGAAATCCCCAATATTGCAGAAGGTAATGAGACGTTATATTTTGATCCCTTTTTCATTTCCTCACAGCTGCTTCACCAGCAGATTCACCCATCACTTCTGTAACTTCCAGCTCAAACGACGCAAGACGAAGGAAAAACACCCAGCGAGCCGTCTCTCTTGTTTCCTGCAGCTGTTTGTATTGTATCACAAAACTTGACCCGACAGGAATAAAACCTGAATACATTACAACGGATAGATTTTCATATGCAATAGCAGTGGAGTCAACAACTCCCATGATCCCGAGCTGCCGCAGGACATATGCAAAATAGGTATTTTGTTATTGTTTTGATTGAGGGACCCATAGCGGCCAAAGTTATATATTATAAATGCAGGGAATTCATCATTAGAGACAAAAGATAAATGGTTTCATTGCTCAGACGACTGGAAAAAAACACGTTTGGTGCAGTTAAACCAGAAACACCACATTCATGCATGAGTGCATGCAGCCATTAATACCTTTTAACCTGTCAAATGAATAGATTGATTGATTCATGCAGCACGCCATGATTTCATAAGCTTTTGTATTATTTATATAAACAAATGGTAGAGGAAGAAGAAACGAGTTACAGCGTTCTTTCCCCTCGAAAGTTCTGTGAGGTGTTTTGATTTATGGTTTTTTGGGGAAAAAAACAAACCTGTCATTGCTGCTTAATTTAGAACACGACTGATAAAGTCCACAAGTGAAAGCACAGTTTGAAGTGAATGAGAATTTAATTTATTTTCAGGTCGTCCTGCTCTCACCAGAGTTGTGCCGTCACCTGGAACTTATCATGCAGCAGCAGGATCCATTATCAGAGCGGTTTTCATTACAGCCTTCATCAGAGCAACATAATAATCAAGACAAAGGTATAAATTAAGAGACGTTAATGACGACACTGGTCTATATAAAAATCATTACGAGATCCAGGGGAGCTGTCACATAATTATCTTACAAGAACTAATCATCGAGGTCGAGGTCGGGGACCTTTTTCCTGCTGAGGGCATTTCGATTTTTTCTAACATCCTTTTAGAGACGTATTAATTGCTGAATTCATATATCATATTCACCTCTGTTTAAACGACAGGTGTAACTGCTTCTTTTTGGTGAAGTGTCTGATAGTGATGTTAATGATGATGATGATGTAGCTGGTTTAAGCCAAAACAACATTTGGCTGATATTCCTGCACTTCCAGGTACAGCAACAGGATTTTCTTGTATATCTGACTCCCTCCTTCATTAAGGAAATATCCGATGGCCCAGCCACTGGCAAGGGATGAAAAATAGATGAGTATCGTGTGAGCAGAACCACAGAGTCACGTTGTGGATGATCTGGATCAGCCGGTGTGTGGCCATCACCAGCTCCATGTTCTGTCAACTTAGGTTCTGCCAGTGGTCGGTTAATCACATGTTCCCC
Source organism: Pseudopleuronectes americanus (assembly GCA_038501795.1). NCBI lineage: Eukaryota > Metazoa > Chordata > Actinopteri > Pleuronectiformes > Pleuronectidae > Pseudopleuronectes > Pseudopleuronectes americanus. Next base: position 21,658,459 of record CM076723.1, read on the forward strand.
ACTGTTTTTCATTCTAACTTGTCCTTGCCAAGCTGCAGTAGATGTGTAAACACACAGTTGTGAGTGTCGGTGGTTGGATACACTCATGAATGAATGATAATCTGCTACATGTTGGAAGGAAAATCTGAGGAAAACTTGTATTCAACTTTCTTCTCTCTAAGATCAGGCACGTGTACAGTATCTTCTTCTTCGCTTTCAAAAGATATTTAATCCAAAGATCAAGCGTATTTTTTAATTTCAACACGTAAAAGAAATGTGTGCAAAAAAAGTGGGTTTATTTGTGTTATTACTTGAAAAGGTCTACATGCTCTATGTATACATACACGAAAAAGAAATATGTAGCTGCCACTGTCGATTCATTTTGTTTCCTTTTCTATTTAGTGTGTTGATGTAGATTTCTCAAAGTAAACAAAATACTGTCTTAGCATAGCAAAATAGATTAGAAAAACCTCCAACCAGCGTCATAATGGTTTATCTGTGAAGACAGTGAGGATTCTAACAGAGATAACCAACAGAAGAAAACCATGTGTAGATGATGTAGTCATTGGCAACAGCATCTATACAAGTTCCCATTTAACGAGGTGAGTTTGAACTTTCTATAAACAGATAACAGATCTGTTTGTGAAAAATACGCCTCTGCCCACTCTGCAATTAACTAGAGAGCATTAATGAATCTCTATCCCTTTCCCCGGTGTATGAAGCTTGTGTGTGTGTGTGTGTGTGTGTGTTTGTGTTTGTCTCTGAACACACTCAAATTCGTGGAACGCTTATCAATTAATGCCAGGAGCGTTGTCTTTCTTCATCGCAGCAGCAACGGCATTTTTGTGAGATTTGTATTTCACATGCGAACTGCGGTGGAATGTGTGACGGACCTTTGAAGCGCCGCTACAGCGCTGAATGGTAAAATGCTAAACACAAATCTAAATGACGGAGGGAGGAGCAGGTTTCCACTGGCCCCCGCAGTCTCACCGTAGCCGCTTTGATCACAAACCAGCGCATGCTGTGACCTATTATTGTTAAGTTCCCACAGTGCATGCTGTACATGAACAGATTCATACGGGACCTTCATCTACATGTATGTGTCTCAGGGCTGGAAACCACCTTGAAGTGAATGAAGGATTTTCAAAAGAGAGTTTAATTTTGTCAGTGTTTCCAGCTGGCTGCCTGTAAAGATGATGGAAGTGTCTCTTTCTTCCACGATCTACAAATGAAGCTAAGATATCGTGGATACAAACTCTTTTGCTGCTGAAGGTTCCTGCCTGGGTATTCTCCAGTTCCTCCAGCTTCCTCCCATCGTAGCAAAGACATTTGAAAGTGTGAACGGATGGTTCTCTCTGTATGCTGGCCCTGCTGCCCACTGTGTGAAGTTCCTCTCGACCAATATCAGCCATGATTGGCTCCAGCTCAAAAGATAAGCGGTATAGATAACGGATGGATTTGGAACCAGAGTGTGTGCAGCAGCAATCGATTGTCCTACAGATACAAATGATTGACCAATTGTGAGTCAGTCGCAGTGTTGATCATGACATCAAAAACTCATTAAAACCAAATTTACTTGAAAATGAGAGAGAGAGAGATAGACTTTCTAGATTGGCCCATGTCCTATCCCCTAACATGGAGGAGTTGGTGTTTATTACCTATATTTAACATTTGTGGAGGAGACGTCCATCGTTATTTACAGTCTATGATGTTACGGCAACCAAAGAGTTAACACGTCTCAATTAAAACGTTTAAACAACAACCTGATGGTGGCGCTTGAGGCTAAAGTCAGAGGATTACCAAAGTCAATAAGATTCATCCTCTGTGTAGATTGCTTCTGCCAAACCACAAGAAGACGAGGTTTTTTACACTTAACTGGTTTGAATGTTGTTCGTTGGGCTGGAGAACGAGTCAAGGGATCCTCAAAGTCATTATCATTCATCCTCTCCACTTCACAGTTTGTTCACAATTAGCAGGTGGATCGTGTGGCGGATTATCGGAGGGTAAATTACCATAGCCTCACTGACGAGAGCTTTGTCCTCTCGCAGGCCACACAACCAAGTTTGATTTCTTGAGTTATGGTCTGATGATTTGATTATTCTTATCCCCCCTGCATTAAGTGCCGGGGGGGATCAGCATGCCCGTCTGTCTGTGCCTCTGAAGTGGTGCCTTTTGATTTTCAAAATGTTCTTTTTCTGTAGTTCCAAAGCAAAATGTATGAGAGGAGGTGGATTTGGATTTGATTGAGGGGGCGTGTCCCGGGAGATAAAGCATTGGCCTTTCTCGCATGTTTCCGGACACGCCCCCTCAATCAAATCCAAATCCACCGAACCGGACCGGGTCCTTTCCAGTGCTGCTGAGCTGGTGATGACAATCAGCGGGTAAAAGGGAGAGAAGAGAAGTTTTTATACAGCTGACGTTGCTCTTCCTTTTCCAATAAGGGTTATATCCTCCTATTTTCCTGACCCATAGCACATCCTTACACCAAAGTACGCAGCAATATATCCGTAGTTTGTTTATTTAATATCGCTTACAAATACACAAACAACATATGAATGTACGGTATCTGAGCAAGTAGTGAGTTTTTTTGGGGTGTTTGCAGTATATCAAATTCATTTTCACCATTTGTGGACTGATAGTCTTATTTTCTATGTTCTATCATTCCAGTCCTATTTGTTTAACAGGAAGTCCGACTGGTGTTTGTCCTCGTTGCACTTGTTGTATGTGAGTCATATGAATATGACACGGACTTTACAGCGGTCACCATAACTTACACCCGTGATAAACACCATCATTATTATCTTTTATCTGCTAGCCCCATTTGACGGGGCCTCTTCATTTTCACCTGAAGTCTGACAGTAGCAGATTGATGAGTCCTCTATTTTCAAAGTCACAGCAGTAGGCCTGCAGCGGCCTGCGGCGAGCGTTTGACAGCGATGTTCAAGGTGATGCATCAGGTCAAACACCCACAGTAATTATGAATGAGGGTGCAAACCTTCCTTTCCATGTTGCGACCTCTCCAACATGTGAGAGAGAGAGGGGAGAGAGCAACCGACTGAAGATGGATGTGGCCGGCCTTGAATTCTGCAGATCTTTTGGTCCAGAAAGCACAGTGGCCACTTTCATCAGCTGCAAGTCATGGTTTTGACATTTGCACCTGCTCTGTAATTTTCTCAAGGGAACTAAAGAGGTCAGAGTGGCAGAGCTGAGGCTGCGCTGGCAAATCCTGTTTTTCAAAATCATACATTTTTTTAATGGATGATAAAAAACAATTTTAGATCCACAGCAGATTCTGTCCTCTGTTAGATTAAGGGTATAAACAAAAACCATTCACAACTGCTTGTAGGACGTGGGAGGCATCTGTGAGAGCATGCAGCAAGAGGAGCTCTAATGCAATAAAGATGTTTGTCTTTGCAGGACACAACGACTCGTAATCTCTGTCTCTTTCTTTTTCTTTTACAGGAGACAATAATGGATGGCCCCATCTCTTCGATAAATACTTTGGAATGCCGAGCTACAACACAGGGACCAAGTCCAACATTTGCCGTAAGTGCAGTTATTTTGTTTCTGTACTGCTCTTGTAAAGATTTTTCTATAAACCACAGCCCATGAAACAAAACAAGCAGACATGAGCAGCAGAAGTAAGTAAGTAAGAAAACCTTTAGACACTAGTCTGCAATTCATGGAGAACTTTCTGTGGGATTCCTGTTACTGACGTTCTGTGTCTCTTGCTCGCTGCTTAGAGGTAAAAGCTCAATAGCTGGATTAACTCTGTATAAAGGAGTTTGTGACTGTTTGAAGTCGTGTGAGTTGCCAAGTGAAGTTTTCCTTCTCTCTCTCTCCCTCTGTGTATGAACGTGTCCTAAACTCTCTTGCAGCTTTTACTTTGAAAATCTGTTTGTTTGTTCTTCCTGTAGATAGTAAATTTCAGCAGTTGCCAAAGTTGCTGCAGTAGTTGTTGTTCAGGCACATACTCCCCCACCAGCCACACCATCTGTTTAATATTTCTATAAATCATAAACCCTATTATGTGTATCTTTGTGTTGATCAAATAAAAATAATACTTTCACATCACAGAGTAGCAGAGTTTAGTCAAGAAGGATTTTGTGTCAAAGGATGGTAAAAAGGTTATGGATGTTTTAGGTTGATTTGACATTTAACGTTTGTTTCCAGATAAATTATTAAATGTATATACTGAGGTGAATTTGCTACTGTAAACGTGATTGTTGTTGCTCTTTATTTATACTAATCAGGTTATAAATGTAAATATGAAAAAGAACCAATTAGAACCTTAAGTCTGAGGCCCAAGGTATCGACCAGAGAAGATACTGATGTGATAACTTCAATATTTGATTCTTTCCCACAGGTCATATCGTCATTGCAGATTTTCCTCATTTGCAGGCGGGGAAATGTTCTGGTGCCCCTTCAGCTGTGACCTTGTCCAGTCCCCTGTGCTTCAGATTCCACATCTCTCACCTCCCCTGGGATGCAGAGGATGTTGCTGCTGGAAATATGGCAGACATTCATTGTCATTTCACCTCCATATTTATATTAACTCTTTGCATCCCTTGTTATGTGATCCAACCAACTGTGATCCAATCTGTAACCGCAGAAGGAGACCCTCTTTTTCATATCCAGTATATTGCTTTCAGAGTCCATACAGTACATAAAGGTAACCTTAACACACAGAGTATACATTTTAGTGCAGAATAAAAAAAGAGAATTTAAAAAGGGCGAGAGGGTTCAGGCTTGGCCGGGTTACGACGTGCAGGTGTGCACTTGAACCACACACACAGTGTAGGACGCCGTCAAGCATTCAAACAATAGAAGTCTGGGATCAAACCACATTGTCTCTTTGATCATCTTTGCCTGCCAGCGGACCGATTTAAAGTGAGATACAAGTCATGATTTAGAGCCGACAGGGATCAGAGGCAGGGATCGAGGGCACCATCACGAATCCCAGTAAATGAAAGCGTCGGCAAAAAAATGGATAAAAGAAATTTCAGATCAGTGAGCATTCCAAAACGTGCATTTGTTTTTAAATGCGCCGTAGCCCCGATCGTGCTTGGAGTGGTAACTACTTTCAGTTTCAAACACTTAATCCTGTGAACCGTCTTGACGTGCATGAGTTTGATGAGTTCTTAGAGTTACTGCCCCCGTTGGGCCATAAAGTTTCATATCTGGTGGCTCATTAACCAGCTAATCTCCCATGCAGCAGGGCATTTGTTTGCCCTGCTGCCCCTATTTCAAAATCAGCATACATCTGCATTATTCCTTCCACGTGGACGAGACCCCCATGTTGTTTCCTCTAACTGAGCCTGCTAAGCCATGTGCATAAAATCCAGTGTCTGATTTATATGTTGCACACCGGGGCGCCACCACCATCGCCCTGGCATCGGAATGGAAGTGACCACATTTACATATACAGCGAAAACAAATATGTATTCTGTTGATCTTGAGCGTCAAAGGTCACGTCCGACAGATGGAGGTACGTGTGTGCACGTGTCAAGTTATTCCGTGTCAAAGCAGAAGTCTGAATTGGTAATGACACAAGCTTTGAGAAAAGGATGGTACATGTGTATTTACCTCTGCAGCAGGTACGAGCTACTGAAACCCAGAGGGAACTTCCTACTCGTTCACTATTATTTAATGTATCATATGATCATGTAAAAGTAGAATTTCAGACTGGAAACAAGAGATAGCGACGCTTACTCTGACTTTATTGATCCCTGATCAGTCGCATTGTCGTTTATGTTTTTGACACATAAAGGGCGATGAAATGAAAGTGAAATTGATTCCATGGAGCAGAGGCGTGTTGTTTCTATTTGTATTCCTGTTATTCAGAGTGGCAGTTTGTTGTTGGAGCAGCTATCAACACATAAACACGCATCAAACATCTTTACCAGCACACCTCGTGGTGGAAAAGGTTAAATGATTAATGGACTGCAATCATCTAGCTCCTCTCATCCTAACAACCACTCAAAGCACTTTACACATTCACCCAGCGCTTTTAAAAATATGTTGCCCTCCAATGTTACTCACACACTCACAGCAGGTTGGTTTTAGCTCTATATGGTACATTTGATAAGACCCACAAATGCCGGGGACCCCCAGCTGGTCGGCTGGAGCTGGGGAACCCTCCTGGGGGGCGCGGGCGGGTTTAGTTGCCTCTAGACATTTGCAAATTGGTAAGATAGAGTTTCCTCAGTCACAGTTTTAGTGTCGAGTTGTGAGATAAATACCACTAGCTGTCATTTCTAAAACACACATAGACAAAGGCAAAGGTTTTCGCAGGAGTAGCAAATGCAACACGATTAGTCTAGAAACAAGTGCAAGACTTGATAAGTGTATGAATCAGCCTGAAATAACAAATTACTAGAAAAGACAAAAGCTTCCCTCTGGCACTCACATACAGTTTGTGATTCAGCCGAATTAGGATCCATTTGCAGCGTTTCAGATGGCTTCAGACTGATAACTGCAGCTGAGGGCATTATTATTTCCAGGACCTCTCATATTATAATCATCTCAAAGCTTCTTTCATACAGTAACACTGGCAGAGTTTCAGCTAAATGGCCTTTTGTTGTCTTTTATAACCGTTCACATCAGATTTACAGACACAGCAGGGGGAAGGCACACAGATGTCGACTTGCCAGAAACTGAAAGGAACATTTCTGCCTTTTTTTGTTTTCCTATTCTTGTGAAAGATCTCAATAAACCACTCCAGAGAACTTCTTCTTCACAAACGTTCACTTGATGATCTGAGACGACTGTTTTTCCAGGTCATTCTGAGCTATGTTTTTGTGAAGGTGATACATCAGGAACACCCAACCAATATTTTATTGCATCTGGCGCCGAAATTCCCTTGGATTCCAGGATGACATGTTTAGAATTTCACTGTGGCCTCCTAAAACGTTCTTTTGCTTTGGGAACACCTCGAGAGAATCTGATATCACATTCAATTCAAGCGGTCAAAGGTCACGATGCCTTTATGGGGTTCTGGAAAAAGTAGGAAGCATCAGACAGCAGGATGGTGTTGAATAGTAACCAGTTGAATAAAGACATCGCCCCCCCCCCTCCCCCCGCTCTCTGGTCCAGACAAATTGCTGATGTTCAAATCCATTTTTCAAACAACAAACAAGCAAACAATTCGCCTCTGGAATAAAAGGACAGGAAACCTTTGTTCTCTGCCTTTTTTAGACGCCTAAATCCATCTGGTAATGTCCCACATGATTAGAGCACCTCAGACTATTTCATTACTGGCCTCGATCAATATTGATTCTGAAAACATTCGGTTTGTTGAAGTCGGAGCTGAGAGTCCAATTCTCTGTTCAAATTATAGAGTTTGCCTGGAGCCTTTTAAGCAACTTTGACACGGCTAATTCTGATATGTCACCAGATGTAATTTGTTTCCAGTGGAGCCAGAAAAGTTTGTTTAAAACAATCTCATCACCTCATTTTCATCACATCTTGATCATCCAATTTGGGATTTAATTAAAGGTGGCTTAACCAAAGAGAGTCCAATAAGCAGTCGTGAGAGAAGATCTCTATTCCAAACTCGTGTTTATCCTCCAAGTCACTGAATGAAATCTTGTATTTGTTGTAATCACTGCGTTGATCTCAGGGCTTAAACTCTCCTCCAGCAGAATCAGGGCTGCACTTATTAACAATACCAAAAATAACAATTACAACTTGAAGAGATTTATTTACTTTTGGAGATTATTTGAAGAAAACAATGTCCTTCTTCAATTTTCAATAGGAATTCAAAACAAGGAATGTGCATTTAAATGTGCATCTTAAACAAGCAGGAATTGTGCATGAATGTTGGTCATATAATCGACACCTCTGTGTAAATTCTGGCTCCTGATTTAGACCAAATCCTAGATCCACCAGTTCCTCCAAGCAGCTGCAGTCGTGACAGGCTATCAGGATGATTGACGTGTCCTCTCTCCTGTCCCTTCCCTCTCTTCTCCAGTGCTGGGCCTCGTTCCCGAGCTGTGCAAGTGCCGGGAGCTGGAGCTGGACTGTGACAACGCGCAGCTCCGAGACGTCCCCGCGGTGGCGATAAATGTCACCATGATGTGAGTGGAAAACGTAATCTCTTATTTGGTGCAGCCAGAATTGAAGATTAAACTCAAGTGGGAGGAAAGTGCCTGATCAGCCGTGTGCACCTTTGAAAGAGGCAGCATCATACCCGGGGAGTTTTCTGTCAAAATTCTAAAGTTTTAATTATTTCGATCCAAATACTTTCTTGCCGTCTTAACATATATTTGACAAGGACGTACAACCTTGTCGGAATTGCAGATTTTTCCCATGTTTAGTTTAAATTACCCAATTTAATTCCCTATGCATAATTTAAGACTTTTCTCCTATGAACTGGGAATCAATGCAGTTTTGCAGGAGAATGGCCGGCCCCCGCATTATCATTCCCGCGCCGTCTGCTTTGTCATTGGCGTGGCACGATGCACTTTGTGTTGTATTTGTCCTCTCCACAGACCGGGCACTTTCAAAAGAGCTTTTCTCTCTGTGAGTTTAAAGTGCAGCCGACAAAACTACTAATGCATATGAATTTCAGGTAAGAACATTGGAGCACCGAGCAGAGTGCAGACCTCCACCAAGGGCTCGTACTCAGCTTTGTTATCGGCCACTTTACAATTATTGGGTAAAAGGTTGAAAGGTTTTCCTGTTCGAATGTCGGTAAAATCACGTAGATCACAAATGACGCTAAAATCACGTTTTGAAGCGATGCCTGTCCACCCCCTTTTCCTTTTTTTTAGTTCAGCCCTCTATGCTTTGGGTTTAAACTGGAATATTCAACAAAAATTGGGCCACAGTTGCTTTGAAAACTTTCAAGAACATATGATTTTTGTGTATGTTTAAGTTTTGCTAAGTTAAAATATCTGCAATAAAGGGAGCTCCTCTCCCCTCCACAGGAAACACTACAGCTCAATCCCCTCGTTAGCAGTGCTGCCGATATTATCAACGTGATATCACGTAATATTTGCATAACTCACACGCAGCTACTGGTTTGGCACAACAAAACCAGATAAAACAAAGAAAGATGTTCGCGATACATCCTGGAAATTGGATTTATCGGAAACGGGGGGGTCTTAAACAGACAGGAGCTTAAGACAAAGTGTTTCAGCCAGAGACTGAACAGAGGAGCTGCAGCGACGGAGGTTTTCTGAACATTAGTGCATAATAACAGTGATCATCAGAAAATGATTCTCCATCAGATTGAGTTATATATAGCAGCAGTTTATTTATATTAACCAATAGTTTGTCTTCATGCGGTGCAAATGAGTATAACAAAGGTTTGTATACAGTGAATTTACTTTGATATTCGCCCTCTTCAATGCTTTTCATGTTTCAGTCACAGACACACAAACCTTAACACGAGGCAAACACAACCGAATGCCAAGTAAAACAACAATAAACACGCTGTGGGTGTTTGGTTGTGATACCCGGTTCCCACGCAGCCCTTCATATGCTGCACAATGCACCGACCCATCAGAGCTGCTCAGTCAGGTGAACAGACCCGGTGTTTTCAAGGCTTTTAAGGTCTGTCGTCAAGGTTTGACGATTTCATTGATGGCACAGGAACTTGATACAGTTCAGCATCTGTTTGTAAACTTCAACGTCCTCATATATTTCACATGTTTGACCTTTTTCCCAAAACATGATAAATAGATAGTTCATTAAAAAATAATTACAGAGTTTAATTGATTGTCAACTTGTAATTAAATCCACTAATCGTGCTGATGAACACATCTCATTTTTCAGGCTAATATTAATAAGTTAATGCAGTTCTGTCTCCAAGTTGAAAAAGGGTCATTCATAGCCAACTCACCCAAGATGTTTGGGTAATAACTTAAAAAAGTTACGTTAGATATTGTATTTATCTATTTATTCATTTGTTTTCTTTCTTACTTAAATAGTTTGATAAGGTAGTGATCACATATGTCAGCCGGTCTGATTTGTTGTCTCTATAGCTACACTCATATTCTAAAGTAGGTTTTCTCTTCAGAGTGATATAACATCTTTAAACTTTTTATATATCTGTCATCAATACTAATGTTTTCTCATTTAAAAGAAAGTTTAGAGCAAAACAAAATCATTTGGGGAAAAATGTGCAGACGAAATATCTTAAACATTGAGTGTTCACCTTCAGAGTTAACTTTTTAGGTTGGACCAAGGGATTTTTAGATGTGATGGAAAAGTATTAATAATACACAGAATACTTTTTTTTGGGCCAAGAGAGGGAAAACAATAGAACAAATTTTGATTGTTTTTGATTACTGTAAAACATTCACCTGCTATCTATCAAAACATGTTGTAAATTACATGTTCAGTTCAAATTTGAACCCATTCCAGCTCGTGAGGCTTCAAATAAATAATCACAATATTGATTAGATTTAGCTCAGAGGGCCAAACTTCATAAGTTAGTAAAACTGTATTTGGAAAAGAACTTTACAAGGTTTCATGACTTTAACTAATTTAGGAAAAATTCGAGCCAAACATACAAATAATACAAACACTGTGTTGCCTTGGGTAACGTACAACCATACAGTATATATATCACATCGAAATTCTATTTATTATGTTGATATATTAAATTACAATGTCTTGAACGTGCCATGTGCTGTAAAGTTTACAGAAATTGTCATTAAATCGAATACAGAGCCACATGGAGCCATACAACACTGCTCACCTCTTTAATGGACAATTAAAATCAAGTCGTTCCAATTTAACCCTTGAGTTTCTCACTTCTGTCCCATCCACTAATATAGAGGAGGCTGGTTGTATTAGCTATACTGCAGCCAGCCACCAGGGGGCTATCGAGATGATTTGATTCACTTTAGAAAGCTGCATCGATATAGCCTTAAAGTAGTAACATCACAAGATTTGATCTGTTGATCGACAAAACATTAAAAGCCTTTTCAGAATCCTATTTACTCCAATTTTCTAAAGAACAACACATTAAAACACAGAGAGCTTAATTATAAGTCTTAAGCCAGTAGCTCCCATTGGCTCAAGGGTACGGGCAGGGATCCATCATCTACCACGAGTAAACCTCAAAGAAGAAAGCAAGGGACATTTAGCAGGAAGAAAGTGGAAAAAGTCATGAGCTCCGTTGTGTTTTGGACAGAAAGCTTGTTGTTTACTGGAATGCTCCACAGTGAACGTTTCAGACCAGCAACACAATGTTTTGTTTGGGAGCGCCGATCCCACAGAGACGAAAAACCTCCCGACACTGACCACTCGCTGCTACTGGACGAGGACTGGGTGCGAGCTGATGAGCCGTTAATCCGTTAAAAGCTTTGGAATCAACTGGTGAATCGAAGCGTTCGCTCTGAGACGTTTAAGCAGAAACACATATTTTTCTACTTTTACAAGTTTATTTCCAAAGAAGTGACCAAGTGGGAGAAGGTGATGGTGACGTCCCTGTGTTTGTAACGGAAATTCACCAATATAATATGTGGTATTTCCTTTGTATCAGTTGAAGATTGAGATTTGTCATTGTAATGTTGAATAGAACTTGTGAACGGCATTTATTAGAAAAGGTATAAACCCACGCGTAGACATTTTAACCTTGATAGTGAATTCTACAGTTTTGTCTTCTTCTTGTCAGGTCTCTACAGAGGAACCGGCTTCACAAGCTGAAGGAAAACACGTTCATCAAGTACCAGAGCCTCCAGAAACTGTGAGTGTTTCAAGAGCTAGCGATTGGATCACATTCAAATATTGCTACGTACATTTCTCCAAATCTTATTTTAACAGTGTGATCAAATACAATTTATATATTTCATTCATCTTTCCTCACTGTTCTGATCTTTTATTCATTTCAAGACGCCTATTTGGTCAAACATGAGGATGTGTGGGGATTCTACATTATTCATCCAGAGAAGCATAATGTCCTCCTGATACCACGGAGCCGCCTTTTGAGATGAAAAATATAAGAGACGAATGTCAGCCCTGCAAAGCTGAAATGTTTTTAGGTTGGACCAAGTGATTTTCAGATGCGATGGAACAGTATTAATAATTCACAGAATCTTTTTTTTTGCCACAAGAGTGACAACATGTTGTAAATTACATGTTCAGTTCAAATTTGAACCCAGTCCAGCTCCTGAGGCTTCAAATTAATAATCACAATATTGATTAAATGTCGCTCAGAGGGCCAAACTTCGTAAGTTAGTAAAAGTGTTTTTGGAGGTGGACTTTTCAAGGTCTTATGACTTTAACAGATTTTGGAAAAATTTGAGTCAAACAGGGAAATAATACAAACTAACGAATGTCAGCCCTGCAAAGCTGAACTGTATGAGGCTTCTGCTGGGAGCACTAACAGAACAGGGGAGGTTTCTTCCGTTCTGCATTACGGATTCATTCCTTTCAGACTGGCGCTGTTTATCAGCCTCACACAGATGCTCCGCCAGGAACCGCTTGTCTGCGCCTCACACTCACACGGCCGTTCATTTTCTGTTTGAACATTTCTCCCTGAGATATGCACGAGCAAACCGGTCTGTAGAATACAGTGAGATACAGGACGTGAACGCCGACACCGGAGGTTTGTCGAGCGATGGTCAGCAGACGATGATTGCTGCGTATCAGGCGTTCACATCCGTCCCATCGAGTGTGTGTTTGTTTGTCTTTCATCCTGTTAACAGGTGGAGGGAGTTATTGGTTCTCTGTCATTGTTTCCAGATAATTCAAAACGATTCACAAATTGTTTTGTGCGTGCTTGTTTTGTGTAGATACCTTCAGCACAATCAAATTCAAGATGTGAGTCCCGACGCCTTCAGAGGACTCTACAACCTGACAAGACTGTGAGTTGGTTCGGTCAGAGAGCAAACAGTTGTGTTTGATATGTAAATGTCCGGCTGTGCACATAGAATTATCATATTCAGTAGATGTATAGCTGAATTTATTCAAGCTGCACCATTAAACCAAACAGACAAACATAGATATTATATGATTATATGGTATCAGTACCTCTGGGAGGTTATGTTTTCACCCCTGTCCTTTTTTTTCCCCGCATTTTCACCAATTTGCCAGGGATTAATTTGTGGATCTTGATGAAATATCTAATCTGGTGTATTTCGAGGACTGATATAGTCCAGTAAAGTGTAATCGTGGTTTCATAAGGAGACTGTGGGGCCTCTGCAGAGTTTGGTTTCTGCTTGAAAACCACTGGCTTGTTCATTGTGTGGCTCGTCTCCAAGTTGCTCTGCTGGTGTCAAATCTGACTTCTACCTTTACTACTATATTATTTTGATAATATTGATTTAATTGCACCTCAATGATCATGTTTGTGATTATTATATCTTTACCGAATCCCGAATTTATTGCTCTGATGCTTTCAAAGTCACATCAATGTCAGATTTTTAAAGAAAATCCAACTCTAAAACCATTTGATGTGCTTATTTGTTGCCTTTACTTAACTCTCTCAGACTGAAATGATGTATTTACTCTAACAAATATAAAGTACAATTAAAGGAAACATCACATTATCTTTAGAGTAAAATCTATGTAATTTCTTATGTTACAAAGGGCAAAACAATCCAACATTAATAGACCCGAACTCATAAATGGTTCAGTCCGACCTCCACGTCTGTAAACACCTTCTGGAGGATGTTAAAAATAACCGTGAGCCAGGTTTTATCTCCATCAGTGTTCGATCCTGATAACGCTCCCGTCGCTGAATGGAAACAAATCCCTGCAGCCGGGTAGAAACATGTAGAGAAAACCCTGCAGGCTGTTCTGATTTCATATTAACCTTAAGCGGCGACATACAGATGCAATGTGTCAGTCGTTGATGGAACTCGATAAGACGCACGTCCATTGTAGCAAATAAAGCGCTGCTAAGAGACGAGTTGGAATCAGTCCAAACCATCTCAGTGCTCGGTTAAAGCTCCAGGGATGTTGAGCTGCATGTTAAATGTTAGGAAATAAGTTTTACTAGTTATGTCATCATGTTCAGATGATGACATAATCTCTTCTCTCTCAGATATCTGAGCTACAACAGGATATCTGTCCTGATGCCGGGCGTGTTCCAGGACCTGCACAAGCTGGAGTGGTTGTACGTACATTTTCTTCTCTATGGAACCAATGCTATGTTTTATTTGTCACGACTTTGTTCTTATTCCATACTTGTGTCTCTATTGATGAATTAACACTGTGCACATCAGGCTGACACTTCAACCTGTTGCTGTTGTTTTTGTCTTTGTAGGATCCTAGAAAACAACATTATCCATCAAGTATCCCCCATGACCTTTTCAGGACTGAACTCCCTTGTTTTACTGTGAGTTGAAATTCCGTACATCGTTATTTTTGCTTTGCTGTTATGTCTTTTCAAATTGTCAAACTGCTGAAAGCCTCTTGTTGATGTGTGAACTTGTCCCGTTGTGTCTCGCTGATTGACAGGGTAATGTTGAACAACTCTCTGACAAAGCTGGATGACGTCTGTCGGGAAATGCCGAGATTGAACTGGCTGTAAGTAGGATGAGAAGAAGTCAAGAGCTGCCTGGTAGTAGAAAAATGTCTCTTACATGTATATTTCATGTTTGTGTCTGTTGTGCTTCTCATATCCTGCAGAGATTTGGAGGGCAATCTCATTGAGACGATCGGAAACGTCTCGTTCTGCTCATGCAATATGTTGACAGTCCTGTAAGTACAAACATACATTATGCAATCTGTGGTAAAGGTAATGTTTCCGCTTAGAAAATCCTTTTTGCTAAATTTCCTTTGAAAATCAGCATGACTCTCTCTGGTCTGTGCACGGAGTCAGAGCGTGTAGCTCGTTAAACGGGATTTAAAAGGTCAGGCAGTAACCTGGTTCCCTATTTTTTATTTGTTTGAACTATCTCTCCAGGGTTTTACAGCGGAACAGGATCGGACACATACACAAACAAGCTCTGTCAGTCCTCCAGAAGCTCGGAGAATTGTAAGTCCATTTTGTTTGAACGAACTATCGGGTTGAAAAGAATCTGATGATATGTAATTCCTGGTAACTGGTAATCTATAACAGTGTTATATCTAAAGAATTATTATGATAAAACTCATATAACAAGAATTGAAATACATGTATATCCCTATAGCCCCCTATATATATAGTCCCTATATGTTGCTAATTAAGGGCTGTGTTTAATGACAATATCCTTTTCTGTCAAACCGGTAAATGATATTCAAACTCAACTTGTATCTCACCACCGCAGCTTTGTTTCAGCTATGATCATTATCTTTGCACACAAAACCCACAGCTGCGGGGGCATCAAACCGGTGACTTACATTACAAACATATGCAATCCGCCCCCTGTACATTGCACAGGTTATGGATATTTTCCTCTTTCAAGATCTGGGAGCCTTTGTTGGATGCTGAGTGTTGTGCATAAACATTTGTTTTTTGCTTTATCTCTTTTTCTGGGAACCAACGTGGATTTGTCTTGGCGCGCAGGGATCTCTCCAACAACAGACTGATGGCGATTCCGCCCAATCTCTTTGTCTTACTTGGGGGATTTGCTTCAACTGTGAGTTGCATTTACACAAGCACACGGGGATCTGCAGCTCTGTATTCATGCTCAACTATGCCATGAATATCAAAAGGGATTTTCCTTTCATGCTCTCTCTCAACTGGCTATTTTTGATGCACATGTATTTCGGCATTACGCAGATATACTGTATACGGAGCACACCCCCTTTGATTTTGCTGTAACTTTGATTAAACTGACTTGTGCATTAAGCTGCGCTTTTAATGAGTTATCTTTTTGTACATACACTTTAAAGTTGTTTTCTTTGAAGCTGTAGTCACACAACAGCTGGGCAGAGTTAAGATAAACCCTAAACATCTTTTATTTAGTTGTCAATATTCATTTTTGACCGTTGTGAGCGCTACCCCTGCTGATGTTATATGATCTACAGCCTATTTATATACAGTTCTAGAAGAAGAAAAAAGGACTTACCACACCAGGGATGTTGTCAGTTTAAATAATAAAACAAAAATATTCATCTATTAATGTTAGAATCAGAGAAACTGCAGATGTGTCTTCATTCTTTCCCAGAGCTGCATGTATAATGCGTTACCTTGGGATCCTTTCAAAATAAAACCCCCACCATGTGTTTCCCCAGTTGGATGCTTTCAAAGTGAAACAACAACAGTGTGTGTGTGTGTGTGGGGGGGGTATTTATTAGCAGTGGGCTCACATATATTGAACATGTGGTGGATTCCATGCCTTCTGAAGAATCCCTTATGTGTGCACTCTGAAGTTGGTAGGCTTATCCACAACTAATGCATAGAAAGATATAACGACTGATTATAAATACTTTATATTGTATTAAAATATGTACAGTAGCAGAAGGTCGTATGTGCTGGGATGACAAAGTTGTAGGTGTTGAAATAAAGAGTACACCTGCATAAAAATATGCATTTGGACATTTGGACGAAAACGTCACCAAAGTTAGATCTGTTTTCAGGGACGTGAAGCATTGAAAGTTATTTTACTGAACAAATCCAAATTATTTTCAACACTGTTTTACTTTTTTTCCCAGGAATATATCATACAATCCCATCCTGGAGCTCCAAGTTGACCACTTTGACAACTTGCACAAACTGAAGTCCTTGTAAGTATTCCTCGCTTGGCGCCGAATCATTAATTAAATAACGATCCCCGTCGCACAAAGAGAAACTAGATCCTTTATGTGTGAAGAGGCATTTGCACAACGTTCAGGTCACGTTAAGGTGCAGCAGCAAATTAAGTGAATGTGATGAATCCAGATAATGAAATGGGCGTGAAAAAGGTAATTATAAGCTAAAGGTCTTGGTTCTGCACTGTCCCCACTTTCCATATAGCACAGCTTCTACGTCATTGGGATACAATGTGTTGCAAAAAATGTAAGGTTGTTTAAGGCGGAAAAGCTTAAACTGGAAATAAGTTTCTGTGCTTTTGAACAATCATAACTCTATCATGTGACTGTGTGTTTCTCCAGGAGCATAGAGGGGATCGAAATTGGAAACATACAACGGCGGATGTTCGAACCTCTCAAATACTTGACTCATATGTAAGTGTTCCATCGTGCTTTACAGGGTTCAGACTGTTAACACTCTCTGATCTGTTCTGGACTGACATGAAGATCACAGGCGTTTCACCTGTACTGTACATATACACCTCACGTGCACCTATATATATATATCTAACCCCTAACCCCATCTCCAGCTGGGAGAGGATTCAGTCGGGATTACTCTGTGGTTGAATCAGAAGTAGAAACCCCATGGAGTTCCTGAATAGGATAATACAGAGAGTGATTATACCTCTTTGTCAGCCTGCGGTACAATCACAGAAGATTTTTAAGACTTTTAATTCTAGGGGCTTAATTCTGGTTCCACTAAGACCCAGTCCAAGAATCTCTGTCTCTTTAAAAAGACACGCTGAAACAGGATATACACAAATAGAATGGTTTTCATAGGGACTATTTCTGTACATGAAACCAGTCCCTTGACAACTGCTCACTGCGATAAACCAGAAAACCTGAACAAAGTTTTGGGGACGACACATCGCTGATTCAGCAGCAAGTGACATCTGAAATGTCTCATCAGTTTTTGCATTGATTTCCATTAAGTTATTCATGCTCCCCAGAGGAGGAATTCTAATGAGTTTTATCCTGTCAAATGTTTAATGTTTTCAATGCGCCAGTAACACTAGCACTTTACTGACATTCCCTCAGGCTTCGTTTATACTTTGTGTTTAGTGCTAATTAGCTGTATTTAGTATTTAAGGCCATTGCTGTGAGCACCACAAATGGAATTAAACTAATCTCTGTTACTGGGTGAAGGAATAAACATTTACCATCTCTAAACATTGGAGAAATCTAATATACTTATCTAACATATACTATACTCCATTCTCTTGTCTTTAACATGATGCTCTGGTTGCGTATCCTTTCACAGCTACTTCAAGAAGTTCCAGTACTGCGGCTACGCTCCTCACGTGCGCAGCTGCAAGCCGAACACCGACGGCATCTCGTCCTTCGAGGATCTGCTGGCCAACATCGTGCTGAGGGTCTTCGTCTGGGTGGTGTCGGCCACCACCTGCTTCGGCAACATTTTCGTCATCTGCATGCGCTCGTACATTCGCTCCGAGAACAAACTGCACGCCATGTGCATCATCTCCCTCTGCTGTGAGTCGTGTCCGATTTCTGTTTGTTGAATATCTTTTATGTTCAGAGTGCAAAACTTACACAGTGTATACGTGACAAGTATTATTACCTCAGCCAAGGAGGTTATGTGTCCGTTGGTTGGCTGGTTGGTCAGCTGGATGATGATTGGCTGGTTGGTTGGTTAGCTCATTGATGATTGGCTTTCTGGTTGGTTGGTTGGTTGGTTAGCTCGTTGATGATTGGCTGACTGGCTGGCTGGTTGGTTAGCTCGTTGATGATTGGCTGGCTGATTTGTTGGTTAGTTGGTTTGTTTTTCTTGATGGAAGGATAGGACTGGTTGATTATATATGAATATAGAAGACTTTAAACTTTCTTTCTTTACTTTTGCGAGATTGGGCCTTTCTGACATTTTCACTCATTTCTCAGAGAATAATTGATGAGAGAAAATCCAGCTGACTGTATTTTATGTGATCTTTATTTATGTATGTTATTTGGTGCAGCTTCATTGGATTTAAGGGAACTGTTGGGCCTTTGTGGAGGTATACGCTCTACTGAGTACAAGTCTAGTCCAATTTATTCACATTATACGAAGAGAGCGGGTTTAATTTGAACTGTTCAGTAACACATATTAAAAAAAATATGCTAATTTGATGGCTGCTTGACTAATGAAAACGAGTTCACAGTTTACACACATTCATATTTACCCTTTCGACAAATTCTAAAAGCGTTCCACACCCAGCAGGAAGTTCAAATTGGTGCTCAGCGTGATTATCACTGTGTTTCATCAACTGCTGTCATATTATACACACTGTCAGACACCCTCATAAATACTTAATGTGTGAATGACCGAAAAATGTCATGAATACAAAAAATTCACTTACTCCAAGAAATGACTCATAAAACAAAACTGTAATACAAATGTGGTAACAGCAGGAGATGATAAGTCCAGTCGATGGCTGATTAGATAGAGGGACTCATGTGCCAAGTTAGTGGAAGAAGTCCAAAGTTCAGACTAGACTAACAACAAGAGTATATTATAAAAGAGTATACCAAAAAAACAAGCTGACATTAATAAATTGTTGTCTGCCTTATTGTCTCTGGCTTTGCTATGACAAAGCAAATCCCACCAGACAAATAATAATGTCCAATATCTATCTATCAAGTTTGATAAAGAGTCTGGAGTGTGTCAGGTTAAAATGGACGATCGATAGAAAAGACGAGACAGGAAATGATTTAAAGATGAGACTCGTCACTGATGCTGAACAGAAGGTTTGATTTGAGAAGGAGCCGCTCAAGCTGAGAAAGTGCGTTTCCCTTCACATTGCAGCTTGTGGTTCTCTGGCTTCTGATTGACGAACACAGTTTATCCCGTCATGATGTGTGAAGTCAGTGCATCGCCCGTTCAACACAAGTTTGTTCGTACATTCTGTGCGCTCCAGTTTCAGCTCTTCTCTTCTTCTCTGCCGGTGCAAAGCATCTCTGGGATTTCTCCTCTTCAATCAGTCTCCAGGACTCTGAAGCTGCTCGATCGCTGCTCCTCAAAGAGCTGTTCACCTCGCTATTCAAAGTTTGGAGAGGCTCAGTCAGCAGAACCCTGAACTGGAAAATCAGTGATTAAGTTGATTAATATTAAAAATATCACAATGTCTTAATTGCACCAGATTCAACCCTGATCTTCATTGAGCCCTAAGGACACGTGTGAAGGTGTGAGCATGAATGTTTTCTCGAGATATGCGAGTTAGAAACTGAGAGAGATTTGTGGAATCATTAGGGAGGAAAGAACGTAGGCTGCACTAAAGGCGACCAAATCAATCTCAGCCGCATCATCCTGTTGTCGGAAAACCCTCGGAGGTGATGTAAATTACCTATGTGGTTACCGCAGAGAGATAATTTGACGAGCAACTGTGCAGAGCGAGAAGACATTGAAGGTCCCCTATATGGATTTACTATACGAATCAGAGCTGTTCGGATCAAAGGGCCCACACATGCAGAGCAGAAAATATATGTTATGGTGGATGGATCCTCTCTTTCCTGCTGCATCCACAATGAAAGGAGCGGATCACAGTCGTTATTCATATATCTTTTAAGGGCTCACTCGCTTAATACGTCGCAGAACTAGAAAGTTTGTACGTCGGGGCTTAAGGCCATTATTACAAGACTATGAGGATATTCTTAATTCTTTTTTTGAGTAACATGGATAAAAAAAAATTCACGCAATCAGAATGTGTCTGCATGTTGCTTTTCATCCCGTTAATAAAGGGCTGGAACCGTGTGGAGCCATGCAGACCGAATGGTTCCTCTCGACATATAGAAGTGGTAATTCAATGAATTTTTAGCGCTGGAGCTCCCAGCGTCGTTTCACACTTTTATGTGATCTGAATCCAACATCTTCTGTCCTACTGTCTTTTCTATTATTGAATTCTCACTTATCTTGGTATCCATGCAACAGAGACCCCAGTGTCCTCTCCACCCTCTGCTCGAGGGAACATCGAGACCAGCAGGGTCAACTGAGGGTCAAGATTTAATCTTTGATGAACTGATTTACATGCCCATTTTGAATTGAAGTATCATTTCATATTTTATCTATACACACGTAAGAAAGCTGCTTAACCTGAATTGTTAAGTGGCATCTGGGCGTATAGGTGTTAGAGAATCATCCAGGTTGACGTTCACCCCCGCTGTCCCGTTCAATTTTCCCACATGAGTCTTTAATGATCAAATGCATCACATGTTGAATTAAAAATGCTTCTTCATGATCAATGGTATGTTTGCGTATCAAAGAAAACTGCCCTCGGGGGGGGTGGGGGGTTCTGGTTATGAATTTACTGTATCATTTTGTCGAGGATCTAAACATCAAGCAGTGACAGCATGAAGCAAAAATTCCTCAGATGTTGTAAGTTGTGAGTTCAAATATCTGCTTTGTGTGTCAGCAAAACATTGTGATGAATTTGCAGAGGGCAGAAGAAGTATGAAGCGTAAAGTAAACAAGATGTAGGGATTTATCCATTTGCAAACCGTTTTGCATATGAAAACCTTAACTGAAGGTCAGGCTTGGAGCCAAATGCTTTAACATCTGTGAAGATCAAAGGACAACAGCCAACGCGTTCAATCAGAAATATATGCACAAGCAGTCTTCTATTTCTTTTTTAATGGGTGTAAATCCACAATAAAAAGTAGTTTATCTGTTCTTTCCCCCCACTGGTGAGGAACGTTTGGCTTAACAAATGCAGCTGAAACTCCGGTGTCACCTCGCGGTCTTGTCTAATCAATAAGTTCACCCAGATTTCATGTGTCCATGAATGTTTTCAGTGCCGGAGCCGTGTGCACCGCGTGGTCCTTTGACCTTGGAGTGAAGCCACTTGTCTCCATCTCCTTTGCACAGAAACAGCCAGATGTGAGTGGGTGTCTGTGGCTTTTTGACCAGTGGAGTGGAGTGGATGTTGAAAACCATCATTTTTTAATCACTGGAAAATAGTCAAGGTCGATCTTTTCTAGCTCAAACAGCTTCTGATTGAATACATTTGTTCAACCAATCAATCTTAAAAAAGACTATTGACATAGTTGATAATATGTTACTCGCTTATTTTGCGAGAGTTACGAGAGACGATCAATACCTCCCTCATGTCAGAGCTGCTGCATCTTTCATGATTTGGTCTGAAAGTCGATGTGGACATCTTCACCATCAATCGTGACACAAAATCGTTAGATCGGCTGCCTCGGGCTGGATTATGATCCAATGTGCTCCTCTTTAGATGTGCAGTGTGACCAAGAGGATAAAGATTCTGATTTCAGAATGAACGCAGTGTAATTCATATTCTGCACATGCTCCATTCTTTATATCCAGCTTTGTATAAAAAGGCCATTTGAATGTTGGCACCGAGCGGTTTGTCCTCTGTCACGATTCTCGAGAGAGAAGACTCAAGGTTGAGCGGCTGCTGTCCGTCACAATGCTTCTGAATATTGTGAGTTCACTGCTTTATTGTTATTGCGCAGAAGTTTGTAAAGTTCTTCAAATCAGCGATTCTCAACGCGGGGCTTGCGAGATAATATCTTGAGGTCTCTAGATGGTCGTGGACAAAGAAAACGATATATTTAGAATAAAATTACCATTTCAAGACTTGCTTTTACATTTAAATGTCGGTGCCAGCGATATAATCTGCTTTAGAATGGATGTTATTGAGTTTGTTTTGAAGGTCAAAGTCGTGTACACGAGTTAGTGCTTGTAATGAAGTAGAAGTCAGGTCTGTTCTGGCCGTGCAGGAGATGTCTGGCTGCTCAGGTGAATGCATCGTGTTCCTTATGACTCATTGGCTCTTAGAGTGAGAAAAGACTCATAAAACAGTCAAAGGTTCAGCTCAATTTAATCATAAGCTTCAGAGTTATGGCAGAAGACGGTGAGGAGAAAACACATCTCAGCTTTCCCATCCGATGAGACAAGAGCTGCATTACACACCTGCGATGCACAAGCGACCCAACCTGTCCACCGACATCAGTGAGTGACTATGGGATGAAAAGAGGATTTATGAAGTCGATGGGCACTTGGAGAGATCATACTTCCACGTCAAGGCCCAACAGACCCCTGATGAAACCACATTTCAACTCACTAGATCTTTATATGGAGCTGCACCAATTGCACATACCCAGCTCTTTCCTGCCCCATATTCTGTCCTTCCTCCAGGTTTCATGGTCATCTGTAAAGTGGACAAACAGAATAAAACATATTATGCTCAGCGGGGTCATATGCATCATCCGGATTTATATCATTGGATCAGGAATCAGACAAGTTAAAAAAAAACTGAATCTAAAAACAGCTCTTCTTACTTGCAGGTGCAGACGGGCTGATGGGCGTCTACCTCTTCATGATCGGCGCTTATGACCTGAAGTTTCGAGGCGAGTACAACCGGCACGCTCAGGCCTGGATGGACAGCGGTCAGTGTCAGGTCATCGGCTCCTTGGCCATGCTGTCCACCGAGGTGTCCGTGCTGCTCCTCACTTATCTCACCCTGGAGAAATATATCTGCATCGTCTACCCTTTCCAGTACTTGACGCCCGGCTGGCGCCGAACTGTCACCATCCTCCTCGGGATTTGGGTGTTTGGCTTTATCGTCGCCTTCCTGCCGCTGGCCTGCAAGGGGCTGTTCCGCAACTTCTACGGGACCAACGGGGTTTGCTTCCCGCTGCACTCGGAGCAGCCGGAGACGCTGTGGGCCCACGTCTACTCAATCGTTATTTTCCTAGGTGGGTATCTGTACTTTCGATAATCCGTCAAGGTTTTTGTTTTGATCGTGTGTTTGTATTTATTTGCATGTGGATTCATAGCTTGTTAAAAATGCAAATCCTCAGAGCAAACGCATGCTGCTGCAGCTGATCCAGAATCAAACAACGTATCTCCCCTGTAGGTCTGAACCTGGTGGCGTTCCTCATCATCGTCCTCGCCTATGCAAGCATGTTCTATAACATCCAGAGAACAGGCACTCAGACCACCATGTACAGCAACCACATCAAGAAAGAGGTGACCATCGCCAAGAGGTTCTTCTCCATCGTCGTGACTGACTCCCTGTGCTGGATCCCCATTTTCATCCTCAAGATCCTGTCACTGCTGCAGGTGGAGATTCCCGGTATAGTAGAAGTGTTATAAACATTTAAAGGAAACGCTCCACTGTGTGTCTGTGTTTTGAGTGTCAAGCACAATATCGTGCTCCCTCAGTGCCGGTGCAAAATTGTATTAATTATACTTTTGAGAGTCTTCATGGCTCAAGGCAGATCAACCTGTGTTTGGATTTGGAGAAAATCTCTTTCTATGGAGGATGCCATGTTTTCTACAGGCGTCTAAACTAGAGAAACTAAACACCTTTTGAGTTTTAAGATAAATAAAGACTACCACAGATACTGTATTGTGTGTGTAAGGATAGGGTGAAGTGAGGGGTTTTCAGCTGCAACATGCAACTTCACCACTAGGTGTCACTAAATACTACGCACCGAACCTTTAAATCGTTACAATGAAAAACCCATTTTATTTATTTTCTTGATATATAATCATGTTTTGTAAACTGAACTGCAACTTTAAATTAATTTTTTTATTTTTACTGGTTTAGCATATACACTAAATAATAATGGGAGACACGACTTTCTCCCACTATCCAGAAATGAAGCTTAAATATCACAGGCGATGAGAAAAGTATTGTTTGGAAGGTGAGGAGTATATGAATGTTATAAAAGTTGGACTCAAAGATAGTTGATAAAAGTCTACAAATCTTACAAGGAGGAAAAACTATAAAGATGTATTTTCAGTGGAATTTTCCTTTAAAGTTTTTCAATAATCATGTGTTAATCTTACATTATAGAAGTTTTAATATCTGCTGAAGACCTGTGTTACTGTCTAAAGAGGATTTAAATGTAGCCATCTTGTTGACGTTTGCACTCCAGTCTATTTAGTGATGAGCTGAGGCCCCATGTGGGGAAAAAAACATTTCCCTTTATCATACAAATGCC
The DNA here is from genome assembly GCA_038501795.1 of Pseudopleuronectes americanus. NCBI lineage: Eukaryota > Metazoa > Chordata > Actinopteri > Pleuronectiformes > Pleuronectidae > Pseudopleuronectes > Pseudopleuronectes americanus. The sequence continues at coordinate 21,683,074 of CM076723.1, forward strand.
TGTTAAAAAAAACTTTCATGTTATTGTTTTCATCTTTAAACCCAGACCACATACCAGGTCTGTTGTTTTATTTCTCTCTGTGTTTTTCCCTCTCCACCTGCAGGCACCATCAGCTCCTGGGTGGTCATATTCATCCTCCCCATCAACAGTGCCCTTAACCCCATCCTGTACACGCTGACCACGCGGCCCTTCAAAGAGACCATTCTGCAGGTGTGGGCCAACTACAGGCAGAGGAGGCCTCTGCTCAGCGGTCACCCCGCTCATCATCCGTCGCTCACCTGGCAGGAGACGTGGGCGCTGCAGGAGAACAGCCACGGCCTCAACCCGGGCCACGCTCTGGAAATGACAAACCCAATAGCCAAGCTCACCCCCGTGGAAAACCCAGACGAGGGGTACAATGTCATTGCGGCGTGCACGCAGCAGAAGCAGTGTACGGTCGTGTCGGTGTGCTCGCAGAAACAAACCACGCTGCACACGCTCACTCACGCACAAACAAATGAACTCATCTAGGTGCGTCTCACTGCAGGTAAACGTGATCCAGCTTCGTCCGTCTCCACAGTTACAAGCATTTAACCGGTTCAAAGATACACTTGTTGATTTCTTCATCAGTATTCATGAGTGTTTTCTGGAGATCCCAGTGTGTGCCTGTCTCACCGGAGCACCAGCAGAAGCGTGAAGTCAGTCTACAAATCCTTTTTACGTAGGGTCGGGTCCTGAAATCCGCTATAAAGTGGCTCCTGGGGCTAAAGTTATTATGGAGGTGAATGGACCTGGGGGGTGACAGCATGGCACTGGTGGAAAAGATATGGAAAGACGGATTAACACATTGTCAGGTTTTTGGACAATGGAACAAGACAAATCCATTTTTGTTACTAAATAAATCCCTTAATAACAAAAACAGGATTTTCTTGCCTACAAATAAATACAGATAAAGTATCTCTCAGCCACAGATTACTCTGCCCACTGATCCCAAGTTAGTTTCATTTCCCAGCCACCAAGGCTGTGTTTTTAATTATTTTGTATGTCCTGTTAATTAACAGCACACATTTTAATTCAGTTAGTAGAGCAGAGGCAGCTACTTAAGGCTTAAGACAGAAGTGGTTCGGATCCCATCATTGGATTAACTACATTTGCACCATCTGCAGGCATTAGGTATAACAGCTGCATTGCTTACTTTTAGTTATTAGCCATGGCAGCGGCATTAGCGCGGTGGATCGACCATTTGGTCTTAAACATTTTGAGCGGATCAATTTAAAAGGAATTTTGTAATTATACAATATAACATCCACTGGAAGTCATGAATTACTCCTGATTCCTGAAAAGATCAAGTAGATAAGTCAACATGATCAAACTCACTCGAGCCTGAATATCATCTCAAGTTTTTCCAACACTTAGAACCACATAGAACCATAGACTGTGGGGACTGGTCTACCAACAACTTTGTGAAGCTACTTAAAACACTTAAACTTCCTTTAAACTGGTTTTATTATTTTTTTAATTTTTTTGACTGCTGTCGAAATAATACGTTTTGTGTAATATAATTTTATACCGACATGTTTGATACATTTCTTACTGTATTTATCAGCATCACTCACGACAATGATGCACCATCTTAAACTCTGGTCTCATATTATCTGTAGCTGTAAATCAGCCTATGCTGCCATGGCAGGTGACAGTTCATTTTAATATGGGAACTATTAAAACACATGCAAATGATCTGGTGGGACTGACTCTGCAAAACACCACAGCCACATTTATCACCAAAGATGCTCCTACATATTTGTAAAAGTCAGTGTAAGTGTTAAAAGAAATGGGAACTGGAAGGAAGGCTTTGTAAAATGAAGATAATTGTGTTTAGGATGGATCTGAATTCCATCAAACACAATGGCCAGAAGTGCAGCATTTCCATTATCGTCTTTTCAACCTCTGATTGAAGACGTCCTGTGGGGACATCTGTTACATCTGCAGCTGAAGTCATTGAATCAACTTGAGTTAATGTAAATCTGTACATTGTGAAAAAATATGATTAACTTGAAGGTTAAATTCTCTTTTTTTTTACAATATGCCAGTGGGGAGTTCTTCTGATGGATGAACTGATCCATTGTATAACAGAATTCATTTCATGCTGTATGTTGCTCCTTGGCTCTCATCTTGAGGACAGCACTGTACAAAGAGCCTACTTGCGGCAAAGATATTTTTAACTTTGTGTAAATCCTCTTAATCTTCTCATGCTGTCTGCAAGGGAAACAAAAAATATCAACATTTGTTATTCTGTATTTTTGTCTTTAGTCCATTGTGCTGCCTCTGTCACCAATATTTATTTTAGGGAAATATTTAATGTAATATATAAGATGGGTTTGGTAAAGATTGTACTGTATTTAAATTGGACAGGTATGACTTGGTGAAAGTTAGAAGTGAGTTGCAGCTAAACAGGCAGCAATTTTAAATAGTCTTTTATAAAATCCTGTTCAGACTCTCCCCAGCTGGTCTGGGGGTCAGAACATGGACCTCACCCACAACCACACAACACATTCTTAACACTGTGATCTGTACAGTAAAGACATTTGTACAATGGTCATTATGCATGCATCTGTGCATACTTGGTTCTGTGAAGGACTTTTTTCTGTCCACGTTGAATGTGTGAATAATTTGCAAACAACACAAAAGGAGAACAAATTAGAGGTTGTGTTGATGGTTTGCGAGTACATTGTGCTTTGTGTGACCGTTTGTGTTTACATCACATTACCATTCATGCTGAAAAGAATTGTATTGAATATTGATGGGAATGTTTGTTTTAAACTTGTGTTATTGGCTCCTTTGTTGTATTGACCTGTGCCCGACAAAAAATAAATTATGAAGTTGAATAAAATCTGCTTGTTGAGCTTATATGTCGTACAAAGCAGCTACTTTGAAGCTTTCTATATGCAAATTGAAAGATCAAAGATATTTGGGGAATTTAACACAAATGTAAGGAAGTTAAAAGAAGAAGTTAATGCAGAGCAACGGACCTTTAAATAACAATTGACTCAGATTTCCATATCTTTAGAGGGTTTTTGGTAGTTAACCAGTTAAATTCCACCTATATGAACACATACACTCAGAAGAGAAAGTATATTTCTTAATATGTGCAGTTTTATTTGGATACACAATAATACAACAATAATGGTTTAAGTATACTACATAGAATAATTTTTTTTTACTATAGTGCAATGAACATCAACAACAGACACACGCATTACACATTTATTTGCAATTGCATACTTCAAGTATCCAGCCTTAACTATGTACTTTGTATTACATATTCTTATTTTATTATGAGCAAAGGCATAATGAGAACATCTAATATTCAAAAATACAACGCCAAATATTGAATAACAGTTAGGGCTGAATACTTGAATGATGCAATCGTAAATGAATGCTCAGTGTGGTTGTCTGCTGTTTATATTGATTACACTACTTATTGAGCTCGTATGGCCTGAGGGAAAAGGCTTACTCTCTGGTGTGTGGTGGTGTGAGTCCACCGCTGATTAGTCATTAGTCGTCCATAAATGAATCACGATTACTGTCTCTAGACATAACTTATTCATGTGTTTTTATTTATGTTATCATTTAGACGTTATATTTGGAGCCGTGTTTATGTCTTTACCGGCTGCATGTTTGGTTACATTTACAAAATGTAGAAGTGTTCCAGATTTAGGTGAAAGGGATTTATTGGCAGACATTGAATATGAAATAATCCTATAGTTATATTCTCACTAGTGTGTTTCATCAAAATTGTACAAATTGTTGTTTTTCTTTACCCTAGAATGGCACCTTTATGTTAAATACTTTATATTTACATACTTTATATTTACATCAGGTCTACATAGGCCGCCATATTTTTTACAGCAGCCCAGACTGGACAACCTTAACCCCCTTGAGTTTTATGATTTTATGCGGAGGGTGAAGTGAGGGGTGTTCCGCTGCAACATGCTACTTCACCACTAGATGTCACTAAAGTCTACACACTGCGCCTTTAATATATATTTTTTAGCATTGTTTAGTCAAAGTCATAGAGCGAGCAGTAGATGAGGGAGTGTGCATCTTAATGAATCAGGGGTTGTGTGTGGATGTACGACAAATAACGTGCACTTCTGTGTACAGTACGGCCCCTGATTTACAAACATCCTGGATAACCCACCCACTGGTGACACGAGCGTCTGGAGAATAAACCATTAAGTCTAAAGTCTCCATACAAAACTATAAACCTTCTGCAGAGAGTGGACAGTGGCCTGGGACGACCTCTGCAGCTCCGCACCTGATTCATAAACGCCCTTCTCCTGGATGTACCAGCTGTCTGACACGTGGTGAGTGTTTACAGATCTACACTGGGGCAGGAGAGGTGTGCGGCTCCGCCGCAGCAGCAGCAGCGCAGCTTTGTGACGCGCACATCAGTCCTGGTTATGAGACGTGTTTTGTAAGGACTCAGATTTTGTAACAGAGCGACTGTGTCTCCTCGTCTCTCCCGCACATCGGCGTCCCTAAAGCGGATCTTTAATAGCAAACCCACGGTCCGCTAGTGAGCTAACGCTAGCTGTCACGCCATGTTGCCAGCTAGCAGATACTCCAGTCAAGGTATGTCAACTGTTAGCATTGTTAGCTATAAGTACAGTTGAGTATGTATTGGAGCTGAACGTTACTTTGCTAATTGCCAACAGTTTTGTTAGCTCACTTATCCACACAAAGCTTTTTATTTAGAGGCTGAATAATCTTTTATTATCTTTGACATTGGGTCAAAACAGCCCAAACAGTCCAGCTTGTGTTAGCATTGTGCTAACATGTAGGTGAAAGTTGAACCAGTGTGTGGGTCACATAATCTGTGTCCTTGTCCCGGGTTAAATGGCCCGTTCACACGTGTTCCATGTATTCACTAACCCTGTCACTGACTTGTTGTTGTTGTGAACGTTTGTGTGATGTTGTGATGATTTTAACCTGCAGCAGGGAGCTTGAATCTAGCTTAGCAGCAGTCACACATATAGCTTAGCTAGCTAGTATGGTACCACTGCTGCAGCTTCATGTAATTCTCACCACGTTAGCCACTGTTAAGCTTGTTTCTGTCACGTGTTTACTACGCTGTCATACGGTTGCATGCATTATGTCACCTCTCTGAACCGCTACGTGCATTTGTTGTATTTCCCAAGTATCTTATCACAGAAGTCCTAGATAAGGCTGCACCCAACTGGTAAACACAGCCTGTAAAGTACACAGTCTCAGGTCTGAACTGGTCTGATCGTGTGTCTGCAGCCCACAGGTGCATCAGGGCATTGAAAGCAGTGCAGACGGAGCATGCTGCCCCTCAGCTGTACACAACACTACACAGCAGGTCCTGCTCCTCGGTGCCAGCGCCCCGACTCACAACACACTACACCATCCATCCCAGGGAGAAGGACCAGAGATGGGAAGGTAAGATACGTCACTTGGGTTTTCTGCCTCATGAACAAGGCACCGTTGAGGGATCCAGTTCAATCTTATTAATATTTCTGATGTGTAGGTTCAGGAGTAGTAATTAAAATTTTACCCAAGAGTAAATTTCATAGGGAAACTCGTAAATCATCTTCAATGAAATCACTAATGAAATCAAGATGTTTTTCGACGATTCAAAGTATAACTTTCATTACACGTCTCCTTTTGAGAACTTCCTGTAATATTTGGTATCATGGTCTTATAGGCTTGGTTGGTAAGTTGTGGATTTCCTCTTCATGTCCCAATTGATCAATAAATAAAGTTGTCTCCGGGAAATAAGCCTGTGGCCCTCGCACGACTGTAATAAACACAACCAAAGATATTTATTTATCTATGAACCTGTCGGTCAATAACCCACCTGCCTACCAGGTGGAGGCTCTCCCTGCACATGACCAGAGTCTTCAACCAGGAAGCCGAACACTTCAGTCCTGGAATATTGCTCACTGAGTCTGAATGTATTGCCTCTGTCTTTCATGGATAGCCTCCCTTAATATTTCCCTCTCATGTTCTGGTTCATTCCCAGGTATGGAAATGGAGCGGTTTGCCGACGAGGCGGATGTGGTGATCGTCGGTGGGGGCCCTGCCGGCCTTTCGGCAGCCATTCGTCTGAAGCAGCTAGCCAACGAACACGAGAAGGAGCTGCGGGTGTGCCTTGTGGAGAAGGCCTCTCAGATTGGAGCACACACTCTGTCCGGAGCCTGTCTGGAGCCCACGGCACTCGATGAGCTCTTTCCTGATTGGAAGGAACGAGGCGTGAGTCTTGTGTAACATTTCTTCTTTTGGGATTTATGTGTTTACAAAGATGCTGATCTATAATGTGTATTGTATGGTTTGTCACTGTGCAGTACATGTTTATACGGGCATGTAGTACTGTTTATTCCTCATCATTTGCATACACACAAACTGGCTATTTCTATGCTAATATTTGGTAATGTATTTATTTGAAGAGCAAAGCGTGTTATTGGATTGTAATTTTATTTATTGATAATCAAATCCTTGTGCGCTCTCAGCAACACACATTTTTTTCTCAACTCAGGCCCCTCTGAACACTCCAGTGACTGAAGATGTGTTCAGCATTTTAACAGAGAAACACAGAATCCCAGTCCCCATATTGCCAGGTAAATAAAACACTATTGGATTTGTCGTATTGTTATCATGGTTTCAGTCGGAGATTAACGACCGGTGTGAGTTATTTACATTATCGAACAGACATGTTGTGTATATAAAGTGATGGAGAGAAAGATGCAATGATCTCTGAAGGCCCAGCACATACTATTTACAAATTTTATGCTGTGGCAGCTCTCAAACTCTGGCTCCACATGTCACAACTTCATAAAACACTGTCACCCTCAGCAGTGTGGATTTACTGAGTGTATGATCTTTCTGCCTTTGTGTAGGACTGCCCATGGGGAACCATGGTAACTACATTGTGAGGCTGGGGAACTTTGTGCGTTGGCTGGGGGAGCAGGCCGAGGAGCTCGGAGTGGAGCTGTACCCGGGTTACGCTGCAGCTGAGGTGAGACCGCCCTCCAATTTCTTTGATGTACTGAATATTTTAACCCCCCTTTCATCTTATATATTTATGGAAATGTGCTATAGGTGATCAGGTTGAGTTTATGGTTGTGAAGTCAAGTCAAGAAACCCAGATGAGATATATTTTGTCAGACTTTTTTTTACTTTTCAGTTCCTTTGAATTTAATTAAGCAAGGTCAGTCTTTAAGTTTGTAAATTAGTGTTAAATTAGCTAATCAGATTTTTATAATTCAGCAAAGAATGACGGAACATTGCTATAAACCCTTGAGTCATTTTAATTTAAAAAATGTTAACAGTTCCCCCCCCTCAACTTCTAATGTTAAATATTATCTGTCTCATTTTGTCAAGGTTTTGTTCCATGAAGATGGAAGTGTAAAAGGAATTGCCACTAATGATGTAGGCATCGCCAAGGATGGTTCACCAAAGGTACCTCTTTTTTATTTAATAACATTTAATTAAAAAAAGTTGTTTCACTGTTCTTGTTTTTGGAGCTCTTGGGCTAAATGTTTGAATATTTATTAAAGATAAAAGTACAAATTGCATAAATTGATCAGTTTAAAGTTAGAATCTTTTATAATATACACACAAAAAGCTTAGATACACCAAGGCTTTAGAAAATAATTATTACAACTAATTTAAACAACCCTAAACTGACCCACCAGACTTTGTGCGACATTACATGACATTTCTGTTCCTGTTAATCCGGCCCTGGCATTTACTTTTAATGAGATCACACAAGTCATGATAAGATGGAAAGCCATTATTAACCAGGTAGCAACAAGTAGTCAATCATGTCCCTCAGCCAAGTTTCTGCAAGAATTTGTGACATTAAAATCACCAAATTTAATACACTTAACATTTTATGAGAACAAATAACGTGTATTCTGAACCTGGGATTATAAATGTATGTTAAGATGTTTCTGGAAAAGTTGTATTTTTTCAGTTTTGGCCCATTATACAAATTTTTTTGTCTTCTGCCTCCTGTTCCTCTCGTCCCTCAGGATGTCTTTGAGCGGGGAATGGAGCTCCATGCTAAAGTCACGCTGTTCGGCGAGGGCTGCCATGGCCACTTGGCCAAGCAGCTCTACAGGCAATTCAACCTGCGTGAGAACTGTGAACCCCAGACCTACGCCATCGGCCTGAAGGAGGTAAACACCACGTAGCAACCATATCAAGATAAAGTCCGAGAAACTGGTATCCCACTCCCCCCCTCCCTTAATCTGGTTTATCTGATCATTCGTAATGAGGAATGTCCATCCTGAGAAATCGGACCGGAGAATCAGCATCACAATCACCATAAAGTAAACTCTGTTGACCCTGATGCGTCTTGGCTGTGCAGAGTTAAATGTGCAACTTTAGTTCCATATAAACTAGCATTAAACCACATAAATATATCATCTATATCTCATAGATATGTGGTTTTTGTTACAAGAAACCAACTTTTTTTTTCTTTCATGAAAACCAAAACAGTGTCAAAGCCAAATGTAGTTGATGCTGATTTGACATACATAGAATGAATGAAATTTCTTCTGCCTGTTTGCAACTTTTGTCGGCTCTGTGAATTGTTTCAGGTGTGGGCGATTGATGAGAAGAAGTGGAGGCCAGGCAGAGTGGAGCATTCTGTGGGCTGGCCCCTGAACAGGAACACGTACGGAGGATCTTTCCTGTATCACCTGAACGAAGGAGAACCACTGGTGGCATTGGGCTTTGTGGTGAGTTGCTTTCGAAACGTTATTGAAAACGATATTGAGATTTGACCGCTGGAAGTCATGAATACAGCAAATGATCAAAGGATAATTATTGAGTTTGTGAAGCTGTGGTAAGATTTTAATTATCAGCGTATATTATTCATTCTGCAGAAGAAAAATACATGAAACCTTGAATTTATTCATTGCATTTATCAGTTTATCCATTGGGGTGATGATGATTGATGATGGTATTCGTGTAAAATGTTAACATAATGTTTGTCAGTCTTAGATCTGTTAATGAGATTATTGAAATGCTGACATTTAACAGGTAAAGAAACATCACACATACAGGGGATGAGCAGTATGAGGTTTCTGTCTCAATAAACCACAGTGTCAACAGTCTCTCTGTTGAACGAGTCAGTTGAGAGTTTTATCTGGAACCTCACTGGGACACACCACCATAAATCTCCAGCAGCTTTCAAATCCTCTCAGACCAGTGTCAGTAACTTTGGCCCGACATCAGAAGAGCCCCGGTCCCTCCACACATCTCACGTCTTTAATTCTTCCCTAGTGACAAGGTGACCTTGGGCGACGGCAGAGTCAGTTTGATTTCTTCTCTGTTGACACCAATAAAACAAGCTTTCTAAATTAAGATTTATGTTAGCAACCTTCATATTTGTTTTAGTCACATCTGAGATGATCAAATCTGGACCTGATGTGTCGAGACTCTGGTTTTGCAACATTTTTAATTCAACACTACAGAACAAGACGTTTGGGAAAAATTACAATAACAAATACATTTCCAGGTACTTGTCTCCTTGGTGTCTTAGCCTCATTTGGTGGATTTAATTAGAACGTTTTCTATTTCTCGCCCCAGGTCGGTCTGGACTACAGCAACCCGTACCTGAGTCCCTTCAGAGAGTTCCAGCGCTGGAAGCACCATCCGTTCGTAGCACCAACTCTGGAGGGAGGCACCAGAATCGGATACGGAGCCAGAGCCCTGAACGAGGGAGGGTTACAGGTAATGAACGGAGGACAGTTGCATGGCATTGTGTGTGTGTGTCTGTCTGAGCAGTGAACCAGCCCTCGCTGTGTCGTTAACGTCATTAAACAGACCTCATCTAAATTACATGCGGCTCTGTCACTGGGGAAAATAACAAAGATGTACTCCCAGTTAATTTGTTTACATGGGTAGAGACTGTAGCACACAACTCTATTAAATTAAACCAATTTCCCTGAAGGGACTCAATTTATTCCGAGTTGAAAATTCAAGTAAGAACACAAGGATTTTATTACGTGAAGGCTTCATAGCCACGGGTGTGTGAATTGGGTGTTGACAATCATGGAAATTTCATGGTATCGGTATCGACTACAACATCTGTGGATTCATAACATCCCTAGATCCCCTTAAGACTATGTGTGACAATATAGACAGTTTAAAATAAAAGCACTTTATATGCACTGGGTAACGTTTAATCTAAGTTTGAAACTATCACTGTAATAAAATAAAAGTGAGTATTAACTTTGAGAAACGTGGTGAGCAGGAAGCCATCTTAGATTCCTCTTACAGGAGTTGGAACAGAAAGTAGAACGTGAGAGTTTGACAATGGACTCGAACCAACTCCTCTTCCTCTCCAGTCTATCCCAGAGCTGACGTTCCCTGGAGGCCTTCTGATTGGCTGCAGCCCCGGTTTCATGAACGTCCCAAAGATCAAGGGCACCCACACGGCGATGAAGAGCGGCATGCTGGCTGCAGAGGCCATTTTCCCCAAACTTACAGCCGAGAGCCTGGATTCAGCGACCGCAGGTACACAACATTCATTCATAGCCAGCATCTTATGGAAAAAAGAGAACATGTAATTATTGCATTCATAAATGTTAGTTCAGGTTTTATGTGCAAGGGTTTGAATCAACTCCAATTTGATTTCGTTGAATACAAATCCAGCTGTGCAGCTCAGAACACTGAAGAACATGAAGGGCACTGAGAGCACAAACCTCCCCAAGGGCTGATGGGCTTTCAGAAGATATTAACAAGAATGTCGTGCTTTGTTAAAGTATTGATAAAAATCCTGTATTCGAGAAGAACAAATTCCTCCATCAAGGCCCAACAGTTCCACGTAGGTTCAACCAAGTTGCACCAAATTGTGCACGCTCAAGATGCCAGTCTCCTTAATATACGCCTGGTTTCTCTCTTTCATTGAGGCTTCTTTAATTATTAACTGGAAAAATCTGTGAAAATCTCAGACGATGCCTTATCTCGATATGTTAAAGAAAGTAATAAAAAAGAATCCGGGATATGTCGGTTTGTCTGCCAAAATGTGAAGAGTTCTTTCTTGGCCCAGGTCCCATCCTTCCATCAAGTGTCATTGAAATGAGTGGTTGTGTTGCTTTTAATCAAATGGACAAGTGGCAGTGGAAGTTTAGTCTGTACTTTACTTATCTCTACAAGTTTTTTCTTCTACAGGAAACATTTCAAGTTGAATCATTCTTTTATAAATATATATTTACCAAGGTCAGGATGACACGAGGGCCTTGTTCCATAAAACGAGCAGAATATAAATCATACTTTTCTTCTCTTTCCTCCAAGGTCTCCATGTGCCGGAGTACAGTCAGGCCTTAAAGAGTTCATGGGTTTGGAAAGAGCTGCGCGCGGTGAGAAACATCCGGCCGGCATTCCACAATTACTTCGGCCTGTACGGTGGAATGGCCTACACTGGTATTTTCTACTGGATCTTCAGGGGGAAAGAGCCGTGGACACTCAAACACGTTGGTGAGTAACATGGTGCAGAATCTGATAAGCTGATGTATGAAGGGCTAACAAAGAGCTGAGGGAAATGATGGCCGTGAAGAATCTATACTGACCATAAACAGAAGTTTGTCATGTTCAATAACAAAGCACTGAATAGAAAATTGCATTGGGAGGCCTAAAAAGAATGTGACCTCCAGTATTTATATAATCTCATTGAGACTCTATTGATTCTTATAAGAATGCAGCCTTTCCATGTAAACACGGTATATAAAGCTCTGTGTGGCGGTCACGGCCCCAGGCGACTGTGGAAAGAATTCTTATACGTACAGTGCATCAGAAAATACTTTCCCCGTGTTTATCTGTGCTGCTGATGAGCCGCACAATGCCAGCAGGTTCCCTTCAGGTGAGGTACGAGGTCGTCTTATCTCGGGCAGAGAAAAAACCAAACATTTCATAACCGGGCTCCGCTCCATCTGTCTCAGGCCTTGATGCAGACCAGCTGAAACCGGCGAAGGATTGTACACCCATTGAGTATCCCAAGCCCGACGGCAAGATAAGCTTCGACCTGCTCTCCTCTGTGGCCCTGAGTGGCACCAATCACGAGGGGGACCAGCCGGCCCATCTGACCCTGAAGGATGACAGCGTTCCAGTTTCCAGGAATCTGGCCATATACGACGGGCCCGAGCAGCGCTTCTGCCCCGCAGGTAACTCCCTCACTAACACTCAGAAGCATCCCACATACGATCTATAACACATGAGTTATTCTCTTCTTCTCCGTGACTGTTTTTGTGGCACAAGTCACAAGTCAAAAGAAACTTAAAAAAGGGTGGAAGTCCAGGTGGTGTTCTTACTCCGAGCGAAGTTAACAACAGTTTGATTTGGAGACGACTTTTGAAAGAAGGCCAAGAGCAGCGTTTCAGGCACAGTGAGCAAACAATCAAAGTACAATAACAGAGGAAGCACCTGAATGATCAGCCGGGTGCAGCAGTGTGGAGAAGAAGTTCTCTGTTCCATTTTGACAGATTCAGGAAATGAAGGATGGGAAACAATTGATCGCTTATATACCCTGAAACTACTGGGCTGGAGAAGTGGCTGATTTCTAGAGGTGTGATTTCTTCCCGTTTGAAACATACTTTGAGGTTGGATGTGCAGTAAAAAGAGTTATTGCTGTAGAAATGAGTTGCAAATGATTAAAACTTCCCCTGGTTTCACACACGATCTCCAGACAAATGCTTATGCTTGATTGCTGCACCAGCCTTGGTTCAAAACCATTATCTTTCATTCATGTCCACAACAAAAGTGCTGGCGTTTTTTATCAATAGGAGAAAAGAGAGCGAGGGGACTGAGGCGAGCCGGCTGGGCTGTCTCGGGTTATTGTCTGTGTTCCTCGCAGCAGTTGTGATTGAAGAGCTGAGGTCCGTATTCCGTCTCAGACACGGGAACAGCTTGAATCCTGTGGGAACTTGAAAGAAGGTTAATGACGTGTGGTCAGCGGCTACGCTAGAGTGAACACGGAGAAGCTGAATGCAGCGAGCCGGTGTCTGGTCCACAGAGGTGAGCGCTGATGAAGAGCTGAAGAGATTGTATACAGCAGCACAGTATCTGAAACTGTAGAAGTGAAGAAACTCAATTCACACAGAGGCTTTGTTTTTGTTCCCCAGAGCAGAACTCGTACCGTTTGTTGTTGTCAGAGGAAAATATATTGTGAATCATGTAGAAACCTTTTAATTGATAATTATTTGCCATACATTGTCGAGAGGATCCTGTAGAAGAGGCTACATGTAGAAAGAATCTATGGATTTCTATATCCAATGCCCTGCTAATACAAATAGATGCTTTAAAAAGCTCCTAATTTTGATAGATTTAACAATATCTTCAAACCTGTGATTTCAAACATTCAGAAAGGCAGCCTCCGTTTGTGATCTGTGAAAGATGTGTGTCTCATCACGTTCAATCACAATGTCCTACTTTCAGAAAGTGAGATTTTTCAAAGCCTCCCACAATCAGCTGCACCGTCTTTCATGTAGACGTCTGGTCGCTGTGGGGAGGGGCAGCAGTCAAGTCTGCTGTTCAGCTGCAGGATACAAAGCCCTGAGCTGCTTATTGAGGCTGAAGAAAATCAGTACCACTTGAAACAAAGCACAGGGTTTGAGAATAAAAGGCGATGGTGATGCATCTTTGTCTCTTGAGTAGAAAATAAAACCCTGTAGTGGCTGAGAAGTTTGTCAAAAGCAAGAACAAAAATGAATGTGGGGAACATACGACCACCAAGGCTCATCTTTATCCATAAATCATTTCTCTGAGAAAACAGTGAAAAAGTCAAACACCATATCTTGCACCGTTGAAGTGAAAAGTTAAACTTTAATAAGCTCTTTCGTGGATCGTTTCCCTTCCACCAAGTTTAGTAGAAATCCGTTTTTTGCCATTTTGCTAACAAAGACTAAAACCAACAAACAGACGGGTTGAAACACATCATCCTGAAGTAGTTATAATAATGTTATATTACTTGTTTCCAGCATTATGAGATATGCCACCGTGAACTTAATGCAATCAGCTGTTGACTCACTCGTGTTCCTTCACCGTTTGGAACCAGTTCATCAATAAGACATCAAGCCATCATCTGTTCCATCCCTCCTGGTCAACTCGTGACCTTTGGGACTGGTCTCTAACCAGTTTACTCTCTTTCTCACGAACCGTCCCAGGTGTGTACGAGTACGTTCCCGTGGAAACAGGAGACGGGATGCGGTTGCAGATCAACGCTCAGAACTGTGTCCACTGCAAGACCTGCGACATCAAGGACCCGAGCCAGAACATCAACTGGGTCGTGCCCGAAGGCGGCGGCGGACCCGCCTACAACGGAATGTGAACCTCAGGAGTTTTATTTAATGTTTTTGTCTCGACTGTAAGTACAAAGACATATTCAGGATTACTGTCGGCAGCGGATGTGCCCGAGTGTGGAAGTGGGGAAGATAATCTAGGTAGCTGTTTTTGAGTTTAAATATAAATAATAAAATATCAAAAAGTATGACAGCTGCATTTTGTTATTGAAATTCAAGTGTATTGGGTCGGAGGTTGTGAAACAGATTCAGGATCATAATAAAAATCACGTGGAGGCAGAGATCACTCAGTTTCTGGATGATTCCCTCAATAACCACAACAACATGGGCATTTAACAGATAATATATTTCCCTCAAGATCTGTATAGGGTGTTTTTAAATTCAGGCTTATTGCAGTGATGCACCGATCTGATAGTGATATTGATTCAAAACAGCTGGACCGGGAATCTGTGACACTACGACCAATATGTGTATGAATATATTGACATGTTATTTAAGCCTGACGCTGCCTTAAACACATGAAAGATCCCAGTTCTTGTATTGAATCAATAAAACTCAAACCCAGTCAGATCGGTGCATCCGTGTTTTATTTTAGCATCATCACAGTTGTAAAGGTCCATACAGTATTGTACAAAATATCAAAAATATTACAGGAGTGAATAAAGAACTAATGACTGCTGTCCCGTTTGATTTATTGACATCTGTTAAAAAAACCAAACTAACACAAATGATGTACTGGCCGTGTCAGAGAGCACGGATTCAACATTATCTTTATTATTGTCTTTCAGACCCCAGAAAGTTTTAATCCAGTTTCTCAGAGCAGTGGGGTCAAACTTTTCATTACAGTGATAAAACTTGTCAATGATAACAGGTCAAAACTTACAACTGTTATTCCTTCATTGGAATACACACACACACACACACACACACGCACAGAGAGAAAAGTGAGAATAAGAGAGCCTGTCAACTTAAACATACAGCACATTTTCACCTGGTTACACACTTAAATCTTTGCCAGTGCACCTTCATCTGTACAGATGACTTTCAAATGTTGATTAACAACTAATTGCATCGTTGCGTGAAATGTTCACGCAAACATCTTAGCGTAGATCTTCTTCTCTTTCTCCTTCTCCTCCTGGATCTTCAGCTGCACTCGCCTCAGCTCGTTGTTGATCGCTGTCGAAACAAAGAAATCAGTTTCACTCAGTTGATTAAACAATCGAATCTCTTCTAGTTTGTATGAGATATTTGTTTTAGGACCACTTTGGAACTTTCTGCCTCTTTCTGCTCGCTGTCTGTTTCATTTTAAAGAAAGCTTGCTCCCTAAGAAACAGGGAGAGCATCAAGCTGCGACGGCTCTTATCTTCTAGCCGGCAGCCAATAAAGTGCATATTAAAATATCAAAAGAGCAGCGTGGCACTTTGAGAGAGATTTGCAGAAGCTGGATTCCACCCAGAGCCCTGGAGCTTTCACGTATTAGAGGAGTATTACTTCTTAACTGTTCCCCTAAACAACCAGTGCAGATGGAATACAGGATGGTGCTGAACATGTGAGCTTGTGGTTATAACGTGAAACTTGGAATACAGCTTCAAGGCAGCAGCAACATGGACGAGTAAGTGATGTCGGAGCACTGACTACGCATTGGACTCTGGCGGTTTATGTACGTTTTGCTGTGCATTATTTACAGTCGAGTGAATCTTCACACAGAACACAAACAGTGATACCGTTTGGGGTCCAGACATCATTTTGGCTTATCTCTATTAACTGCCATCTCCATATGAAGGCAGATGATTTGGTCAATTTTGCTCCTCACGTGGACCTGCAGGCAACTAAAGCCTGCTCTAACGTGATTGGTCAAAGTAGAAACGAAAAACAAGAAGTTTCAAGCCCCGAGATCTTGTCCCTCGTAAACAGCTTCTTCACATCTACACGAAGAAAGTGTTTATAGAAATTAGGAGGCGGGTAACGTGCAGTAGGAAATAAACAATGTCAGGAGGGAAAAGTGAGGCTGTTGGAAATGTCAACAAATAAAAATCACATCCAACGAAAACTTGTATTTGAAGGCCGCGTCTGTAAATGTCAGCACACGCATCACAACTCATGAAGGTTGAGCTTTCAGAAAACTACAACGATGGGAATTCCACAAGAGGGAGGTGTTGTTCTGATTTCTTGTTACTGTGGTAAATGTGATTATTTGAAGGCAGCAAAAATCCTCCAAACCAGTAGAACTACTCCAAAGAAGCAAGAAGAGCAAGCAACACACGCTCTTATTATCATTTTTGAGTCCTCTGTTTTTAACACTCATCTGTTTACACCTTTAGTATTTACTTGTTCAAGTGTTTACCTCACAGGAAGAATTTATCCTTTTAGAAAGTCACTTACTTGAATATTTGAATGCATCAGTCACTAAACACTGAAGAACTGATTAACCTTCATGAGTCACACTCACTTCACCGACTGGCAGTTGAGGCACTTAGAGCGTTTGTTTCTTTAATCTTATTTGTTCTAGACGTGACCCTAAATTAAAGCCCGGTCGATTATCAGTTGGCAGCTTATATCAGCCAATGAGTCTTTCTTTGCAGCAGGCTTGGCAGGGTAACAAAACAAGGCTCTTGTGAATTAAGCTGAACAAACAGAAAAAGTTCCCCACCTTTGTCTTCTGGAGCGATTTTCTGAGCTTGCTTCAGATCAATCTGTCGAGTGAGAAAACACAGAAAACAGTTTGTGAGCAGATCTTTGCTCAGATTCAACGCACATGGATTCTGTCTGTTCTAAAGAAGCTGTCAGTTTGAAAGAACTCAGAAGTTACTTTCATCTGTCAACCAATACTGTACAAAACAGATCATAATCCATCTATACAGTCACTTCAGTGACAGAGCTGCTGCTGTTGTTGACGTTACCATGGCTTTGCTGTTTTCCTTTAACCCCTGCCACGCCTGGGCCCTCCGGAAAAGTGCCTTAGTGTTTGCTTGGTCCAGCTCCTGAGCCTGTGAGACACAACAGAAATACACATCAGACCTCCCTTCCTCGTTGTGAGTTCTTTTATTCATTCAGTTTGCATCATGTATTCCCTGAGGGTGTATTAAGGTGTAGGAGAGATGGAAAGAGGGATTTGTGCAGCGTCAGCAGTCATCTGGACCATTGTGGTGAAGAAGGAGCTGAAGAAGGTTTTTGATTTAAAAAATCAATCTACGTTCTGACCCGCTCCCATGAGCTCCGGGTAGAGACCTAATAAAAGAGTTCCAAATGAGATTCTGTGTGGGGTGTCTTGTCTCAGTCTTAGATAGTAGTAAGTTGTTATTTTGCAGAAATTAATTTATTTCCATACAAGTCAACAATGCACTTGCTTTCGTCACTGCCTGCTCTACAGCTCACTGCTCCATTACTGAGCGTTAAATGCTCTTTTAGATCGATTTTTGCCAATTTACCATCGGACAGAGCCAAGCCAAGCCCCTCATTCCCCCCTTTTCAGCCTCTGTGCTCAGCTGAGCCAAGAGGCTGCAGACTGTAGCTTCAGATTTAGTGACAGGAGAGTGGTATTGATCTTCCTGTCTAGCACTGTGAAGGCCTACAGTGTTAGAATGGGGGGTCTTAACAGCACATGAGTGGGGAACCAGTGCGAGCCATGTTATTGTGATGCTGTGGCCTGTTACCTCATTGCAGCTCTCCAGGGCCTCCTGCCACAGCTGCATCTTCAGCTTGCATGCTGCCATGTTGAGGAAGCAGCTGAGGGCCACGGGTTTCAGTTTCAGCTGCACCTCCTCCTCCAGCACATCTCCACCCACCTCCAGGTACCTGCAGAGGAACAAATCAGCCTCGTTGTCAGTGACAGCATTGATTACATTCACTGAGCATCGTTAAACCTGAAGTGAATCACAGGCCAAACTGCGGTGGGAAGATGAAAGGATGACATTGTGCCTGAAGTCATAAGATGCTGTAACGCAATCATGCTGCTACTTCAGGGAGTAGCAGCAGCAGGTCACAATATACATATATTTATAAAACGTGCCCAACATTACCTGAGGGATTTGCTGTATTTTTCAACAGCACCTTTCCAGTTTTGACTCTTAAAAAGGTTGTTTCCAATATTCTTCAAATCTTCAGCAACCGCCAGGACTTTATCCACCTGAAAGTGAAAATGCAAGTTTGAATAAATGACTGCTGGCATGAAAAATATAACTTTTGGCCATGATTTCGATTGGTTGTGTGCAGTTCTGAGTTCAGAGTCGGGGCTTGGGTGTGAGAACATGGAGATTGAGACCTGCTCATAACGTCTGATGCTATCTGCCAAACTTTGCCTGAGTCCTTGAAGATCAAAGATCTCACTTACATCTTTAAAGTCGATTTCGGAGTCCTCGGGGAAGTCTGGGTGGGCGTCCCCTGATCCGTCTGTTGGTGCAACGCCCAAGCTGTCCCCTTCCTTATGCTCACCGCAGTCTGCTATGACACACGGCTGCAGAGAGAGACATTCGAAAAAATGTTACACAGAAAAAGTGTTTATAGAAACAGTAAAGTCTTATTAGCATTCTTAAAAACATAATTAGAGATTCAAGATTGCCGGAGCAATATGTTGATACTTTTTAAAGAAGAATATAGATAGGAAATGAAAGCAACCCATCACAGAACAGAGACCACTATTATAAAAGGCTAATTTACTCTATTGCGAAGTTAACAACTGTACATACTATTTTGGAGTAGAACTTTTAAAGAAATTACCTTTTCAGGGGCATCATCCTTAGTGTCCACCATCTCCAGCATTTTTACGATACCCATTCCTTTCAACACTTGTCCGAAGACAACGTGCTTTCCATCTAAGTGAGGGGTGGGGACAGTGGTGATGAAGAATTGCGAGCCGTTGGTGTCCGGCCCGGTGTTGGCCATACTGAGCAGGCCCAGTTTGTCATGCTACATGGAGGGGAAAATAAATCAGAAAAAGGATTTTAAATAGAGATCACACATATTTGCAATGGAAACAAGTATAACAGGTACTTATGCCAAATAAAAAATGTACGTGTTTTAAGACAAACCAAAAATACATCCCAGTAAACTTAACAAAATCTAAGTGAGGAGTGCCTCAGTGTCGCTAGTTAACTGAAAAGTAGCTGCTTAGATTGAATCAGTGAAGGGAAACTTGATATAGACACCCCCATTTAAAAATCCCTTGTGGTGGACTCATACAATTGGTTTATATAAGAGGCTGAATATATATAAAAGTTAATGGATGGTTTTACCTTGTAGTGGAAGTTTTCATCGTCAAACTTCTCCCCGTAGATGCTCTCTCCACCGGTGCCATTCTGGTTGGAGAAGTCACCTCCTTGGATCATGAACTTCTTGATGACTGTCAAAAACAAATGTACAACCAGACTGAACTCCAGCTTCCTGAAAATACTATTAAATCCATTACTTTGCATTTTTAATGAAATACTTTCTTGTGACGATTTGAAAAAGCTTCCGCAAGTTGTTTTTTTATATCCTGAATATTTTCTCATTCATCCCCTGTGAAATGCAGCCATATGTTATATAAAAATTATATTTGTGTCAAAGTTGGGTGAACTCCCATCTCAAAGTGTGTTTTTTTTCAGTGACTCACAGTCGAGGGTTAATTTGTGCGAAACTCAAACTTCAAGGTGTCCCTCCGAAGTTAAATGACACGATATGAGCAGATGTGAGGTTTACGTACTTCGGTGGAACGGGCATCCTTTGAAGTGCATCGGCTTCCCGGTCAATTTGCCGATGCCTTTTTCTCCAGTGCACAGAGCCCGGAAGTTCTCAGCAGTCTTCGGGGTGATATCGGCAAACAGCTCAAAAACGATTCGGCCGGCTGTGGACAGAAAAACACACAGTTTAGTTACAGATTCGGAACTCAAACACCGACAATATATTCTACCCGAGTGCAGTCTGCACCATGTAATCACAAACGGACAGGTGATAAATCAAAGGAAAGGCCGACCTAAAGTGGAAAAATATGAGGTTGGGCCGCGACCAGCTGCCCAGAACAGTCTTGACATTTATTTCGACAAGTCACTAAAATTTTAATGGAGGAATAGAAACACCTTTTCAACACATGCTCTCACCCACATGTGGAGAGCATAGTGAAGAACGGCCTCATCTGACCGTATCACATATCACACATCTCTATAGGTCCAGGTTATACTTTCAAATGGGCATTCATCTTTGTAGTGAGAGGTTTATGCACGGCAGCCCTAAGGTAAACTAAATTTAACATCACACCATGTAATCGTTGACATAGGACTTGGGAATAAAATCATTTTCATCAATCGCAACATGGCAAAAGTCAGATTCATGAATAGGATATTCAGCAAAACATAATTCATCTACCTCTGATTTTTAAGATGTTTAGGTCTTTGTCATTCTCTGACAACAAAGAAGAGTTTAAAGCAAAAGCCTTCACTCAGGAGGCAAAAATCAACTCTTTAAACTTAACATAAACTATAATGTGACGTGTATCGTGATAATGATCGATATCGTCCGATCGCCTGAGGAACCTGAGCGTGGTCTTTGTCCCCTGAAGCTCCTGTGATCTTCTAAATCAAAGTCTCTGAGATCTTTCCATCCTCTCTCCATCTTGTTTTGGAATCAGAACGAGTGAATGAGCCTGAATCACCATTTTAAATGTATGAGTATTAACCCCTCAGTTACACAGCGGCAGTGCACCTCATTCATTGTGTGTCTCCACTCATTCACCCTGGGGTTTGTCTTGTATTGTATTGTACCTGCACCTTCACATGGAGAAAATTATAGATTATTGTTGTCTTTACCAAATTAAAAAGTTGTATTAGGATATTTAAATAGTCCAAAATCCCTATAATAACTTCATTATCCAAATAGCAAAGAACAGGCCCATCCAAGCTGCAGCAACATATTACAAATCCACTTAGTGATGTTTAGACGTGTCAAATAAAAGCTGCTTATAAACCAACACATGCGATTGTCAATCACAGACATCATTATTGTGTTACGGTGGAAAATGGCTGAATTAAGAAGTCTACGAACAAACCACACGTGGTTCATTCAGAAAAGCTACACAGACAAATACTACACAACTTAAAACTGAACTAACGAAACACACACGAGTGAGCTGCAACTTGTACCCACAACTACGTGTCCGTGACAGGTTTACTAACACGTTATTACATTTGTGTCTGTTGATTAAATGACTCAGGTTCTCCTGGGTGGTGCTAAGCTAACGAGGCTAGCGGCTGCAGAACTGTGTTTGCTAACAGTGAATTCAAAATGAAAGACGGGCGCTGACCTCTTGCTCCGTCGACGTCTACATCGAAGAAGACTCGGGGGTTCTCCGGGTTCGAAGGCTTCTCGGCCGGTGCTGTGTGAGACATGTTTAAAATCAGGACTGGACCACTTCACTGACTTGTTCCGGCTAGCCTAGCTAAAGGCTAATTACTTCCGGTTGTAGAACTTCGCAGTAAAAGCATACCGGGGTGGAGTTACGGTGTGAATAACGGAGGAATATATATATATATTTCTTTTTTTTAAATAAATACTATTGTATTGGAGATTAAATAAACAATAATGATGTAAATAATAATCATACAGCAAAGTGTTTGGTGATTGTTTGAAGTATAAAAACGAGGCTGTGTCCGGGCTGCGTTCACTTACAATTAGACTTCCGGTCAATATTTTCTTAATAAAATTGAGGACCATCATTACAGGATGATTAATTAATAGACAGAGATTTTGTATTGAACACATTTACCAATGTTAGTAGGAGTGAAATCTGTGGATAAAACATTAAAATTCTTAAGGGATATTTTACTTTATGATCATCATCAGTTACTGAAAAGCCTCTGTTCCCACAGGATGGGTTTGACTTACACAAAATATAGAACTACTCGCCTGAAGAGCGTTGTTTCTTCCTCCAGATAATTGCCTAATTTATATTTTTTATACATAAACTGCCAACTTAGTCTTTTGCACATCATCCATTTAGACAAAATCAATATCCCCTTTTTTATCTAACAGACCATTAAGCAGCCACAAAACAGTAGAAAACAAGGGAACACATTTTCTCTATCTTTGTTTTAAGATTGGCTCTTCTCTAGCTGCATAATGTATCATCCAGTTTCCACAGTTTGATATCAGCTATAAGCACACAGGTATCTTTGTTTATTAGATGGGTTGTATACAGAAGAGCTCTCTGTACCATGTTCAGTGTTTATCATTGTGAGAACATGCAGCTTTTGTTTAGTCCATATGTCGTCCACCTGTTGTTTGTTTAGTGCATATTTAGATTCTCTATGCACATATTTACCTTCTCACTGTACAGATAAACCTGTGCAAACCCTAAGTCACAGAACAATGTGCATACATCCTTTGGCCAGACATCATTTGTTTGTTCCAGATAAATATTTGTCTTGTCCACCTCATCCAGTCAATCATCTGTCATATATTAATCCATCAACCCAGGCTACCATGCTAGATTTGCTGCACTGCCCAATGGATCCATATATACATGTTTTACAGAGATATTAAAAGCTTACATGCTTATATAAACAGTCTAAAACCTCAGCATGCCTCCAAGTGGCTGTCAGCCTGACGGCCTCCTGTTGTTCTGATGGTTTTAGCAGCAAGTTGCAGCTGATCCTATAGAATCGGTTGTCCTTGTAGCTCAGATATAAAAATGGGCAGATTCTATTGTAGTAAACTATACAGTTAAAGACTCTCGATATATTCATTAAAAATCCATTTAGTGTTTTTTGTTTAATCTTGCTTAGAAACAAACAAACCGACATAAAACTGAAAAAAAAACAGGTGTCGGAAAGGAATAGTCCTGCATGTGACACAAAGGGAGACATTTGAAGACCTTGAGTGTGATATCGCTTTTGTTTTTAGAAATGATCTCAAAACTATATCTGCCTTGTTCCACCACATTGAGCAAATTCCCTCTTTGCCCAGACTTTACTGTCGAAGCTCCACACGAGTTCAGAATCCCAAAATGATTCGCAATGATCTTTACTAATGAAGTGGCGTCGTAAACTTTCCATGAACTTTCACAGGTGTGTGTGTGTGTGTGTGTGTGTGTGTGTGTGTGTGTGTGTGTGTGTGTGTGTGTGTGTGTGTGTCGACTTGTGCAGGACAACAAACTGAGGCTCTTTGATGTCGGGAATTTATGTGAAATTCTCTTTCATCATTCTGGCTGTGGGGGGGGGGAGTGACAAATGAAAGTGCTGAATGCTCGACATGTTACCGGAATTAAAAGATGTTTAATCCAACTTGACAAGTCTCATTAGCAGCCGGCTCCTCTGGCCACCGTGGGTGGTGGGATGCCATCTGCTGTTCAACCCGTCTCTGTGAAAACCTGACTCGTCGTCAGTTATCTGTCATCTTCTTTCTGGGAGGAAACAAACAGGAAGTCATTGGAGGGGACAGAGGGAATCCATGAAGGAAATACACCACTGATCTAGATGTAAATCTTCAGGGTGTGATACTTTATAATTGGCTCAATATTATTTCACATAGGTAATAACTGATCAAAAGTTATGCACACAATCGATAGGAAGATTTTTTTTATTTGGCTCTTAATTTGGGATAATAAAATAAAGCAAATAGACGCCCCACAAAAACAGTTAATATCTAGTTTTCCTTTTAATTCGTGGTTACACTGAACTCCACCAGCTACACTGATTTGTGGTAATTTATGTTTACTCAAGATACACTTACTTTGAAGAGTTTTATGATTATAATCATGAAGAGAATGTTTTAAAGATAAGTCAAATTTAACCATTTGAATTAAGTTATTAATCAGCAGACTTCAGATCTCACAGACAGACAATTATCTTGTAGAACAACTGAGCTTGACCAGCTGAGATAAACAGCTTTTAAATGATGTTGTTCACCTCCTCAGTGGGTTTTTCTATTTACAGTCGATGAGTATTAAATTGAACTTTCCCCAGAATAAATTCTACTGAAGGATGGAATTTGAAAAAAACATAGAGCCTCACGAATGCCTCTCAAAGGGAGGACATAACAATGTGCTTCAAACTATGTACTATAATTATGCCCCATCTGCCCCTTTAAGAGGCGGTGCTCCTTTGTGTCGAAGGCTCTCACTGTGTGTCCTGTTCCCCTGGACAGACGCACAATATTGACTCGTCTATTGTTGTGGGTGATTGTGTTGTGCGTGCTGACTGCTGAAGGGCGTGATTCCAGGAAACCATTTGTTGATCTCTTCTGAGAGACTGTGAGCCTGATAACAAACCCTTTCATCAAATGAGCCCATTTGAGGAGCAGAGTGACACTCACATGTTTCTTTGTGAGCTCCTCTCATAACTCGAACACGTGTTCGTTTTATAAAGACAGTCCATTGTTAAGCCTTAGAACTGGGTTTCCTCTCTCAATATGTTTTTGTTTCCCCAGATATTTTGTCATATGATGTTTTTCTCATTTTTCTAAAACGATTTTTTAAAGAACATCAGTTGAAAGTGGGTTGTTTTTCTCTTTCTCACACTGAAGCAGTGACATAGATGAATGTGTGCTGTCTGTGCACAAACCTCACAGTCCTGGTCCCACGAGGCTCTGATGATTAGACCAGAAAACAAAAGGAGTGAATAAATGGACAATGTGGAAACTTCCAGGGTGACACATAAGAACATATAACCTACATGATCCATCTGTAAAGTGTTGGGCTGTTTAGTTATATTTTCTTGAAGTCTGCAGGGACTACTGCACCATTAAGGATTTTTTAATTTCTTAAAACATACATTTTTTGAAGTTATATAATTTGAAAGATAGTTAAAAATGTATCTCTATCCAGATAAAGTTTTTAAGTTAAGTTAACTTTTTTTTTCAGTAGTTTGCAAACTTTTTGCACTGAAAATGAATGGGGAATATAATGCAGGGGCTTGAAGATACTGTCATTCAAGAAGATAAATTAACAATGTGAATCTTCCAAAGTGTTTGTTGGGGTTCAGTGTGTGTGTGTGTGTGTATGTGTGTGTTTTATTGATGATTTCTGATTTCCTGTCTCCAGCTCGAGGCAGTGTTAGTTCCTGCAGAGGTGGACATGTTGCATTATGGATGGACAGACAGATAACCTCCAACGCAGTCACTCAACACTGTGCAACATGCTGTCAGTTGTCAATCTGACACAGCACCAACCTGTAACACGAGTCGGAGAGATTGAAACACGAAGACAAAAATGAGGAAATTCTGTCTCACTCTTGGTTCTGAAACCTGTGAGCCACTCTGTCCTCCACTGCTGTCCGTATGTCCGTCTTCTGTCGAGAGGGGAAGACAGGTCTCGGTTATTTCATTCCTGAGATGTTGTTTTATTTTATTTACCCTATGATAACCAGTTTTCCTGAGAAAGGAAATGAAAATCCACATCCAACCTGATTCGTCTTAAATCAAACATTTCAGGGGAAACAAGTAACGATCAAGACTTTATAAATCATCCCTTCAGTACCTCTGCCAATGAGGTTATGTTTTCTGTGTGTCTGTTAAAGTGTCCGTCTGTTATTTAGCAGGATTATACAAAGAATGACTGGATGGATTAGCACAAATTGAAGCTTGTGGTATGGATCTGAAGGGAACTCATCAAATACTGTAGTGTATCCATATCATGTGACAAATGAATGATCCAGGAATATTTTATATTTTTCTCCAGCTTTGCAAGATACAGTGTTTTTAAACATTTTCATTGATTTCCCAAGACATAAGTATTTATTGTAATGCTTTCTGTAAGTGTGTTTAATTTGCTGCAACCTGATTGAAATTCAGGGGACTGTTTGTATTTCTGTGCCTCAGTTTATCCCAGTATCCTGCATTAAATCTAATGTCTACCTGCATTAGTGAATCTCTTTGGTGCATTAAGTGAAGATGATGATGATGATTCTTCTTCATGCTCATTTGCACACAAGCAGTACCTTGATTTGCATATTGCTGAGCAGCGCCCCACTGTTCAACAGCTGGTTGTACTGCCAGCCCCAGCCCACCTCCCCCACGTAGCTCTGCCTGGGCCTAGGAGGTGGGGTCACATGGTGCAGCTCGGCACAGATAACTGAGGTCTCCTGTGGCCTCAGGTGACGAGGCGCCCTCGCCGATGTGCCGGGGGAAATAATTTGATCTCGGCCTGTAGTCTCCGATTCCATCTGGACCTTGACAGACACAGGGGACATAAAGAGAAGACATCTAAATACTTTATTGAGGAAATGTTCATGTGTGTTCGGTCATATGACAGAGACACACAATAACAAGTGCATTGACAATGTAATGTTACGCCCGGTGTGGGGTAACCTGAGAATAACCCTTTTCCCCACTCCCCAGGATGTCCAGTTCCACAACAGTCAAACAATAAGTATTTATTTTTACAAGATAAAAGAAAAAATAAAGATATAGGCAACACAAGAAGCAAAACAGTCTGTAATCTATCCCCACAAACTAACTAAAGGAAACTACAGATGATCTCTGCCCAACACTAAGGCCTCCCACCTATATGTACTCTCTGTATAATATTTACACAAATAGAGCAGGAAACTCAGATGTATCAAACATGTTCACTTAAATTCACAAAATCTTAATGAACACACAGAATACCTTATTAGAATTACACACTCAAGCCTGCACACTCACAGTATATGTCCACTTACCTGTGGCCCTGGTTACAGCGCCACCATGTGTCCAGTTACATTCACATTTGCTCTGACACAGAACATATGTTTTGATATTATATTATTTCAGCATCATCTCAAAGAAGTGTTAAAGCAGCCTGACAACACATGAGTCCCAACCGATTAGCAGACTTGTTTATGATAAACATAGATGCATATTAAAGACATAATAATCGACTCGTTGCTTCATTTCAAATTCCATCCTTTTCCGAACACATTTATCTTCCTCCACTCACATTAACACAATAAAAGAACATCCTCTCCTACCTGTGAAGATCATCCTTCTTCCACACTGTGACCTTCCCTCTGCCGCTTCACTGTCTCCCATCATTTCCCCTGTCTATCTTATAGGGTCAGTCCAAAGCTGCTTGCACCTAAATAATGGGCCACCCTTGGCGATAACTTGATCCCAGCGGTCTCCTCCGTCCACGGGGTCATGCTCAGTTGTCATGCAACAACCGGTTGTCATGGTGTCAGTGCTTGTGGCCTAGTTACATTCTAAAAGCAAGGGGATGTTTCGTCCATTGAACCATGTCCGCTGCACATTTGAATGCAGTTTGTCCCAGTTACCTTCATGACATAAATCAACATGGGAGAATAAATAATTCCAGCTTTCTTTTAACATAATAACAACATCATGTTATTATGCATAATGTCATAATGTTCATAGTTTTAGATCATTTTGTATATTGCACATCGCTACACATGTATATGTATGAATGAATATATATGTAAGAATGTCTGTCTTCTTATAATTGTGAATGTGTTTTTGCAATCACCCTTGTGAGTATCCTGTGTTTTCTTTGTTTGTAGAAGCACTTTGTGAACCATGTTTTCAAAGGTGCCATATAAATGAAGCTATTATTATTGTTATACTTATAATAGGCCTACATCCACACCTCCTTTCATATTTCATCTTGTACTTATTTAAAGAGTTCTTCCTCTGTTTTCTTTTCCTCTTAGCCTCTCTGCTGCTGTAACATGGGCATTTCCCCTTGTGGATCAATAACGCCTTACCTTTGCTAATCTTACTTCAGCTTTTAACACCCTATGCAGACACTGGGCGATAAGTCAGTCCCTGCAGGCTCTTAAGTTTTAAAGCGATCACTGCAGCCCGAAAATAACAAGAGTGCTTTTCGCCAGAAGAAAAGTTCCACCAGAGAAATGAACTGACTGGAAAAGCTAATGTATTCATGTGAAGTTTGTAAATTCAGTGATTGATTTAGCTACACATAATAAAACATTTACATAATCGTTTACAACCTGCTATTATGTAAGTAAGATATTATAAGTAATATATTCTATGAACTTATATCCATTCTATGAAGATGAAACATTAACGGTTTAAGGAGAACTGGGTTGCTGTTACACTTCTGACCACACCTTGCTTTTAACTGGCTGATCCACCTACACGAGTGTTCCATTATGAGCCACTAGGTGGCGCTATATCACTTCTCTTTGACATTGCACTCGCCCTCCTCGTTCCCATGTCTTTTTCTTTTTTGTTAAATGGACTCGCCCCTTGTGACTAAATCTCTGTCAAGTCACGCGGAGACAACAACAGCCAGACAGGAAATGAAAGATTTGTCCTTCAAATAAGATCAATTGCTAAACGAACATTTAAGGTAATTGTAAGGAAGAACAATGTCGTTGAAGCACAACAGGACAGTTAAAGAGAAACTGATCAATATGAACCAAACGTGGAAACAAAGTTAAAATGATTATGATGCATGGTAGGCAATGCTAGAACACTATGAGGCATGTCATGGTCCCCCAGGGTTTAATTGACCTTTTCTTAATGGATAGTTAAAGTATCTATTATCTTACCATCCAACAATTTGTATGACGCATTGAAACTTTTATCCATGGGGGGAAATTGGCCCATAAAATATATAATGTCCTGTAGATTATGTGAAATAACCTAATTACAGCGGAGAAGATAATCTAAATGTATTAGTGCTACATGCATACAGGGGCGGTCATTGGTGTTAGTTTTTTATAATAAGCCCCTTCTACCTTGCTTTATTTGAATTTAATTATTACACTGCGGAGCTGACCTGTTTTTTCTCCTCCACATCTACTGTTAACTTGCATATGACGAATAAAACCTTATCCTTAAATCTTAAATATTTCATCATCATGGGGTGAAAGTAGCACATCAAATATATATCCCGGAGATATGATACCTGAGCTAATCACAGCAGGGAGTTCCATGTATTATGTACGAGCATGTGCAGAATGCAACGCTTTATATAAACCACAGACACAGACACCGCCCTAATACACCGTGTCCTCCATTGTCTGTGTAATTGACAATAAAAGCACGTTTGCGGTCAATGGAGCTTTGTTCTGAAAGGGACTCCCGGAAGTGTCACATTTAAGTGCGGCCGACTTGACCGCGGTGGTGTCAGTCACCATGGTGGCGCACAACAGAGCGGACCCGTGTTCACTTCCAGACCCGCCGAGGAGGGGGGGGCAGAAAAATGCTTGGATCATGACCGCGTCTCAGTGACTGTTTCCCCGGGCTCTGCCTCTCGACAGGGACCGCCAGCCCCTCGGTTGTAGCCGTTAGCCGCTAGCTGAGTGTTTTGTTTTTTTGTAATGTTTCGTTCCGACCCCGTTCTCTCTTCCCGTCGCCCCGCAGGAACGCTGAAGACCCAGGGACAAGCTCCGGAGACCGTCCGCGGCGAATGAAGGGGACATATTCCGCGTTGAGAGATTAGTTGGAAGAGGCTGTTTTTTTTTATAAATAAGAACGGGGGGGGTAAAAAAGTAGTTTTCCAGCGTCGGAGGGGACTTGTCGCTGGCTGCCGGTTCCGGCTCGGGGCAGCGGAAAGAGCAGCGAGACACCCCCCCCACCCTCCCCACACCCGCTTCCCAGAGGAGACTGCTCGGCTCGGCTGTCTGGCTCCAGTCGTGGCCTGGCTCCGGGGGCTACTCCCAGCTCATCCGCTAGCTCGTCCGGAGAATAACGCGACAGAGAGAGAGAGAGAGGGGGCAGCTCCTCCAGGTTATATCCGCATCCCTGGATCCCCGGCGCCGCGCTCCCCTCCCCGGGATAAAGACGTGTCCAGGATCCTGCACACGACGTCTTTCCAAAACAATGGCGTCTTATGTGGATAACAGCTTTCGCCAGGCTGTGATGATGAACCCGGCGGAGCGGACGCAACAGGTCAGTGGGAGAGGGGTTTACTCACTGGGGGTCCGAACTGGGTTTATAATCAGACAAAATGTCACTTGTGTGTTTCTTTTACCGGCGACACCCGCTGCTGGTGTGTTGCTGGAGTATCCCCCCCCCCTCCTCCGTGTGTACAACTGTTGCCATTCGGATAGCAGCTCGGCTACATCCCGCTTAAGCTCCGTATCAGCTCCGGATCATCGAGGCCACTTAACAGAACAGGAGCTGGGGCCACGGTGGGACTCTGACCCCCACCCAGCCCCGGGTACCGGTCCGGCTCTGTGCACATGTCTCGGGGGACTGTGCATGTTTGTGTTGTTTCTGCAGGAGACTGGACTTTTTTTGCATTCTGCATTCTGCTGGCACGTGAAGTAAAGTTGCAGGGATGCTCGCTTCAGAGGCTCAGACTAATCCCAAATTAGCCAGTAGCTCATATTAGCCCCACACAGCAGACAGATACAGGAGATACACGTTTTATTCAGACATGCACATCACACACACAAGTGCACAGTAGAAAGAAGAAGTTACAGAGACTGCAGCTCATGGATGTAATTCATAATGCTGGGGCGTTCCTGACTGGGTATTAAAGATAAAATAAACAGTGAAATAATTGAGATGCAATCTTGCAAAACATCGATACGGCCATATATCGCCCTCCTGAAATACGATTGTCGATATGTTGGCACCAAATATCGATATTTACAGTGTTTAGTTTAATAAAAACATAAAGGTAATGATAGTCACCTGTCAGATTCCCCCTTAGCCTGTCAGCTTACCCTCAAGTTCGACCTGTGTCGTTCATTCCAAGGCCACAAAACACTTGATGACACTGAGGTGCACAACTGAAGATATGTCCCTAACATCCACCTGCTTACGCCCGACTGGCCGTTGGTTCATTAGATTGTGCAGAAGACCTTCAGAACGTACAGGGGACATTCACCATCTTGTCCTACATTCTAAAATAAGATATTTGTATAGAGAGATATGACTTTTGACAGTTTGTGGTTTGACATTGAAAGGATGGCACACGTGGACATTGTTTTCGGCTCAATTTGTGTCCGTGAAAATGATTGTGTCGCAATATTTATCGAGTATTGTGTAGTTATCGTAATCGTGAGCCATGTTAATCACTTTTATCTTCACAAATCCCCATTTGTCTCAATTATACCAATCACCATTTCTGACAAAGCAAAGCAGAATCTACGAATTTTATGATTTAGATTTCTCTTCCTATTAATTACCATTGATCAAGTAGAGTTTTATAAGTCGCTGCTGCAGACCGTTATGGTTTCTGCACTGTGCCACCCAAGCATCACACTAACTGGATGTCTTCTGAACATGCAAATCCTGTGGGCTGTGGTTTTTGCCCTTGAGCCACAAGCACACCAGCAACCCAGGCGTGTATGACCTCAGATATGATCAGCTTTGCTTCACAGATACACCCAATAAATCCACTTTGTCTCCTGGGATTGTATTTTCTAATTCATTTGGAGCTCTGCCTCTGCTGCACAGGGATGCTGCGAGGTTGTACTGTAGCAGAGGCTTTACACACAATGGACAATCAATAGACCACCACTTAAACCAGTTGGCTGCAGTTAGTGGCACAGCCATCTGCCCGTTTGTCTGACATTGAGGAAACAGTTACTGGTGTCACTGATGGCTTGTTAACCGCACTACATGAGGTCCGTGGACTTTACAGCCGGGTTCAAGGCACAGGTGAGCGATGCCTCCACGGTCCAGAGGAAAGAAAGATGGAGGTATAGATTTTGGCTCACGTCAGTAGCAGAAATGTTCATGGAAGACAGGAGCAGGCAGAATAGTTAGTTGTCCTGAGGCTTCAAGAATTGTTCGTTTCCTGATTTATCTCGTGAAAATTGAAAATATCTGAAAAATATTTGTTTTAAAATGTTAAAACATTACCAAAGTGATATCTTTAAACGGCTTGTTTCATCCAACAAGAACGTTATAGAACGTTCTACATCAAGACCGTTGACAGTTTATTTCTGCTAATTAACTAATGAGGTTATTTATAAGTTGCTTCTGTTGCTCACGACATTTGATTGACCTTCAATTGCCAATCTTCAATTTCTACCCCAGAGGAAGAAGCAAAACGACACAAAAAAACGTACCCGATGGAAGGATGCTGTGCAAGTCGGGGAAGAATAATGTATATTTTTGTGCGGATCAAGAAATCTTATTTTGACATTCTTTACTAAAACTTCCACTGTTTTCCTAGTGAATTATAAATGGAGCTTGATAGAAAAACATCTGGCACATTTAGGGAACTGATATCCTGAGTATACATTTACTTAATTTCCCCTCAAAACTGGATATTTTTCAGGAGGAAATAGTTTCAAGTAGTTTTCATGATATCGACCTTTTAAATGATAACAAGATCTAGCTCTGCAGTGTTCCCTGCTGTGGGTGTGGAAGGGAGAATATGATTCCAAGCCGTCATACTTCTGATATATAACATGCTCAATCCTGCAAACACCTGAAAGAATTTACAGTTCGGTGTCTAGGCAAAGTCTGAATGCTGTTTTCTGAGAATTGTCTGAACCTGCCAAGAGAACATATTCTTAATAAGAAAAGACCCAAGGCTTGCATGATATACGTCCCACTTGGTTTGATGGCTCTGCTCCTTCATCACTTGCAGCGTGACCTGGTGCTGAGTCAGTGTACAAACATTTCATTCAGCAGGTCTTTGAGAAGTAATGAAAAATGAATGCAGAGGCAAACTATGCCAGTTTCAACAATGACTAATTGTCAATGTTTATGAATGGTTTCTTCATGTGGGGGGGAAAGGTGGAATGTGATCACAGGACTTACAAATCTATAAGAAATGAGCCTGTGGACATTCTATAGAACGTCCGGAAGCTATATGATTTATAATTGGGAAGTCTTTTTTTTGGACATTAATCTTCACGGTGCTGAATCTCATGTGACCCTGAATCCCGTTTGCTCTTTTCCCTCTATGTTTTTTAATAGCTGCATCTTCCCCAGCGTTCTTTTACCGAGCGTCCAGCGAATGTGGCGGCTGACACCGTTTACCCTAATGGTGTTGGCAGGGCCTCTCGGTCAGGATTAGCCAACGGTCAGAGGATCTGTCTTTATCGCTCAAGAACGGACCACAGTGGGATTTTACCCTCTGCCTCAACCCTATTGTCACACGGCAGGTTAAATAACCGGCCACTTGACAGCTATAGTGTTCGCGCCAGGCTTTGTCAGTTCGCTTCTCTACGGGCTGTTACTGGGAGGCCACTGGATTTTTGACAACGGGCTGAGGAGGAGGAGGCAGTCAGATACTAGAGGGAAACGGGATGACACAATTCCTCTAGAGAGCGGAGCTGCATATTTGCTGAAGTTGCGATAAGAATTAAGATTACATGACATGGCTGTTTGATCAGTAATTTCTTTCTTCAGTATTTGTGATTAAAATTCCATCCATTTGAATTTAACTGAAGTACCTCTCTAATATGTGGCGTGGTTCTCAGAAACATTGGACTAGAGGATTTTTAAATTGGTGATCATCCATTTATATTTGCTAACTGGCAGACCAGCCTCGCATTCAAGCTATTTTTAATTCTGTTGTAGGGTGGACGGGGTGTTTTTTTATCTTACAGGAGCTTCTCTTCTATCGGCTCCTTTTAAAAATGTGTTTTTATTCACTTAAAAGCGACTGCAGCAGAACATAACAGGAAGAGGGTTATTGTCAGATGTGGAGGTGACACAATGACAGTGAGTCTGCCTCAGAAGATGGGTCCTACTAGTATGGGTTATATATAAGGACTAATGTGAAGCTGATCTAAATTAAATTTGGGTTAGGGTTATCAGAGATACAGAAATTATATTGCAAAACATTACAGACTCTTTGATTCACATATCTTGCATTTCCTCTATGGTTTAAAAGATATGTTCACAAGTAATCTGGGAGGAATCGTCTACATTTACAAATCCATCCATAACCAATTCTATTTTTATCATCAGTATCTAAGTGAGAGTGCTTAAATGTTTTTTTTAAGTTCTAGTAGATGCATAAGTTTGAACATTCCACACTGACCAGTTGCAGTCTCAAGTCTTCAGTCTGCAATTAGCTTATAACTCTGAATAGTCGTGGCTTTGTATGTGTGTATTGAGAATCACTTGTTTACGTTCTTGAACATTTAATGTCATTATTTTGGGCCTCAGAGGAATTGAACTAAACCAGACTCGACTGATTTGAAGTGCACGCTTTGCTGCAGCATCGCTCTCCTGAATCAACGGTGTCATACCGAGAGAGTGAAATCACTTTCTGTGGTCTTACAGGAACTGAGATCAACATGCACCTGGCCCCTTGGGGTGCACCGACGAATTTGTCCGCTTTCGCTCCTCTGTTTATTTTCAGCTAGAAACTAGGCTGGGTAGAGACGTCTCTTCTCTCTTCAAGCCAGGTGGCAAAGCCAGAGGCCACAAACAACAGTCCTCTGCCGTGACCCTGCTTTTTACAGCTTCATAGCTGGAGGGACAGGCTGCCTACTTTACATTGTTTCCACATATTCCAGACCTAATGAGGGGGATGAGCACCGGGCTGCAGTGTCTGTACGCAGACAAGGAACATTTAGAGGATATTTATAACCCTGAAGGCTTGTCGTGAATAAATAAGGTTTAGTATCTAGATAATTAGCTGGTTGTCAGCATAAGAAAGCCACAATGAGGAGATAAAAGGTCCTGCTAATACGAGAAACAACTTAAATGTTAATATGTTGGTAGAATGAGCGTCGAACGTGTGCTATGTGCAAAATAGACAGATAAAAAAAAAGAGCTGGCATGCCAACATGGACATACCATTCCTGTGCCCTGTTATTTGTCTGTTACATAACAGACAAAGGCTGTTCCTCTTTATTAAAATATTTATCGAA
The DNA here is from genome assembly GCA_038501795.1 of Pseudopleuronectes americanus. Classification (NCBI taxonomy): domain Eukaryota; kingdom Metazoa; phylum Chordata; class Actinopteri; order Pleuronectiformes; family Pleuronectidae; genus Pseudopleuronectes; species Pseudopleuronectes americanus. Next base: position 21,718,106 of record CM076723.1, read on the forward strand.
GCATGACATTTAGTTTAATCCTTTAAAACTGGGCAGGATATTAGCAAAGATCCTCAGTTTATACTGGAACAAAAATAATTACAGCACGTAAATGTTGCAGAGCTCTTAATGCATTCAGCCATATTATTTTGAATACGCAAATGGCTCGTGGGCATATGTATAGATAAGTGTGTGTGATGCAAATTCAATTTTGCGTCGTACTCTATTTTATTTGAATAGTAGATAGAATAATTTCAGCCTATTCTCAATATTTATGCAGCATATTACATTTCAAATCACTACATGAAAGATCCTATTCCATTACTGTGTTGCAAGCAAACTCTTAGAGCCCAGAACAGAGTAAAGTAGAGTCGATGATCGACCTGTACAGGAAGCAGTTGCTACATGTTAAGTGACTGATGAGCACAAAGCTGCCTTGTCTGTCAGCATCCTGCTCGGTACAATCAGGAAGAGGAAAAGCGTCAGGATTTTGTTTGAACTCTGAGGCAGGAAGACTGACTTAAACTGAAACCCCTTTCCTCCCTGAAGCTGTTTTTATTTTCTGAAACTGGGTGTTGTTTTGCAGCCGTCTGCCTATTTTTGTCTGAAGCATGTGAACAACTATTTAAAAACCCACTCCTGGACTTCGGCTCAGGCAGTTAACCTGGACTTCTGTCCTCGACTGCCGTCATAATGGTGTCATTTGTCTCCGGCAGCACGGGGTTTTCTAATTCTGCACAACTCCCATTCATCCTGTAAATTTAGGTGCCGCCTGCCTCGGTGTTTGCTCGTGCTTGGCAGCGCTGTATCCCGGTAGAAATGATGTCACATGTTATTCTTGTGTTGAGAGTGGAGGCTGAGCGCAGGCCGAAGTGGTTACACGCACACACAGCGGTCACGGTGACGTCTTCCTCCCTTCTCTAAATACAGGGGGATCATTTCAAGGGAAGGAAAAAAAATAAAAAATGCTCCGACGTGCGTTGGCCACACACCAGTGCAGCTCCTGATTGGCTCGTTTGAACCGGGCTTTGACTTTCACATCAGTTTATTTACTCATTAGATTGTGATGGCAATATAACATAGTCCAGACTGGTGGTCAATGGGCTCATAATAGCTATTGATTATTGTATTAAAAGCATGGACTCTTTAGCACGATGACTGCACAGGGAGTAGCCGATGAAAAGGCCCTGATCCTAAACCTATAAATAATCGCCTCACTGCAGGAAGATGGCTTTTATAGCTGGTATTTACAGTTTAATTGAACATATGAAAGTCTGATATCATGGCTGACTCTGAGCCAGAAAGCATTGGCATTCCAGATTTGTTCCTTACCGGAATACACCAGGATGTTTGTGCAGCCCTGTGCTCCTGTTACTCCCTAAAATCTAATAATGAAAAGGCCAATCCAGAGTAGTTTGTGTTTGAATGCACCACTGAGACTGAAGTGAGGTAAACAAAGTGCGGCTTTCACCCATATAGAGCATCATTGAGTAGACGTGAACCACAAAACCAAGCTACCGCTCCTTATCATTTGATAACAACATATCTACTTCTGGGATTGCACTTGTACTTTTTTGTTTACTTATGACGAAGGTAGGTGCATACAATCTTTTATAGATAAACGCTGAAACCCAAAGTGAGATTGCATCTTGAGACGTTCATCGTGAATGTCTGATATTCGTTAAGGATGATAATTGCGTTCCAGCTGTTATAATATGCAAGTTATTTACTTCTTTTCGATTAAGTTTCCTGCCTGATTGTTCTTCGAAGACAGATCTACAAGGATGTGGTACAAGGCAGCGATGTCGTTATCTGGTCCACTGAGACGCCGCACAACTTTTGTCTCTTGTGCAGCAGATACAATTTTTTTATCAGCAGCTTGACTCAGATTTTAGTGGTGAGAGAAAATTAGTTTTAACCGAGTTTGAAGTAGATTCTTCCTCCGGAGGTGCAAATGAAAAAAAATACATATTCATTTTGCTGAAGTTGCAAAAGTATCCTGGAATGTATCGGTGTTCCTTATACAACAATAGAGGGTGAAAGTGTTTATCGAGAGACCTCATGGAGGCTTCTCAGTTGCTTGCTCTGCTCTTCTCTCTTCTATACTTTCATTTTCTGATCTTTACTCTGACTTTCTCACTCCGGGTGATCTCCGGCACATATTTGTTGCTTGGGGTTGCACATTACTTTTTCCTATCACCATGCAGAACTTAAAAAAAGAACAAAAGCTCGCCTTGTGTTTGAGCAGATTGCTTGCTTTGATCAATCGCTATAATGCTGTGTTTGATTGTAATTCGCATTTTATCTGGTCAGATACGTCATGGATTTTGCATTCGGGGTCACGCTGTACATTTGTTGCATGTGAACTACACAGATTCTGATGTCAAAGGCATGTTTCACTTCCCTGTGTTCACATTCCCAGGGATATTTTTAAAGCAAAGAAAAAACAGCACCCGAGTCAAGGCTGCAGAAATTCCACTGGCCCTCACAGCAGCAAGGCAACAGACATCATGCCACTGAGCGACCACAGTCTTTACATAACTTAGTCCGAGACCCACTTGGCTGCTTGGAGAGCTTAGAGAATAAACCATTCCTGACGTGCAATATTTACATGACCGCTATTGAGTTACGCTACTTGCTGAGGCTGTCATTAAAAGCTTCATTCCTAAACGGCAGCTTGGAAATTCCAGCCGTTGGAAAAAGTGACACCTAAGTTTGAGAAAAGAGTGATAGCTGATTTTTTTAAAGCTCAGAAAGCAAAGCTTAAATCCTTGGCTGACATAAAATACCCAACAAGAGACACACTGCCTTTGTGTTAAGATGAGCATTTTATGCCAGTGCTTGTGACGTCATAGATGTAAACTACCAACACACTTCATTGAGTGAGTTTGCTTTTTAGCCTTGCTCTGTATAATCTGCTGTATAATCCTCCCCCCTGGTGAACTGCTCAGACATGACGTGCATCAGATGAAGAGCTGATTAATTTGCGTGATTAGAGATCTCTAAATCTGCGGGTTCATCATGCAGCTAATACTTGTTTACAGTGTTCGTAACAATGGCACTTAAATGTGGTTGCTATCGCACGAACAGGATCAAGTCCAGGGCAACATTTTTGGCAGAGCGGCAAATTTATAAAGCTGTTGTCCTAAGAGATTTTAAATTGGAGATTAATGTGTGAGCGGGGCAACATGTACTTACAGCTGTTTCAGTGTAATTTGTTTTCTCAATCCTGAACAATTGAGAGTGAAACGGGGTGAAACGAATGCTTTAACATTTCCAATTGCGTGGGTAGAACTTAAAGATTTTCTCTGACGTGCTTCTTAGCACGAGGCCGATCAGGCAGTAAAGCATTTGCTTGTTTAATTAAATTCATTGCACAGAACCTTTCACTACCACAAGTGTTGTTTTTCAACCGTAGGAAATAAAGAGCTGAAGTCATTGGCACCTTATTGGCATCCTACCAGTCAGTTGTGGGAGCGTAGCCAGCTTCATTAGCATTAAAACTCCACAGGATGTTCTTTTAGTGGGAACCAGAACCAGTTTCATTAACACTGGGTCTGCATTGCAGTCCTGACCTGCTTCACTTTAGGGCTTCAAATATTTATCAGCTTCCCTCCATTGTTTCTCTTTTTGTTTGAGCATCTTCCTCACTATAATTTCTTTTAGGAGTTTGATGCACAAACATATTCATCGGTCTGTTTAACTACATAATTCAGACCCAATAATGCAGGTTTTATGATATGAAGTACTCTTAAATAACGTGAGGTAAAATAACTATGTATGGGGGTAAATTTGTTCAAGGAAAATATGGCAAATAATCTGAGTTGAATAAAAGGACACGAGTGATCCCTGTACCTTTTTTGATAAAGGTGTTGAAGAGCATAGACCACATGTGCTGCAACCGCAGACTCATACTCTCCCTTCTTACTCTTATTGCATAAGTGGAGGGAGGTACAGGAAAGTCAGGGCAGAGATAAGGGAGGACATGAAGCAGGAGGGCTCTCAGAGGGGCCAGAGTTCAGGCCACTGCGGCAAAGTCTTGGCTTCAATGCAATGCGCTTTACCAGGTGAAGCACTGGGGCACCCAGATCAGCCCGGGTCAAAATTCACACTGCACAATGCAAGCATTGGACTACAGCCACACTTGAAGCCAAAAACAATGAGGCAGTACAGTAAATCTTCTTCCACCAGCCAATTGTGTGTCTGTATGCAAAGAAATCCCTCCCTTTCTAGTGTAAACAAATGCATGCCGCAGTTTCGGCAAGGACCAGGAAGAGTGTAAAGGGAAAGTGTGTGAAGGAAACAAATTTGAGTCCAGAGAAAGATCATCACATCACTTAACCAAGACGTCTTTGACCCGATGGCTAATTTAACATTCTTCTGTAAAAACCCTCCAGCCGGTGTTTAGCTCAAATGTCAAGTCATTACACAAATTTGCAGTGTGTGCATTGGATCCTAATGTGTCCTGTCATGTCTCATGCAAACTGTGGTTTATTAACAGCTGCGCTGCTGGTAGGCAGGTGATTACTTGCCATCTGAGCTAAAAGAGGTGATTCATTACTATGCTAGCATGAGCAAAAACAGCTGTGCTAATGGATGATGTTGTCAGGAGGGGATTGTGCGAAAGAAGCAGTCCTCGAGTCCGGCCGGCAGGAATACGAGGTGCAGCGGACGACCTAATAAAGAATGCTAAGAGGGAAAGGAGGGAAAAAGCCTTGTCACAACATTGTTTTCCCCATTTAGAAATCAGCGATTAGGACTGCAGTTGTTCCACTTCCTGTGTGCAGTGGAGCATTGGTGTAAGATATCTGTCTTGTTGAAACCTTATCTTTGTAATTGGTCCCTGGGGGTTTGTCTAACCTGTGGTTGGTCACGTTTCCAACCCAAGCAGCCCTCCGTTCCCTCTGTTGCCCGTCAGGGAAAATGTCCGTCCATTACCGAGGTTTCAGCGTAAACTGATTCTCACTGGAAGGTTTGACAGTTTCTAGCTTTCCTGAAATTAACCACATTCTCTTTCCAGTGGCTCCAGATCTGCTTGGGTGCCAGTCGAGAGATTATCAGGACCAGTGAGCTTGAATGTGCCCGGATTAATTTTTCAAATATAGGATTTGTCCTCTGGAACAAGTTTGTGGAAAGATATTTACTGCCGTGATGCAACATTCCCCTTGTAGAGCAAATTACATTGATTTTGCTCTGCTGACATTGTGGTATGCTTTTCTTGCAGTCTTGCAGCAATAATTTTTTCTCGTTTAATGGTGCAGCGTCAGTTGCATCCAAGCATTATTTATGAAACAGCATTAGCTCATCTGCACCTCAGACCTTGACCGGGCTAATTGACACTTGCCGCGGCTGACCTCAAACAGCCATCCGCCGCCAGACGTTTTCCCATATGGCCCGATATTTTCTTTGCACTTAAACCTCTGCTGCTGGGACCAAACCCTTTTCATTAATCACTCTTCCCATTACCAGCGTACAGATCTCCTTATGTGTCATGCAGCAAAGGGCGAGCATCAAAAATAGGCTTACATAACGCCAAATTAGCAATTTGCTTGGGAAACTTAATGCTTATACAATCCTCTTAAGGCAGTATTTGCTTATTTTGTAATTTGGTTACAGTTCCTCTGTTCTGGTCATGAGCAACAAAAAAGGCTGCACACTGCACTCTGCACGGGAAGTAGTGTTGAGCAAAGATGCTTTATTCTGAAATTTACAAGACGACACAATGGGCACCCATCAATCACAGTAACAAAGGAGACTCAAGGCATCGGTCAGTGTGACAGGCGGCTTATGGCTCTGCAAGTGTTTACTGTGAAACCTCTTGTCCAAACATGCATCAGCAGTTGTGAAGCGCTGTGCATGCTTGGTTTAATACCGTCAATCTCAAGAGATGACTGTGATTACAACCTGACCCTATCAAGAGTATATTAAATGCTGTTTTGTTCTTCAAGGTGAGATGAAGTATGTGACTCACGCCGGGATAATGTTCTCATGCGTTACTGAAGTTGCTCTGCCCGCCTGCGTGGGTCCGACTGCTGCAGGCTGTGTTATTGCTGCGTTAAATGAAGACTGTATTTGATTATAATTGGAGGGAAGGATGCCGACCATTCAGGCAGGCTTCCCTATATGCACTTTGAATCCACCAGCAAGTGAGGTGCCCACCCAACACAATGACTCCCTGTTACAACCAGCTTCTGCTTGTCACAAACACTTAAAATCACACCAATTACATTGTCGCTACTCTGGGAATGATTTTTTTTTAGCTTAACCGCACCAACTGCATTTGTGAACATGCCAAGTAGACCTAAACAATGGTTTGTATTTATAGCTCATTTCCACATAAGTTACAGCCAACACCAGGCTTAATTTTATTGAACAGTAGGGTGGAAAATAAGATAAGAGAACCGAGAAACACATAATGCTAACTGAGCGGACTAACAACATAAATTGGAGCATTTACAGCGTTTTCAGCTTTGTGATAATGCATTTTTTAAAGGTTCAAATTGTTTCTCTATCTAAAATTACCGTACATGCAATAATATGCAACAACATTAAGTGAAAATAATTACTAAATAGAAGATGAGATCTCTAGTAAATGTAAAAAGAATCTATTCAGTGATTTCTATTAGTTTAAGGGATGCAAAGGAAAGGGAAAACATTAACTTGTGACTGAAGTCCTGAAAGACCACAATGGTTGGCCATGTTTCTTTTGTAAAACATCCTCAGGATATAGCCTGAAATCCCCGTCCATCCAGAGCTCCGGCCTATTTTAGTCCGAGTGAAGTGAAAGGCCCTGGGTGGGATCATAACGCAACGCTGTAAACAGGAAGCCTCTATTCAAGACGATGGGGGGGAGCTGGGCGCGGCGATGTGGTGCAGAGAAGTAATGTAATGGAGAGCAGTACACCTTGAATCCTTAGCAGGGCTTAAAGAACTGACCGTGGAAGCAGGGATCATCTTGTCGATGTTTGCATGACTTCCACACTGGAGACACAGTTGGCCTTACACGGATAAGTGGCGGTCACAGCACCAATCTCTTTTTGTCTTGGCAGCTCACCAGATACTTCATCAGCTCACATAAGTGGTTTGAGCTTTATTTGCCCCCTTGACCTTAGTCGCACCATTCTCATTGTCTCCTTTGCGATGAAGGTTTACAGTGCGACATTCACAACCTTTTGAGATAAAAAAGGTGAGGAGTCACACCTTACACAGGCAGGTGCTAGACCCCTCGCTCCATTGTGATGACAAACCATGAAAGGGCATAGATGACACTGTTGTCTAGCTTCTAACAAAAGGCTATGCCGCTGGCCCGCTCCCAGCCCAGAGGGAACACGCTGTTCTAGTCCTGCAGCACAGAGACCCTCTGGAAACTCTCCAAACATGGGACCACTGGCACTGCCAAGGTTTCATTCAAAATTAATTTAGGAATTTAGTGCAACTGATTTGAAAACAGTAAGTCACATTTATTTTAGTATTTAGCATCGCCTGAAGGCACGCTTTCCTTTATACGTCTCTTATGGGTTTGGGTTCTCTACTCTAACCCTTTTTATTCAAAAAGGTACTCAAAATATAAATTAATCAACAGCTCAAGACAGAATAGCGACACATCTTTTTAATGTCCTTTCTCTCGTTTTCAAGTGATACAAAACGCAACCTCCCCTTTCTCTCTGCTGCAGCATCATCTGCAATGCATGCTCCTTAACAGCACTATGTAAGATCTTATTGGAGATTTCTCACAAAGAAACAACAAACTATAATGTCCCCCTAGTGACCAGGGTGTGTTGGTAGCCTTCATGGCCCCCCAAAAAAGAGAAATCTGGCTCGTTTGAAAGTAGTCCTCTCAGTGAAGGAGTTTCTCCGGGTTGTTGCCTAGCAACCAGCAGCTAGAGCAGCATTGTAATGCTGGAATTACTTCCTGCAGACGGCCATAGCAGAAAGCCACAGAGACTTAAAAGATTGATTATTGAATTCCATAACTATTTCAAATGCAGCAGCGGGGGGAAGGTTTGGGATTAATGGCTCCACGTTTTAGAAAATAGACCAAATGGATGCAGTCACAGCAAAGTATTGAACCCAGGCTGGTGGGGAATTATGTTATTTTTCTCCCATTGTTGAACTCTGGGGGAATTCATTAGTAACTCTCCTCCTGCCTTTGGCTTCTATTTGTGTCAAGTTAATTGGACAGAAGAAAGGAGGGGGAGGCAGGAACTGGGGCGTTTTTGGATCATTTGGGCCACCAAGAAAGCCATTCGCCCTGGGAAGATTAAAGCACATCCCCATCCCAGTTCATCCCCCATGCCCCTTCTCCCCTTGCTCCTTGCTTTGAGCTCCCATGAATTGATCTTTATATGATGTTGCGTAACTTTGTGATGATTGCGCGGCTCCTCTTTGAGGCCTTTGTTCGAGCGAGATGGAGCGGGTTTCATTTGGCCGGACAGTTGGCTTTGTTCCCGGGCGCAGACCTGCTATGATGAGGTTCAGTGACGGAGCTGAGAGATCCCTTTGTGTCCGGTATCGGTCATAGTCCACCGTTGAGTCCACATTGCGCCATTGTTATGGTTTGGTCTGCATATTTATTTGACTTAAATGCCTATGACAAAGAAAAAACAACAAATGTTCACGTGGGAGGATCAGATGTTTCATATTTCATCTCGAAAAGAATGTATGATTATTAAATTGTAGCTCTGCATATTGTATACAACTTTCACAGTCATGTTTATCTGTTGGAACTTCATTGTTTCACACTAAACTGAAATCTCAACACAGGATTTATTGATTAGCCCCACAGTAAACACGTGCAGTGAGTGCTGGGCTTACATTTCCTTACAGTGGTTCAGTCTGAATGAGGCTGTGGTGAGAGGAGCGGTGCTACAGTCATACACTGTGTCAAAAGGCTGTAGATTGGATGTTGTTGTTTGCTCACGTTGAGTAAACACCGGTGACAAAGACTCTCCCGGTGTCAGTGTAAAATCTGGACTTGTGCTCAGACCAAATGGAGTCCAAACAAAAAACACTGTGATCGAGTCACATGGAGAAAGTGTTGAGCCCTCTGGAGGGAGGGAGTCTTGTCAACATATTAAGTTACTTAATGCAGCTGGAGTGAAACAGGTTCTTACATGATGACTTCCTGTTTTTGTGATACAAAGATGGAAATGTGAAGAAAAGAAACTCAATCTGAACCTTTCACCTCAGGATTTCCTCAAGGTGGAGCCTACACATCAACATTTAGTTTTTTTTTAAAAACAGTCTCACAAAGTCATGCAATCTGGCATTGTCTTGCAAAAATAATAGCGGCAAGTGTGTGTGTGTGTGTGTTTTATGTTTTGATGCTATTGATAGCTTTGACTTCTTGCCCTGTGTGACAGTGCCCTGGTATCATGACTCAGAATATATCATTCGGTGCTAATTAGACGGAGCTGTGAGATCCTGTATCAGTGTTACTTGACTAACTCCGTGTGGATAATAGTGAGCCAGAACCAGACTGGTGCAGGGAACTTCATTCTTACTCATAGGTCAGCTTAGCTCGTTCCTACCCTCGAGGACAACAGTGCAGTCCTCCCAATGCTCACTGCAGATTCTGAATTAATAATCAGCTCGACTACACTTCCTCTCTTTGTGCAGTCCTTTGTTTAAATCACACTGTTGGTTAGGAAATTAATTTAAAAGTTACACTTGGCTTGTGGTGTGAACAATGCAGCGCCTCTTTAATGCTGACCAGAAGCTACTTCCACATTTTCCTCATAAATAATTTTTCTTTATCATAGAGCAACTCTTCAATTTAGGATTTAGATTGCATTCTTTTTCTGTTCCTCTGGAAAAACAGAGCTTTTAATTAGTCATTTTTTGCATTTTATGATCAGTGATAAAATATCAGTTTCTTAATTGCCAGACGAGTCTCAGTTGGTTGGTTTGTTAATTATTGAGACTTTTTGTTCGGCTCCATTGTTATTCAGAAGGATCGTACAGCTGTGTCGGCAACACTACCTTTCCAGTCATCTGATTCTGGTTTAATTGGTGTTTTGCTTAAAGTAGTTATAACAACATCATCATGAAACATCCTGTAATTTCTTTTCCCTGAAGGTTGTTTTTGTTTTTAGCTTGTGCTGGTTCTCTGTAAATGCAGCAGTCAGAGTGGGATGGCGAGCTGGAGCATTAAATTGCTCTCAACTGCTCTCAACAATTTTTTTTAGACTGTTTACATGTGAAAATGTCTGGACCTTATTTTTCCAGACATTGTCCACGGTTTGACTTTTAGATTTGAAGAATGCAGCAGGAGATAATCCAGGTTAAACACATTCATAACAACAGGAACATTCCTGTTAAATTCAGGCGAGGGGCGGCAGGACGTAACGTAATCTCATGTCTTTTACTCTTCAACATCGTAAGATATTTGTATTCTATTCTCCCAGTTTCACATTTGTTGCATGCTAGGGACATCATCAACATGACCACTCTTGCGCTGTGAAGTTTCCAGACATTTACTCGGGAGCTGGCGTGAACAACTGACCTAGACATTTGCAATCTCGTATACAGGCCCTCTGGAAAATGTCAGGAAAAGATCTGGGTCTTTCTTAAAGCAGCTCGAGATATATTTCGACATCCTATAATGCTACTCAAGCTGATCTCGGTAAAAAACAGAAGCTTTATCCTCAGAAGAGGTCACAAGCTTCGGCTGCACATTTCCATCTTTCAAAGTGCTGGGACATTTGAACTCACGTCCAACAAAACATCTGTGTCAGATGGTTGCAGCCCTGATCAAAGCAGATGGGTCGGGGAGGTCGGTGAACCCGGAGCATTCGTCTTGACATTATTACAGCCAAGACAAATTGTTGGCTTTCTGCGAAACATGCACACGTTTTATCTTTTAGTGAACATCTTCTTCCGAGAACACTACCACCACTGTGACTATCTGCAGCTACTTGTGCAGCCCTGCATGCACCTAATTTGCATGCCTCAAGAGATGGAGGGCATTTTCGTTCTTGAGGGTTTTACACCAGCAGGCAGCTCAAGGAGGTGCTGCTAAGCTCATTCACATGCCTCCATGATTCCTGTTCCAGCCAGTCGCTGTGTCCGCCAGCTGCCTAAACCACGGTGGGAAACAAACAGCAGCTCCCGAGTGCTTTTAAATGTTGATCTTCAACTGCAAAGTTGTCCTGGTCCTCAAGCCACTTCAGCCCCCGGCCATCATTCACAGTTTTAATTTATTCATTAAGTTCCATCAGGCCGGTGTACAAAAATGAAAGTAGAGGATGGGGGTGATGCGTTGAACGGCTTCCTGTAGACAAAGAGGATGTCTATTTTCTTCCTAAGCATGTCTGAGCAGGTGGCAAGTAGAAGTGCAACTGTTTGTCTACTGCTTAATTCAGCATCCGAGCCAGAGAGGAGGACGGAAAGGGCCATGTGCTGTGCTAGCTTAACCCGTTGAGTTAACACCAAGCGCTTAATGTTAAGAGGACCGGTAATTAGCTTTGTGTAGTATGTGCCAGCTTCATTCAGGTGGCACATGGTTCTAATGCCCTCCCAGTAGCAGTAGCAGTTCTCTAGAAATGTTTATCTTTTTGAGTTCTCTGCAGGGATTTGCTCCATCAAATAGTTTTTTTTTCTCTCTCGAGGCAATGAGTGCAGTGCTTTAGTAACAAACTCTGCTCTGAGTGACTCCCTTTGTTATAGTCACATGCTGCGTCTATGCAAAAACAGACTTTCGACCTCGACTTTTGGCCAAAACAGCCACAGATCTCAGCGCAGTGTCGTTCGTCACCGTGTGACCTCGTTGCAGCCCACAAAGCCTCCACCTGCTCTCTCACACAGGCTAATGGATAAAAATACCCAGTAGATCTCACACTCTCTGTCAATAGAGATTCAAGGACAGCTGCCGGCCACCCTGTTAACACGGTGGAATGTACAAACAAAGGCAAGGGAATACACACATACACTCGCACGTATTAACACGAGATGGACCGTGCATGTGGCAGCACGGACCGGAGCATCGTAGCGCTGCCCCCGAGGTGGGTGATGAACCTGCACATTTTGGGATAAACTGCCACCGCTGCTGTTTCGTCTGCTTCAGGGGGGCGGTCCTCCTCAGTCCCACTTGGCACACTGACACAGACATGCTGCGGCGTTTGTGCTGAGCAGACAATATAATGCAATATATTGCCATTAGCAGATAGTGCATCGTAGGCAACATGACCTTTCCAACCTCCAACACTGGCCGCCTGACTCCCAGTGGTCTGTTTACCTTGTTACGCCTGCTACAGGCCATTTATCTCCCCACAGAGCAGCTCTGTCTCCCTCATTACGCGTCAACACCGACTTTAAATAGTTATCCAGGCTCTGAAGCCGACATATGCTTTTTATTAGGCAGCCGAACGTCGATGAGTGTGACATTTCATGTCATGCCATGCATCGTTAAAGTCCAGTCTGAAGAATTTCAAAAATGCATTGAAGCCGACTTTGTGCTGTTTTTCACTGGAAATGGCCTTTTACTGTTTTACTAATGAACCCTATTAACAATAGGTTTTGATGTGCTGTCGTCTGAATTGGGGCACAACTAAACTCATTATTTAGTCGTATAAAATCTGTAGTAAAATAGTAATAAAAAAATTAAAATATAATTAAAAAGTCCTTGTATCTCTAGCCTGCATTTTTGCTTTAAAAATTTGTAGGACACATGGACCAAAAGGCAAAGTTGTATTTTTAAAGTCGGGCTTTATCATTTTCTACCATTTGTTTGTTGGAAACTGCTGCAATGTGTGAGCACAATACAACTTTAAGCAATGTCACAGAGAAGAAAGAAACTCAATTTAAATTTGTGTCTTTTTAAAGTGAAAACAATTTGTCGTTTCATCAGTCATTAGTTGGTCGACACATTTAAATCAGTTTTCTCCAGTTTTTATGGAACAAAAATGCACTCAGCTATTTAGATATAATCAGAAATAGCATTTACTTGCAGCCCTGGTGTATTTTAAGACCGGTAGCATCCCAGCAGAACCTCACATGCACAGTAACACTCGACCCAGATGGCCCCTCCACTTGGTATTCTATATAGCACCTTCCATAGGTTAGTGAGCAGTAGGGGGTTGGAGGCAGGACTCCGATGTCCTCCTTTGGCTTCATGTGTGTATCTGTGTGTGTCGGTGGTGTGGACACCGAGACATTATCTGGCCAGTGTCATCTGAGGAATGCAAGCCTCTCCCCAGCACGACACACAAGACGGCCCCTCCGCTGTCACGGTAACAGGATCCAGGAATACCAGCCCATCTCTGAACGAGGGGTCGTTGGCACAGAAAGGCAAACCTGGAAAAGGTCACAACTTCAGAAGAATGCTGTGTATCATGGGTGGTGTGAAGGCTGCACAGAATTGTTGAATGAATGAAGGAGATGCTGGATATATATATTTCCGAATGACAGGAGGAAATCTTTGGCGTTATTATGACTTAAATATCTATTTTATTTCCATTTATGTCAACCTAACCTAAGAGGTTTTGCGTCCCTAGTTGTACATTTCCAACCTTGAATCAGCCACACACAAGTTCAGAGGGTGAAGGTACAGAGTGACAAGCTCCCCCCCGCAGTGACAAGTGAGCAATTGTTGTAAAACTAGGTCGTCCTCACCCCCAAGTCGCGGGGGATTAATTTGTGCTCTTTGCAGCTATTTTCTGTAACAGAACGACAACAAATCCTCCCAGCGCAAAGTGCTGTGATTAGTGCGGCCATTCCTTCTTTGACGCCAGGGATCAAGGTCGTAAGCATCTTAGACCTCGATGGTGTAATGAGCCGACTGGTAGAAAGATGCAGAGTCCTGAGAACGAGAAACGAGTTTGAATGTGATTTTTAGTTGAATAAGCGAGTCAAGATTCGTTCTGAAGTTTTGTGCCCTTTGTCAGCTCTTTCCTGTTCCCTCGTCATGTTCCTATTTCGTTCCAGACCAAAGAAAAGTTCTCAAACTCTGAAGGATCCAAGATGTAGCTGATGACAGAGTGTGTCTGTGTCATGTTCTGTAGCTCAAAGGGCTGCTGGTGTAGAAAGGGTGTCCCTGTGGTGCTCCTCGGTTTGGGAATCCAACTAGTGGAGAAAGAAAATCGGACTTTAATATAAAGGCAAGTAAAGATGGTTGCCTTTGGGATGTGGGCAATATCTCTGCATCACGTACTTCAGCACCCCAGACTTCTCAAACCTTGCTCAGCACGTTCTGTCGTTGGTCTGATCTGAACAGATCTGAATTTGGTCCAGGCCTGCTCGTCTCACTCGCACAGCAGACAGAAGGAATGATAAGAATTTGCTAGATTTCACAATTTGCCAGCGAGACGTTACCCCGTGAAAACCCATTCGGACAAGTTCTTTACAATTTGCCCGGCGGCGCTGACAGAAGTACATATGCCTCCCAGTGGGCGGCCACCATGGTTTCTTCCTCTCTCTCTCTCTTGCGCTCTGCCTTTCTCTGTCCCCCTCTCTCTCTCTCTCATTTGGCTTGATAAGAATAGCTTCAGCTACATTTGGCAGAAAAACACTGGTTCCACACATACGAGAGAAGCTTGGTCAACGATGAGCATTTGAGATCTTGATAATGAAAATAGTAATTTATTGCAGCAGTGAAATCATTTTTCTATAACATCTTGTTTTTGATAACTGCCTCATGACATCTAATAAATGATTCATTGTTGAATCTTTTAAGCCGTGAGAATATACTTTCTAGGGCTGTAATGACTGATGTTTGCATTTTTTACTTTCTGAGATTTCATTGGCTTAACTATAAACCAATTTTTTTTAATTTTTGATTAGTTGCCACCCCACAACAGTTATTCTGTATTTGCATGAGCAGTGAAGACTATTGCACCAAATTTACCTCTCCTAATTGTTTCCCTTAGCTGCATAAACAAATGTAATGACTGTATTGACACACACACACACAAAGACACACACAGACACGCACGCACACAAGCTGGTTAGAACCTAAACCAAAACTGATCAAATAGGCGTTAGAATCGAGTAACGTTGTGAAACAGGAACAATAAGCTTCCTTTTAGGATGAATAAAAACATTGTTATTGTTGCTGAGGAGGAAATAAAACATGTTTTTAATTCCAGAGTAACGGATCGTATTCATTGGAAGTTGCACAAACGTGCAGCTCTATAGGGTTTAAACCTCAAGTATTTACTCCAGCACCACAAATGTCACCATGAGATGCAATAGGAAACTGTGAGCGAGTCAACAAGCACCAGAGAATTCCTGCTCATTGACCACAAAAACATACAGGGCCTTTATTAAACAAAAAAGTATATTCCAAAGGACTGATGAGACTGGGGGTGATACATGATAAATTCGTTTTTAGGTGTTTTGCAGCTCAGCCAAAAAACATACATGAGTCACACACGATTAGTTCCATTTCCTCATCAGTTTATTTATAATAGAAGATGGTTTGAATGTACAAAGGCAGATGTCTGAAGATGTTAACATTTTCTACATCGAAAGATGCGATCATCAATTTCCTCAGCGAGCGCAGCTCCTGAAACATAATGTCTCTGGTCTTATGGTTTGACAACATTTTATCATCAGTCATTCCTACAAAATATAACAAATAACATCATCACCTCCAATCTGCTGCCTCTGTCCCTCACTCCTGTGTTTGAGTTACTGCTCCGAAGCCGTGGCGCTCTAACTCATTCCTGTCCTATCTGACATTTGCAATAAATTGTGTGTCTATTTTGGGACAGTAGACAATGATGTCAATGTAACATGTCACACATTATCTTCAGCTCATGCCTCACTAGCAAATCTGGTGTCCGAGCATCCATCAGACATCTCAAATGTCCTTCACCTCCCGACACTACCTTTTGTTTACGTCCCCTGCTGTGTCCCATTGTTATTGAAAGGTTACACTCGCCCTTTCTTTTGGATGTGTGCGTCTGACAGCGGCTGATAGACGTATGCGGAGGTCCGCTATCTGCACTCAGCCGACGCTAAATGAATAAGTGGATTGACCATTTGGGCCACAGTGAAAAGGCCTGAGCAGAAAAAAAGCTTCCTATCAGACGAGCAGACGCTGTCGTGTCAAGAGATAAGAAAAGAAAAGGTTCTTTCAAACATGAGTTCAGGACGACCAGGGGCTGTAAAACTAATTAAAACAAGCACAACAATTACATTATCAACTAAAGCAATTGAAATGGAGGAATACTTTTCTGTCATATTGACAAAAAAGCTTGTTTCATCATTTTTGATCAATTTATCAAGCAAAACGTACTTCACCATATTTATTTGATGACAAACCGAAATCTTTGTGTTTCAGACAATTTCTCTAACAAAACAAATCAGTTGAATCTAACTGCTTCAGCTCATATACTTTGCATCTGCTATTCTGACATTTTCTAGACAAGGAAATTAATTAACATTAATACAATACACATTTGCAATCATATAGCAAAATTAAACTGGGGCATAATAACATATGATGTCCAAAAAGTATATTTTTTTACATTAAAGGTTAAATAATTAAGTGGTTATTTAAGTAAAACCATGCACAGTTTGTACAGTACATTATACATTTAATAATTATTCAGATTCTCTGTGACACCATTCGTGTTAAAAACCTGCAGTCTGTAAACTGGCCTTTTGAAGTCACTTCATGCAAATCCTTTTTATTGTCTCCTCCGTCTTCACAAACACAATGTGGGAAAAACTGCACAACTTCCTTGACCTCTGTTTGCCCATTCAACACTTTGCCGCTCAGCAGGCTGGCAACAGGCCCGACGCTGCACCCTCTCCCTCTGGGGCCCGAACAGAATGGGTAGAAAATGGAGGATGTCGTGGTCGGCTTATGTGTGTGTGTGTGTGTGTGTGTGTGTGTGTGCACGTCTGTGTTTGTATGCGTGTGTGTGTGTATGCGTGTGTGTTTGTTTGTATGGATTTAGGCCCCAAACGGGGTAGACAAGGGTTGCTATTGTTCAATTTCTATTCTGGAAAGGAAATGCCTCCACTGGTTTGGCAGCATTGCCCTGCTACTATCTGTCCCACAAATGAAGGTGTAAAGTGATGTCATGTTATTGTTGCACCAAGGAAATGACCGGGGGGGAAGTTGACAGTAAAAAAAGAGCTGTTATTAAAGTCTGTAACTGGTATGCCCGGAACGCCATGAGCAGTTTTGGGCGAGCAGCTTTGAAATACCCCTGAGGATTTCTCTTATCGAGAACAGCATCTCGGTCTGTTTTCCCTCCAGCGTGGGGCCACCTGTGTTCCTGGAAGGATTCGTTTGGAAAAGGAAGGGGCAGGGATTAGATGGCGTTACTGGTGTTAGCTTAGAAGCCTGAGCTACTTCCCAAAAGTCCAAAAGCCAGCAGTTTTTTTCTTTTGTCTTTTATCCAGCTACACACAATGAGCAGAATCTCAGATGCAGCCTTCATCAGCGTGCCCCAGTTTCAGCTGTTCCCACTACTATTGGTCGGATCTCTCTCCTTCCTGTTTCTGCTCTGAGTTTGTCCCTTTTTTCTTCCCAAAGATGGGAATAAACATGAAGATGAGAGCGAACGTGAAACACCTAACAGGCGTTCAAAGCAGACATCAAACGCCCTCAGCTTTTGATCTCAGCACTGAGAGGAAAAGAAGCGTAAAGAATCATCTGTTAGAATAAATCCAACTAGGGTGTTTCTTATTTTAATCATTTGAAACGACGCAAAAAGAAAAATGGAAGAGGTTGCTTTGGATTCAATGCTCTCATCTCTATGTCTTAAAACTTTTAATATGTCCTCTCTCCGTGCACTTTGTGGTGATTGTGTTTGGCGCCGACTAAAAGAAGACCAGTAAGAAAGGGGGAAAAAAAGAGTAGAAAATTAGACCGGAAAATGCAGGGCCCACCGAGTGGAAAGGATGGGGTCCTTTACATTCTTTCCATAGAGTCAATCTGAAATATTTGAGACTCAAGCCACAATTGATGGTTTTGCATATTTCTCCCTGTGAGGCTGCATTTGAGTGGCGCTGTTTTATTCACCCTGATGTCACTGTGGCATGGGGGGGCGAAGAAAAAGAAACCTACAACACCGCCACCTAGTGGTGCCTTTGTGTCTGGGTTACTTAATACTTATTGCTACAGAGGTTAAAGGAAGTTCTTCCTCTTGTACAGTCAACAAATGTATCTCTCTGTGACTGACAAAGGTTCCCACAGTGACATTCCTCCTGTTCTCTTCTAGTGTCTGTTTGAATTATGTGGATTGATCCAAAATCAAATTCATGAGAAATTCATATCTGGGGTAAGATGAAAGGTTTTGTGTTATGAAAAAGGTTTTTGTTGCCTCATGTTTGTGCTGAGCAGCATGAGGTAAGAAAGAAAGAGGAAAAAGGTGAAGTGAAAGATAGAAGGTCTCGGTCAATGACCTGTTGTGAGCACACAGTTACATAAGTGGAACCTTGCCGTTACATAGGTGGTTTGTGTGTTTTTCACAACTAGGCCACCTCACCATCTCAGAGCAGGTGTCAGCGTGTGAAAGGTTAGAGAAAAACATTTGGTGTTATGCATTTGATAATTTCTGTGTAAATACAAGTTTTAATTAGGTCAAATGTATTTAATAATTAATAAAACAGATAAAAACACAGAACAGAATCACTACCTATGAGGACATACATGAGCCAAATTCCACTATTCAAGAAAGGGTGCAGTAGTGGCATCATCTGTGCATATTCAGTATTTTAATTGCTGTAGAGACATAGGGGAGTTTGAATTTTTTTATAAATGGGTGAACCGTTGTCATTAGAGGTCAAAAGTCGGGTGTATATCTACAGAACATACAGAACAACGTTCTTTTCAACACTACGTTTCCAGCTTGCCCCTTTCAGACTTAGACTTTTGTCGATATTGATTTAAGCTCTTGATGTGTTTTGAAATGATTCTCATTGTTAACAGTTAAAACAAGGAGGACGGCATTGTGAGAGAAGGCTCCTGTAAAAACGTGTAAATTAGGTCGGCCTATCCACAAATTGAAATTACTCCTACACAAAGTTAACTGTACACATGTTCTGTACATATCTTGTGCTTGAAACTGAAACCAACGGGTCGACTTCATCATCACATTAAGGAAGGACTTATAATAGGTGCCCCAGTTCTCAATCCTCCATGAATCACGTGGACATTTTAAGCTGCAGCTGAACGAGTCAAGGCTGCAGTTTCTTGATTCTCCAGTAGGCAGCAGTAGATGTTAGAACATAGCCTCTGCTAAACGCTCCTTTTCAGTGTTTCACTGACCAAACACACAGTGAACATGAGGATGTGGTTAGTGAGAATCTTGTTGTGTGATGTAATAGGGCCGCCCCCCCCCCAGGACAATACAGTTTCCTCTCTAAGTCTATTTATTAAAGGCCCAACCCAAATAAAGCAATAGTAATTATACGGGTTTAGGCTTCTTCAATGGGCCGACACTTGGGTGTGTAGTTTCATAACATAGTTTTGATATGAATTCATAGCCTGTAGTAATGTGCTGCATATTTTTGGACTTGACTTGTTTTTGCTATTCTTGTTATTGCTTATTTGGTTTTGTTTATCCAAGGTCATGAGTCACACACCAAAAACAAGAGGGTTCTGTTATTGTTCTCTGATTTCCCATTCCTCATTCCTCAGACCCATTCAAAACGTATTATTGACGGACCTTTAACCACTGACACTGTAACCACAGCTCATCCGCACATCGTGTGAAATCAAACCAGAACAAACCAAATGTCATTCAGAGGTTTTGGTCAACAAATCACACAAAACTTTCCCTAAGCGACGATTGTTGCTCTCAGAAACGCAACCAAAAGACAAGGTGGCCATTCTGTGCAGAGCGAGTGCACGACAGAGAGTCTGTTGTGCCTCCGGTCCGCTGTCGCCACGTCTACCTCCAGTTGCCCGCCGACAAAGAGATCCCAGTAGCTGCAACCAGAACCGCAACCACCACACACCACACCACACACACACACACACACACACACACACCACACACACACACACACACCTCTGTCAGCGGCCCAGTGTGTACCAACAGACAGTGGTGTAGCTGTGCGGGCTGCCAGCTCTCGGAGAGGGCCACTTTGTTTCACCTCTGAATTGGAGTCAGGCCAAACAATCTGAGAGTGGCTCACTGAGTCACTTCATGAAGTAATTGAATGAGGAGTTTATAGTAATTTTTGTCTCTGCAATGTGCTTTATGCCGTTTTTTATTCCAATGTTCAGTCAAAACAAATCTGTGTTCTTTAAAAAATGTTTTCTATGTAGGGAGAAGTCAGTGTGTCACCTGCTGTGTTACATTGATAGTACAGTTAATCTGATTGTTTTCTTGTTCCCTATATCACTTTACCTCCTTAGTAGAAATAAGAAAACAAAAGGTAGCAGGATAATTTTCTGCCATTGATTAATTTACCAATCAAATTATCATATCCCCTCTAATATGAGCCCCAGTGGTTGTTTGAGTGTTTACTTCTTCACCTCTGCCCCTGTGTCTGATCACACGTTTGCTCTTCCTTCTCAGGACCTGGAGATCGTCTACTCGTACCTCCACGGGATGGAGGCCCTGTCCAACCTGCGGGAGCACCAGCTGAGGTGAGTGTCTGCTCACGTTCCCGGCACTTAATTAACTCAAAGCTCAATATCCCCAATCACACACATTTAAAATGCAAATTAAAACATGGTGACAGCTCCTCAGTTATTGTCGGGGGTGAGAAATTAAACACCAGCGGCATTTGTCTGTCACTATAATTTTTATACCAGTGTCAAATCTCTCGGAAGTTATCATGTCAGTAGTCATTTATTTTTGTATTCTTCAGTTTTTATACATTAATAAAAGTATTGAGAGCAAAATCAATAGACATTTTGTAGCTTTTCGTTTGCAGCCCTAATTTCCCCCAAATGGTTTGGTATATTTATGCTGATTCCGGAAGGAAGAAAGGGTCCATGCAGTTTAAAAACATAAATTAAAAGTCAAAACAAGTTTATTTTAGTATAACCTATATAAACATTCAAACCTGCAATGGCGGTAACATCCAGTTCAGCCCCTCTTATGATTTCTACCTTCATCTCTCCTGTTGCCACGTCGGCTTTCCCTTCTTTCCCGTCTGGCGTGAACTATCCAAACAGTGCATGTCAGAAGTCTGTTCCCAGCATGCCTTGTGTGCATACATGTGGATTATACTGGCGAGGGAACAATGTAGCAGTACATGACCCGCGAGCTGGAACATTCCTCTGCGTGACCCCTCAGAGGCCTCCCACCCTGCAGTAACCCCCCCCTCGCTGTTTGGATCCTGCGGAATGTCCCCGTGGTCCCACAGACCAACCCACCACCACTGCCACTGCTGCCAACTTCATCGGAGCGGTTGTGGGTTTTCCTATCTTTGAGAAAAAAAGGGGGAAACGAAACTCCCGGCCAACCACGGGATTGTGTTATAGTTCATTCTTCTGCAGGAATGTGTTGTTTCTCTTCTGTGGTTCTTGTTCACGGTGACTTTTTTTTTGAGCGGCAGGATTGTTTTTCTGTACTTGTGCAGAGGGGGCTACACGACGACAGCCGCCCCCAGCTACTCTTAAAGCCTCTTTTTGTTTTCATCAGCTTCTGTTTATTGTAGTAGCCTGCCTGTAATGTTGAGGCTTTCTTGTCTCCTCTGGGAAAGCCTGATATGGGTGATATTTTTTTTTCCCCAGTCTTTATGTGGAGGAAAAGGGGATTTGATTCCAAATATCAGACAGTGTGTCTAATACATATAATTTAAAAATAACGGCTATTGAAAAGATATTTCAAACTAAGAAAAGCATTTCGCTAACAGGAGCTGTGGGAGCACAAAGTACATCTGTGCATAAATTATGAAGGGAAAGTAATGCACAGTGTCCGCTTGATGAAATGTCTAATCCCTTTACATTGGCATGAGTAGCCTTGTGACTCGTCGGTTAATTGTCGAGATCCCTACACACAACTAACGGTCTCTGCTGCCCTTAAACACGGCACTAAACTGTCAGCTGCCACACTGGAGCCGCCTGACTTTAATTGGCCTGGACGCGTTCCAGGTGACGCAAGTGCAACCGGCAGTGTGTCCCTAATTAAATTGTGATGTTCAGCACTTGTTCATCTCGTTGTTCAAATCAATCAATGTGTAATGGGTCAATTGATTCTTTGTTATTTGAGCGTTAAAAGCACATAAAAAGATACACAACATTAAAAAAGATGCTTGGTGATAAAACTGTCATATTTTTATCTAAAACACAATCAACAACAGAAACCATTGTAGAAGCGGCAGAAAAACACAACCTCCCCACTCAGCAGTAGACCCACTACATAATAGAATGAGTCACAATGAGCTCACTACTATGCTCTTGTTCTTTATATGGTGTCACCATTGTTCTCTCCATCTGTAGTACAACCTACTACTTTCCACTCAACCTTTTAAAGCTACACTCTATTGTTTACCAGCAACAAGCTCAATATGTGTCACGGAAATTTAGAAAATCGTCAGTTGTATATTTTTTGCTGGAAGGTGAAAGATAATATTTCAGCAAATCGTGTTTTTATCACAGCTACGTTTAGATTATTTTCTTTGTTTTGTCTGTTTGGTACTAATGTTAATCAACCTTTTATTTAATTAAAGTTTCTATTACTGTTGTTTTCTAACCATCACCTTCCCTTTCTGCTCTGTCCCTGCAGGATAATGTGTGAGACGGTTCGTTATGAGAGACACGAGGCCAACGAGGTGCTATACTAGTAAGTACCACAATGTCTGTGGGTGTGGTTGCCTGTGTGTTAAATGGTTATTGATGATATTGGGTGAAATTCTTGCGTCTCTACCAGCGTATGAAAGCAAAGACAAACTGTGGGCAGCCACTGTAAGAATATTTAAATTCAGTTTGATCAAAACACACTGTGAATCAACCAATGAGAACACACGTCTTAATGAAGGTGAGTGTCTTTCAGTGTTATCAAACCACTGAGGACCACTAACTGATTCCCAGTCTAATTTCAGCTTGATTCTTTACGTCACTGTTTGACGAACTTAGGAAAGTAGCTTATAGCCCATAAAACATTTCAGCCAACGGGTAGAAAACCAATTAGTTGTGTTGTTTTAACATTTCCTTCCTTTGCGCTATGTGTTGTGGAGGGTTAATTTGATTGGAAAGCTGTTTCCAGAGAGCTTGCAAGTGTGTTTGAATCCTCGCTGAAAGGCTGCCACAACTGCATTAAGCAGAAAAACACACGCAGTTTGTTTGACTGGTGTCGCATGTTGACGTCTTCCAAACACCCATGGTGAGAATCAAGACAGTTAATTAACTCTATCAGCGTTTCAAGGAGCTGGAGAGGGCACCTCACCGTCCCCCCCTGCATCCTGATCCCCAGCATGTGTGTGTCTGTCCTCTTTGTGTGTGTGTGTAGTGTGAAGGGATGATGAGGAAGAGTCAACACCTCATTAGAAGCCCACTTGGTGGTGTGGGAGCTGATTAAACAATAGGAATGCAGATTAAGCAGTGGTCGCATAATAGACTCCAGTTCCTGCAAGATTCCCTCAGGCCCATCACACACACAAACGCACACACACACACACATACTCACATAGTATCAGCCCAACTTTACATTGACGCTAACCTACTCTATAATCATTATACATGTCAGAAATTGCTTCTAATGTCAGCAGAACCAATTACCAGTGGTGTTGTCACCACACGGTCGTAATATTTACTTGTCAGATAACTTTGTGATGATGAAGAGTAAGTCGATGGTCGTCTCATTTCAGCAATGCACGAGTGACGGGCAGAATTCATTAGCTTCGACTTAATCACTATGTTAGACTTGTGACATGTGACAACAGAAACAAACAGAAAGTAATATACTCGCACTAATATGCTTTAGTTTTAAGATGCATCACTTCTGCTTGATTTACATTGGGTGTCCACGATATTGTGAAGTCCCAAAGCCTCTAAGACGGAGACTTTAGAAAAGGCTTATGTCCTCAGTCAATTTGAAAATGTTTAAGTCTGGACGGACAGAAACTGACTTCTTGAATCAGAATAAAAAATGCACTAGCATGGATGCAGCCTAAAACTCAGTAGATGCGTTCATAGAGAGCAAACATTCACCAGCTGACGCTCAGTGGAGTTATCAGGTTGTTTGTCTCGCACAAGATCTCAGCTGCAGAAATGTTTGATGAAAACATTTGCAGATAATCTTTGGTGTTGCATGCATGCAGCGATTTCATGGCTTCTTGTGGAAGCAGTCAAAGAGAAGAACATGACAACCTGCAATTTGCTTAATTTGACCTTCGGCAAAAGCACAGAAACACAGCAGGTCGTTTTCCTTTTGGTTTATTGGTTCATTTAATTTGCACTAGTCTGTACACTTTGACATTTTTCTTCTTCTTGGCACAACTGTTAGTTCGCACTGAATTTGTGTGGGTCTGCACAAGTGTTTGCGTGCTTGCTTGTGTTAACCTATAAAAAGCCAGTGGCGGCTCCCCCCGATAAGAGCTGGGTGTTAAACAGCAGTCGATCAGATTGAGTTGCCTCTTTCACGGGATCCTAATCAGTCTCCTCTGAATATACAAGCTTCTAACTGCCTGTCTCCGTTTCCTCATCCGTTTGAGACAGCGGCAGTAATCTGCCGGAGAATGGGGGCTTTAAAAGTCAATGAGGGAATTTAATGTGATCCTATCTCAATTAAGTTGTAAAAATTGTATGGGTTGTACATTGAGATGCTCGTAAAGAGAGTTAATTTCCTCAAGTCAAAGGGCACCTTCAAATTAAATACACTTTTAGTAAAATCCATAATGACATTTGTTAAGAGGGAAATGTCATCAGTAACCATTTACACCATTTACAAACAATAAGTTAGTTAAGATACTGAAGATAGTTAAAATATTCATATGGCATTGGACGCCTAAAAATTGCCTTTTCTCAGTCAGTGAATCTCACTGTTTCTTTGAATAAGCAAAGCAGATTCTACATCGACTGGAGAAAACAATGATTTATTGCTGAGCTTTGTTATATTACTTCCCTGGCTTCATATAAATCCTGCCTTATATCATGTGCTTATATGATTTAAGCAAGATAATATCCAGCAGAACATTTATCATAGAAATAAATCCTCTATGTATGTCTGTGTATTTATTGTTCTGCACAATGCTGGATAAAACCACTGAGATTCATTTAAGTATCAGAGTTAATGTTGCACACACTCAGCGCCTCACTCTGCCATGTCGCTGACAGTTGGATGTCCTGGAGGATAATACCTTTTTTAAAAAGTACTCGTTTCTCCTGCTTGGGGCTGTAGATGGCTGGAGAGCAAACACAACATGAACAGATACAAACACACAGTTCCACTTAATATCTCATGACAACATCCCAGAGCCTGAGCCCTCTCAGGATTTACCACCCAGAGATTATAGTGCTAAAGCCGTCCTGAGATGGACGCTGACCTGGCACATTTTATAGCGTCCGGTAAAGTGTTTGCTCGACCTTTAACCTCCTCCCATGTCAGCCCTTTCAAGTGAAGGACTTAGGTTTGACCTGGGCTAAACTGGAACGTCTGTGCTTATACAACCATATTCACAAATGCCAATATTTTGTTGGAGTGGTGCAGATGACTTCTTGGCTGTCTGTGTTTGAACCATTGAATAACCAACGAAGCATTTAATCAAGTCTGAAAGGATAATTTTTTTTTAAACGATGAATCATTTGAATAGATTTTGAAGCTAAAAAGCTTATAATTTAGGTATCGGTCCACTTACCAAGCCAGATTTGATCAATCTCAATGAAATCGGTTAAATCTTGCAAATTAAAGACATTTAATAGTTATTCCTGGAGCAGAAGCTTTGTCTAGATCTTCACCAAAACACTCTTGAGCGCATATCCCATCCTTCCACAAGTTTTCATGGAAATGCATTTTGTTAACCAGCTGATAAACAATGGCAAAAGCCTCCTTTGCAGAGGTAATGATTGTTCTGCACATCGCCTCATTTAATGCAGTCCATGTTTTCCCTCCTCTGTATTATTACGTGTAATGAATGTGAAAGTCAGGCCCCACATTGGAGGTTATGTCAGTTTTTATCAGCTGGAGTGGAAGTGCTTTGAATGCCACCTACATGGCACTTCATGAAAAACCAATTAATGCAAGCAGCTCCATCGACCAGTTGCATAATGTCACTTTATTACTGGTTATAATGGAAACAACAACTGAGTCAAAATACATTTGCCCTTTATTTGCATTCTGGGTGGACATGATGTAATTAAACGTACCTTCACACGTCTGATTCTGCTTTGCTGGGTGACCGTCACACTGAAATCCAATTTGTTACTGTCACAGTCAGAGAGCTATATGTGCTGATTGTAATAATTAAAACAGGAAGAATCACAAATTGTACGTTGGCACCAAGCTGTTTCGGTCAAAAATCAGCAAACAAAGTTCAATCAAACCGTCTCCGGTAGAAAAGAGAAACACTGTAGAAACAGTTAGATATTTTAACCCTCGGCTGCGGTTCAAAGGCAGTGACGACGCTCCAGTGCAGCTGCCGGAAACGTTGAACCCCCCCGACCCCCGACCCCCACCCCACCCTCACCCCACCCCCAGCCCAGTGCAGCTCCTGTACTCACCATGCATCTGCTGGCCTTCAGACGAGGGGTCACAGCAGGGTAGACCAGGGAACTGATTGGATGAAATAACTGGAAAAAAAGACCAGTCGGCTTTAATCACCACACACTCCATTACAGAGGGTACAGTGTGGCACAGTCAATGTCAGAAAAGCAGTATAGTTAAATATGTATATATACTTCGTAGAAAGCAGTTTCAGAACAACCCTGGAGATTTTTGGTTTTTAAATCATGTAAATCCTAAACAGATTGGAGTTGACAACAAATCCCATCCCATAGTTTTTTTATTTCTCAAGTTTTATTATTTATACTTCGAATCTTATCCTAACCCATACCCTAACGTGGTATGAATACTTTATTTCATAATGTCACCCACTCCATTGTGGTATTGAGAGTTTCATGGTGAAAGCTTCACCACAATAACAAATTAAAATGGTCCTATTTTTAGTTCTTGTTTATATTTTTGCCTCTGAATGTGATTCTCAGGAGAAACATTTCTTTTGTTTTCAAAGTCAACGTTTCTAAACAAAATGGCTGTTTGGTCCAGAGCATCTTCGCCCTTGTGTTTTGTTGACATAGACTTATTTTACTGAGTGTAAAGGGCAACAGAGACTTTTACTGCTGTATTTGCACAATCAGCCATATTTTATAATTCGTTTACTGACCTTGTTAAAACCCACAATTATTCGGTTTGATGCCTATATGTAATATATACAGTGGTTTTAAAACCAGACTGAAACAGTTGAACCATTTTGGAAATTGAAAGATATCACATTTAACAATCCAATAATCATTTTAGACATTGTTCATTGCAAAATACATGGATCTTATGGATTTTAGACTCTAAATCCTCAACTTTTGACAACTTTTTCTATATACTTCACTCAGGAAAACATTGATTGTCATATTAATCAATAGTAAAAATAACAAAAAGCCTCATTTAGAGACAACAATGGACAGTAACTCGTTGTACTTATGACTCACTTAGAGGATAATGAACAAACACAAGTTAAATAACCTAATTAGACCTACTCTAGTGAAATAGTACCTGGTGTACAGTTCCTTTTACGCAAGTTTTACAGGTTGATTCTCTGGAGAACTGTGATGCATAATTTTCTGCAACATCAGTTTCTCCTTGCCATTTCCTTTCATCCCGTGAAAGTCTTGATGCAATAATCACTTTCCCCCGGTCGTCTTCCTCCCCTCCGCCGTATCCATAGCTCTCACATAACCTGATTCCCCACTGTTAAAGGCTTCCCAGTGGGGGTTTTGGTGGATGATGTTTAGTGTTTGACAATCGCTTCTAGTACGCGTGACCCAGTTCAGTCAAGCTGTCGTGGCGCATAAGAGTCTCCGATCTCCTACTGGTGTTGTATCTTCTCTTCTTCCTCCTCCTCAGACTCTTCCTTTTGCTCGGCGCATCTGCTTGCCAGCAATTAATAATTCAGCGTTTCATTCGTTGTCGTCGGTCGTCTCCGAATGCAAAGAAGAGCCATGAAAGAATGGAGCGAGTCTGGAGGGAGGCGGATGGGGACCAGCGAAGGAAAAGAGAGAGAAAGCGCGATGATGTTGGACGAAACAAGGGAGATATCTTTGCTGTGTGTCAGTAGGGCGTGCTGTCTCCAGCCTCATTAGCTGTGCGAGGAGAGGAGGAGGAAGGCGGCGAGACTTTGTTCTCAGTGATTAGAAACACCGTCAGCGCAGTGGTGCTGGGTGTGGATATACGTGTCTGTGTGGAGGAAGGATGTAGAGTCAGTGCAGCCATCCTTTACCTTTCTGTAAGCAGAAAGCAATCCCACCCTGCTGATGTCTGGCTGCTCATTGATTTTTCCTTCTCCCTCTGCTTTCAATTAAAAAGTCTCACTCAGACCAGGTGATTCTGCGATTATCACACAAGCTGCTGCTTTATTTACACCAGAGCAGCTTCACCTGAGTTCAGCTCGTTGAGCAGACGCCCGTCTTCTCTGAGGTCACGTATTAAAGCTCAGACTGGTAACCACACCAATTTAATCGTCTGGGTAGAGCCTTTCAGAGACATATCAGCAATATGATATGAAAACTTTATTTATTTGGTCGTATTTGTATTTTATTTTCCTCCCTGACTCTGTATTAATATTGTACTCCAGAAATCAATATCAGTCTGGATTTTATTTATATACTTAATGCCGTTTGGAGTTTAGATTTGAGGCACATTTGCTGTTTCTGCCCCTTTTCACTTGTTTTGCTGAGCTAACTAACTAATGGCTGTAGCATTATATACACAGAAATTAAATCATAATTATTAACTAAAATAATCATATTGTTATAAAAATGAAAATGAAAGCAGTTTTTCTTTACTGACTTTAACTATTTTCCGTCCAGCGCAGCAGAAACTTCACTCTTCCTTTAAAATTTCCCAGCTCTGTAGAAAGATGGTATCAGTGTTACGTGTCATGAGGAAACTTCCTTCTTTGAGTTATTACTTCCATTTTACTGTAAGGGGGGGCCTTTAGGTGAAACCTTTGACCGACCATCGGCACCAACACATTTTTTATTTTATTTCTTATCACAATGATCCACACATTTTCTTAAATCCTACACAGAAAAACACACACACACAGGGAAGTTAATTTAAAAGGAACATTTTATTTATCAAAGTCCAGGCTCGACAGATACTCAAAATCAAAGTACGACAAACAACAGTTGGTATTTGAACTGACCCCCACAATGTGTGCATATGTTCCGTTGTGTCCTTTGAGCCTTTCGACGGCTTGTGACCAAATGAAAGGCCGCATTAACCTTTTTATCCGTCGCCGTGGCATTTGTTTACAGTGCCTTCGCAGTAGGTTAACATCTCTGATAATCCTGCGTGTACCGAGTGTTCAGTGAGATTCAGAGTATCTCAGCCTTGTGAGATTATCCCTCTGCTATCCATGAAGGCCCAAGGGTAAACCCGATGAGCGTGGAAATGGAATTACTGCATTTAACAGCTATGTTATCAACCTGCTCTATTAACACTGACATCCCCTATTTAAATACCGAAATGTATGCTTTTAGTCTTAACAGATTTACCCTCTGGATGACCTCTGACTCTCCTTCACTGTGTCTGTGAAATCACTCGTTAAGTCGCGTAAATCATAAAACCTGAAACAGTGCTGACGATTTAAATTAAACCTGCAGAAACGGTGCCTTGACGAGTGTTAATGTGTCTCCACTCGTGGGTGTTTGTTTACCCGTCATGTTGTACAGACTTGACAGGCAACTGCATCATCCAGGGGTCAGTCGGAGTTTACTTTGTCTGAGATGCCCAATTTCCTCATCTGGTGTGTTTGAGCCGGGGTGTGGGTGGACGAGAGATTACGCCTTAGTTCATTTGCAGGTCTCTCTCTCTCCTTCTCCCTAACACCCTGTCTCTCTCCTGTTCTCTTTCTGTCACTTTCTCCTTTTTTAATCCCAGTCCTTGGCACGATGAATGCTCTTACGTCGCAAACGCATTTAAACAGCAGCGTTACATAAACAGGTAGATGCAGCCAATGAAAATAGAGCATAAATACTACATTTAAAAGTGTGGGGCTGCCAGGCACATGGATTATTGTATGATTGATTAATCTGGGGGAGGATTACCCAGATCAACAGATTTATCACTTTGTTCTGTGAAATGTCAGAAAACAGTGAAACTTGTAAGTCGACCAACACACTAAAACCTAAAGATGAAAACAAATTTAGGGGTTTTTGGAGCCGATATCTTGTCAATTTGTATTTCTATTATTTCCTGTTAATCCTAAATGTGTCCACTGTTTTTTCTTTCAGCCCTGACGACATTGGAAGCTGCTGGTACATCCTGTTGTCCGGCTCTGTCTTCATTAAGGAGTCCATGTTCCTGCCCAGAAGCAGGTAGGATTACTGTCAAGCTGCTTGGGGTCAGGGTGCTGTTTGATGGCTTGAACTTGGTTCTCTCCCTTCAAAGACGATTTAAAAAGAAAAGTCACAAAGGAAAAAGGAGAACATGGATTTAAAGATAGAGCAAAACTTAATTTATTCCGTCCTAAAAAGTTAGTTTCCCTTCCTAACAGCTCAATTCCAAATGAGTTTAACAGGAGACACCATTTCTTGTAAAATTGGTTACAAAGGATGAAACAAGTATAAGAGTCAAGCACATGTTGGTCAGACATCTCATGAAGAAGAGTTCTAAGCTGATTTCGCTCTTTTCTAGCTCAAATCTATTTTATTTATGATGCCACTGAAGAAAATAGCTGAGGAGAAAGTGACCCCTGCCAACTGTTGTTTCATGTCTTTCCAACTGCTGCACAAGATCTGAACGTTATGACTTGAACATTTGACAAATATTTGTCAGCAAGTTGATGCACATGCTTTCAATTTGCTCAGCCTGCTGGTACAGTCCAAAAAATCCCAAATGTTCTCATTCACTATCCACAGTGTGGTCGCCTCTCTGAGCTGAGAAATGGATTCTGGGACGGTGCTTTACATTTGGTTTTCCTGAAGAGACCAGAGGCAGTGTGATAACTTAATTCCCTAAACTGTCCTATATTATGCACACACACACTTGTATACTGGAATTGCACCAGTAGAGCGAATAACATGGCCAAGACTCAACAGTCAAAATTTATGAAGATGTCAAAAAACGCCCCATCTCGCAATAATAAAGAAAAACAAACCTCCTGGATCGGCCCCTTTAAACACATCTACACCAAAGATGACTGTGTTCCTTCTCCAAGTTTTATGGAAATAGTTTTTTCACAATCTTGCTGACAAATAACAAACACACAGGGGTGAAAACAAAATCTCCTTGGCAGAGGTAACAATGTCACGAGTGAACAAAACCCAGACATAAAGCCACAAATACCTGCAGCTGTAGACAAACCAAGCATTCAGGGACAATCTTACATAAACGTTTTTGTTGCCATAACCAGCCACAAAATGCTCCCCACTAGCCAACATGGTCTCAACAGTACAGTGTTACACACAGGCCTCAACAAGCTTCTCTCCTGATCAGCAGATTTAAGTATGAAACTAAACAACCCCTTAGTTCCAGACTGTAAAAACTATCCAGTAACAACAGCAAAGGAAATGTGCACATCCAACAGAAACAGTCCAGAAGATAAAGGGGAATTAAACCAGTTTGTAGATAATTTTTCTTCATAGACAAATATTAAAACTACATTAATAAACATTAACTCACGTATTCAATTATGTTATAACCACTTTAAGAAGTGAGGGAAACAACTATTAGACTTTAGCCTTCAAAATAAAAGCCTTGTTAAATCCACATAGGATTTAATTGAAATTGAGTCAAATGTTGGGCATTTACATAATCATTTCATTAGTGGTATACAGCCCAATATAATGTACCTATGGGTCCCCCTGTGGGTACCCACTAGTGGAGGCTGGTGTATGAAGACATAATAAATTTCATTATATTAAAACACAGTTGTAATATTGTTAAATGTGCCTCGAGGCGACCTTTTAATTGCCTTACTATATCATATATCTTACATTAAGTTTTTACAGCTCTCTAAAAAGCAAAGATTAGATAATTATTTTCTGCTCATAATTCTGTTCATAGATGGAAAATGGATAATTTAGTACAACAATATCATATAAGTACAGATAAATATTAACACAAGTCATGACGCCCAGTAATGTGTGTGAGTCACCAGCTACTTTGATTGAAAAAGAGAGCGTGCAACACTGAAGGGGAAATATAATGATCTTATTCTGTTGTCACACACACCCCTGCTTTGTTGACAGTGTTTGAAGTCACACTCAATATTTCATGATTTACATATAATTCATCCAGTTGTACCGATAAGGTAGATCGCACAGGGAAAAACCAATTTGAGCACTTGAGGAGAGGTAGAGGATGATAAGTATCTGCGACACATGCAGAGGACTAAAGCTTCATGTTCCCCTCTTTAGTCTCACAGCAGCGATCACCACCTCCTCTAGCCAAGTCCCAAATGTTAAAAAGCTGTGATTTCACAAGCGGATCTGTTACATGAACTGTTGCTGTGGGCGTCGGGAAAACAATGATCTTTTCATCCATTAAGGCTTGCATAACACACCTACGGCCACTAAGAGCTGGAGGCCGTCACTTTGCGGTGCAGCGATGTGCCAGCAGCGCGGTGGGGGTGGGGGGGTCGGCGGTGGTCATTCTCCGGATTCAAGGGAACGTGGGAGGCATTTAAAATGCAAGGCCTGATCGGAAATGTGCCAAAAGGCTGGTCCCCCTCTTAAATATAACCTTTTCTGATTTGCCAAGGTGAGAGTGTGTGTGGGATGCTGCCGGGGGATTTGCAGATATTGGCAGATTAAAGTTAATGCCCGGCTTCAGGTGCTCGGAGAGGAGAGGGCTTTGAGAAATGTTTACTAAGCATATGCTCAGAAGAAGCCTGCGTAGGGTTCCTCCAAGCTGCATGAGACTGTATAGGGGTTGGTAATTAGCTCACTGTGTTTTAGGGCGATGCCAACTGCATTGCACAAGACTGTTGTGCTGCTGTCAAATGCACTAAATTACATCCGATGCACTATCTGGATATTGAGCACTTTCCATTGAAATCACAAATCTAAATCTAGTCTTGGTGATGTTGGGAGGGAAAACAAGCAAGTACAATGTGTTTCAGGGACATGATAACACAAAGCCAGTGCAGCTGCATCAGGCTCAGGACGGGTTCCTACCCTGTTGGGTTTGGGTCATGCTCGGTTAGTTTTCTCTTGAACTTGGATGGGTCCCGAGCCACACTCTACAACAAACACAAACCATTGACTGTATTTAAAGCTGTATGATGCATCTCTTCTTCCTCCCACTATCCTGAAATGAAGCCAAAATAACCTAAACCTTTTAAACATGCATCAGTTTGGTAAGAACCAACTCAAATGACTGAAAACATTTTTTAAAACGTGATATTTGCCCTGTTCTTTGACATTTTAGTGTGGTCCATGTCCCATTCACTAACATGGGGGAGGCAGGGGTTATGATCTGTACTGCAGTTAGCCACCAGGGGGCAAACAACCCACTCTGGCATCACTTTTCTGGGAGCCGTTATGTTGTCTATCTCTATAAACAGTCTATGGCTCAAGCCGACAGTAATTACACAGGGACCTTGTATCATACAAGTGCTGTCTGCACATTAACAGCCTCCATTTGTACAGTTTGACAAAAAGGCCGCACCAACGGTATCTGTCATTTCTTTTGACGTGCCGAAAATTGCGTCATTTTTCATTTCTCTGACACCAACCTCTTGTGGATTTATGAATATTAACTGTTATCTGTCAGGAGCCAAAGTGGAAGTAGTGTGATGTTGGTATAGTTACAAAGTGATGGGGGGATTTCAATTTCTTTCTTTGAGCCATGACCACAATGTTAGCTTAACTTAAGCCGGCCTCATTAAAACATAAAGGACTCTGTAGTACAGTCGTCAAAAGCACATTATACTCCATTATATGACCTAAATACTACAATATGTGTCACATTGACACATTTACCAAGATAGCGACAAAAGTAAGGATAAGTTATGTTTTGGTTCATGTGTTCTTGTGTTATCTCCCTTCTTGTGACTCACTTCTGTTGAGCTTCTTTTCATTTACAGTATGAGGAGTTGCAGATTCTACTTGGTAGCTGGCAGGCAAAATTTGTTTGTGGCCGCAGAATGAAAATCCATTTTTTGAGGTGTATGAAGACCCATTTCCTCTGTGTCATTTTAAAAATGATGCTTTCAAAGTGAAACAAAGCAGTTTCAGGGTTTCAAACACTTGTGGGTCATGGAACTCACTCAGCTCTGTGTAAATTTCCAATTCGAGCATGAAATTCGTGCCACCTGTGGTATGACTGAATTTCCTCCGCATCTGAGAAATTCTTTATAACAGCATGACACAACAATTCCACCCTAACCGGACATCATCAGATGTCACCGGAGGATGCAACTGTCACATCTCACACGTACGTCGATGTCATCACAGGAAATACATGTGTAAATATTGAGGTGTTCTTTATTTGTTTAAGGGTTTTCCTCATAAAAGCTGAAGCTGTTGTATTAATCTAACTCTTTTGATTTGAAGTGTTTTTTTAATATTTGTTTCCAACACAATTTGATTTTTTTATTTCTTTCATTAGTCTTTTTCCTTCACCATGTCTGTTAAGAGGAGGAAAGATGAGTTCAAATGCCTCAGAGGGGAAATTGTTTGTGACACGAGGAACTGAACCGAGTCCAGCGGGACTTCCTGAAGCTTTTAAAGATGCAGTGGAGTTGGGTTTCAGCCCCCGTCTAGAAATGGCTGTCCGTGTCCACACTGGCAGCGAGGTTGATAACCTGATACGACTCCATCGTTCTCTCAGTGCTTCTCTCTCGCACTCTCTGCTCCTCTCGCCTCGCTGGTCCCTGTAGTGAGATGTGATCCAGAGGGAATATGAACGACTCTGTCTTCAAGTGGAGAAGCTGGAGCTCTGTGCCTTATTTAACCCAGAGGCCAGTGTGAGATCAGATAGTACCCAAATAGATAAATCTTAATAAATGGGTGACACATGTTAGGATGCTGTACAAGCATGCAATAAAAGTAAGTGGTTAATTGGGGCCTTTAGTTCATCAGGCTACGTGAAGACGATTCTTGAATTAAATTTAACTGAAAATGCATAGTATATGTACAATATAGGTGTTGTATATACTGTATAATGATGACAACGTCTATCAAATATTGATCAGCAGTCTTTTTGTGGTGTTATGATAATGGGATGGAAACAAGTTCCTGCTGCACCTTTTCCATTTTTTTCTTTCGGCTGAGCCAGACTGTTCTTCTCAAGTCTGATCTTGACAATTTCTTCAAGTTTATATAAATAAAAGTGTGATATTTTTGGTTTTAAAATACATTTTGGCACAGAAGCTCTGCTGGAGTTTCAGAGAAGTTGCAAACATGGAGAAATCTCTAAAATAATCTGACTCTAAATAAGAAGTGTTGATGCTGCAACTCTTGTTTTTTCTGCAAATATGCAACTTCTTTCAAACAATAGACAAATGTCTTAAAATACCCAAAAACTTTAGTTTGAAATGAAAGGTTGAAATAGTTATTTAAATAAACAGCAACAGAATGAGCACCTCAATATTTAGTTAGAGCTTCCAACTTCGGTGTTTAATACTTTTTTAATAATATTTGTATCAGTATCCCACTGTGTGAAACTTCCACCTCTACTTTGCCTTTAACCTTGTATTGTTTCACTTCCCTTTCTGCATGCTGCCGTTTGCCTTTTAATGACATGAGTAGAAAATGTTTGTCAGGTCATCAACCCCATTTCCTGATCATCAGTCTTAACATAGAAAAACCATAATCACATGTCTCCTGAATCAGCTAAAACCAGTAACCAGGATTTGCTTGCAACATTTCTTGACTGCAGCAGAAGCCCAGACAGACTCATCTTTGGCTGTAGATCACAATCCACTGATAAAGTTGTTCACCAATTGAGTGAATGCAGATCTTACTCGTGTGTTTCTCAGTGTTCGATTCCCAGTACAGGAATGGTCTTAAAGTCTGATTTAACTACTCGCATGGATAAAGGACAAACCCTTACAGTTTCACGCTTTTCATACTTGGATTAAAAGTTTAACAACGATTCCCATAACTGTTGGTCCAGAGTAATAATCCATTCAGAGCATGAGATGCTCCCTCCTATCATAAGACAACTTCTACCACGTCCAACAAAAGTTACATAAGATTTATATGAACTGTTGTTACACGGCATATGGCTGCTTAAGTTGGGCACCAATACTTTAATATAAAAAGTTAAAGGACCCTTGATAGGAAAAATGTTCCCCACCCCAAGTTTAATGACTTCAGGTTTGTATAAGAACAGTTTGTTCTGGGAATTGATGGATCCAGCTTTTTATTTGTATAGCTTGACACAAGGTGGAATAGAAATTAAACTTCAACCACTGTTGCTTCAATTCTGACCTTCATTTTCTGTCTTTGTCAGCTTCCCCAAACTTTATCAAAGTCCACTATTAAATCCTTAAAAGAGAATAAGTTGGACACACGTGAAAAAGCAGGCGCTGGCATGTTTGTGTTAGGTATTGACAAAAGTTGTTTGTTAGATTTAATCCCTCATTAATGTTTATTTTTCACCACTAAAGTAGTTTTAAGTCTAATATGAGCCGTTATGCCTAATCATAGATCTTTAACTGTTTTGTTAGCTGCCACATTCAGACTGGGATCAGTGCTAATTGATATGTATGGTTCAAAGTTTATTGCTCATTATTATTGTGCACTAAATGAACTGCAAGGCTGAAGTCAACAGTACATGGATATTTAAAGAACATTTCTTATGTAAAATACATACAATTGTTTTGATAGTAATAGACATTTTAAGTTCACCCAACTTTTAAAAAGTACTTCAAAATGAGTTGGTTT
Organism: Pseudopleuronectes americanus; assembly: GCA_038501795.1. Lineage (NCBI taxonomy): Eukaryota > Metazoa > Chordata > Actinopteri > Pleuronectiformes > Pleuronectidae > Pseudopleuronectes > Pseudopleuronectes americanus. The sequence continues at coordinate 21,755,049 of CM076723.1, forward strand.
AACATTGTGTACGGAGTTGTCAGCGTTCATGAATAACTTCTTCTGAAAGGGGAGGACTCAGGCTGTCCGTGCATACCCTCCCTTCCATAACAAACGCACACGCACATGCACACGCACACCCACACACTCATAACTTAGTAGCAGGAAGTTAGTCGTACGCTGGAATGCTGGATGGAGTCAATACACCACATTACACAGTGAGAGAGGGAGGGACGAGAGAGAGAGAAAGGGGGCAGAGCCATCGGACACAGGCTGATTCACACACCCTTTCAGAGTCACACACTCTCATTCTCAAACACAAATCGGAGGCAGCAGCACTGGGGCGTGCACAGGACGATATGCCGCAGTCACACCAAAGTCTCGGGACTTGAAACGTGCTTGTGGGACTTACTGTGGACTAACAGCAGGGGGATAGAAAGACGAAAGAGGATCCAGTTTTATCTTATCAGGTGGCCGTGTCACTCCGGGAACAGCGTGGACGGGCAGTGGGGTGAGTGTCCGGACGACGGCAGCAGTTAAATCCTGTGTGTGACTCACCGAAAATCTACCGAAAAACTTTTTTGTTTTTTTGGGGGGGGTTATAAGTTACAAATCGGACTGTTCTCCAAAACGGGAGCTGCTTCCAGTAAATCCTTCAAGTCTGGAATGTGGAGAATGACTTTGATGTTATTTTGGAATTTGAGTCGGCTGCCAGCAGAAGGGGTGTGTGCTCTTCACGTCTGAGGGGGGGGGGTCAGGCGCAACTTTTGGGCAACTTTGAGACCAAAACACCGATGGAGCTCCTGCTGTTTGGGGGAACGTGTTGGACATGTATGATTGATGGGCGATGATTGATCGAAAACACCTTGGGAAAGTTCTAGGCTGGTGAGCCAAGTCACGCTCCGTCTCAACTCTCCTCTTCAGTGGCCTTTTCTTTTTGCCATTATAACGTCAGTGTGGCTTTATTTTGGGAATTAACAGTCACGAGCCAGTGGCACTTTCTTGGTCTTGTGTCGACTTCTATTTCCGAAGTGGCACGGCACAGGTTTGAGGCGTCCTGCACGTGTGATGTGGCCTCGCCGTCACACCCAGGAATCTTGTTGATGTTTTGGAGGGCAAGAGGTGGTTGGATGGTCAGCTGCCGCTCTATGGGGATGTTGGTAAACCCTTTGAAACTGGATGCTCTTTTAATTAACAGAGCAATCACTCCAGAGAATCCCCCCGTCCTCCTCCTCCCATTCCTGACCTCCCCTCCTCTGTGCTGGGTCCAAAGTCTTGCATAACCGGGGAGTTTAATCTTCATCCTTCTCAAGGGTCTGGTGGGTTAAAAAATCTGTTGTGATCTGACCAGTTACTCAGCTAAACAGCTTAACAGAGTGAGGAGACCCCCCACCCCTCCCTCCTATTTCTCTCCATTCACCTTCGTTCTCCGGCTCAGACCGGGGGTTGCAGATTAGGGATTGCACTGGTTCAGTCAGTCGGCAGAATGGATCTGAGGCTTTGGCACTGGGCTGTCGGGCGCGCGGACCGAAAGGCCGGTGATGCATGTGGAGTGACATTCCAGACACCCAGGCCTGTTGTGTAACGGGGTAAGAATGCGAGGCCGCTGAGGCAGGAGAGCTGTCAGTCAGTCAACTGAGAGAGAAAGAGCTGAAGGGTTTATTTAGTAGAATGAGATACTGGCTGCCTGTCTGCAACTGGCTCACACATAATACTCATAAGTGTCTGATGTCAGAATAAGCTAATTTGGGAGCAGTTTAATGGAGCAATCGCACAGAAGCTGTAAAGGATCTGTCCCATGTAATAGCTTCCAGCTGTTAATCTGCTAGCTCTAGAAATACAAAGTTTGTTGAATTTTAATGGGAACAGTGTCATTCTCATAAAATACACTCTTACCGAGATAAAATGTTTTTAATCTGGATAGAAAAATTTGGATTTCTTTGACTTAATTGTTATTTTCATTTCCTGGTTTTGAGTATTAACCAAAAGAACAGTCAGAATTTGCTAAATGTTACAAAACAGTCAAATGTGTTGGTAAACAATGGTATCGTCTACACGTCTTCTTTGTGCAACAGTAAGCCAGAAACACAGAGGTCACAATTGCCCTTTCAGCTTTGGGGATTTTTCCAGCACTTAAGTTGTACTATTCCTTTAATACTCGTTTAGTTACTTTGAACATTTGTTTGGGCATTTGCATATTGTCATGTGTCAAGTTTAATGTATTGGCAGTTTAAGGAAATCTCAGTTTCAATGCCATGATTTGGATTCTGATGTTTATGCTATAGACATAATTGTTTGTAAGATGAATGTGATCATAAGCGACTAAAGCAGATAACAACAGGTGAGGCTAATTCCCCTTTCATAGTGGAGATAACCATTTGTTCAAGACTAGTTTGTAAAAGTACTCAGATATAAACACAGAGTTAGTGGCAGCATTTAGTTTCTGAAAGGCCCAGTGTTGTGCTGTGTTACAAAAGACTTATGTACCTGCTCAAGCAAACGTCCTTATCATTTCCCATCACCTCATCTGGTTTTGTAAGTTCTGTCAACCAACACATGCACACACTCTGAAGTTGGAACACACACAGCTCGTGCTTGTGTAACTGGATTCTTCAGCACACACTTTGGCATCATCTGCTAATAAAAAATAAATATTTGCACGGGTCAAACTTTGCAGTGTTTGCCGTGTGACGGTGGTGATTCCCGCAGAGATTCCCACACCCCGGTCCCACCAAGTGTTTGTTGGGAGAATTGTGTTTGTTTTCTAGCATACATTCAGCCACACGGCAGGTTTGGTGTTAATATTTGCTCATAACTAGTCATAGAGCAGTGGAGGCTATAATCTCCAAACAAGACGTTTTTTGTGTTGGGAAAAAAAAATCCTTCCAACCCCTCACGCTTCACTTTCATAATCCCCTCTTTAATATCTCACATTGCCAGTGGCATTTGCCTCCTGCAAAATGGAGGATTAGATTATTAATGTCAGGAATGTAATGGAGGAACATGATTGAACATGTCACCCGGGTGTTTGCGTTTGGTGGCCCAACGTGTTTCCCGACGCATAAAGGGTGGAATGGCTGTCCTCCCTTTTGAGCCAAGGGAGGCTCAACAGGATAAGGAGCTGCTACCGACTCCAGATGCCTGTAAACCCAGATCAAAAGTATTCGGTCGTCCTTCTGAAGCCGCTGCCCAGCTGACAAATCATCTTTTGCTGGAAATAAGTTGCAGGAGAATTACAGCAATTGTCTTCTTGCTGGAACATGAGTGAAAGTACAGCGTAAGCTCTGCGTTCTGCAGCACTTGTTTGGCCCTGTGGTGGAATCCGAGGCTTGTGTATGTCGGGGATGCGAGCGAAGTTGAAAGGCATTAAACTGAAGCTCAGGCAAAGCAAACTGCAGCCATCAGCATTAACCCTCCGACTGCGTTTCTCTTTTTCCTCCGCTTGCTGTGGCCTGGCCAGTCATTCACGTTCTCTTTGATTTCAGTTTATCCTCAACAGTAACTATGAACCATACAGAGTTATTTGTTCCAACAGCATCAGAAAGTTGACAAATTAAAAACAAAAAAAAGTAAAAAATCGCTGCTCTGGCACAGAAACAACAGAACGGCTGACAAAAGAGAAAAAGAAAACACAGAACCCCACAAAGGCTCATCAGTGAAAAGGAGGCAGAAAGAGAAAAGCAAAGCCAGCTAAATAGACTCTTAGAAAATAAAAGGTACCACATCATTATTTGTCCATTGCCAAAGTGGCAGGTAGAGCAGCACCCGCTCTTTGCAGCCGCCTGGTGTTTGTTTCACAGCCTGATCGAGCTGTATACCCGCTGCATGTAGCCACAAGCCCCGGGCTCCAAAGCGTTTAGACCACGCTGTGCCCGAGGCCTGCACCTGTCGGCATGATTGATGAAAACTTCCACCTCCACAGCCGTGGCGCAGGTAGCCACACACCTCTACTCACTGCTCACTTCATCTGGGAGCGCTCAGGAAAACTCAACACTCCTGCGGTTTTATCAATTTGAAGAATTTTTGATATATCTAGAGATGCAGTTTTTGAACTGAGGACAATGTTAGTTACTTTCTTAATGCCTCAACTTTTTATAGTCTGTTAAAAGTCTTGAAATTGCTCATTATGTAATAACTGTCAGTAAAAAATAGACATTTAATTTGCTTTCATCTTTGTCAAAGATGCACAGAAACAATATCAACAAAAAAACTATAATATACATATTTCTCTAATTGACAAAATTGACATTGCCATCATTATTTCAGCGCTATAGGTTCTGTATTAATTAAATGTTCTAGACTTCCAGGCCACCTTGACTTCAGTAAAAATGTACCGGTACCTCTAGTCTATAGTCGTGGCTCTTTAGTCAAAAAAATGACATGCAGTGTTGCCCAGCATGAGGGAAAGAACACTAACTTGAAGGCATTCTGTTCTTTTAGGCTCACTGAATTTATCTAACGGAGCAATCAGCAAACCAACTGGACAAGGGGTCACGTTCTTTATCATAAGACGCTAAAAATAACAAACAAGGACGCCCTTATGTGTCTTCATTGAGGTCGGGCGCTGGACAAAGACGCCCTTCTCTACCAAACCCACAAGTTTGGATCTCCTCATGCTCAGAGTTTCCATGGCCGCTGCCTTTTTCTTAAAGGCACTTTTGGTCTGTGCTGTTTTTTAATATCCCCCCCCGGTTGCCCCCTCATCGGGATCGAGGCGTACTTTACAAACTGTGACGTCGTGAGAGGGAACTTTTCCAGAGGCTTTCCCTCCAGGTGGGAGGGATGACGGCTGAAAGAAGGAACTGTACAGTCAATGCTGCTCTGTTTCACATTTATAAACCACAGTTCCATACTGCATATTCACAATGTTGGGCACAGAGGTTCTTATAGGCGCACGCATATATCGAAGTGGCTCAAAACGAATATGCAAAGGTGCTTTCACTTATTGATTCTACCAGCAAATAGAACATTCTCTCCACTTTAGGTTGACTTATTAATTCTTTGGGTTTTTCTTTTAATGATTAACATTTCTTTTTTCTTCTAGTTTTGGAAAGCGATCAGCGGGCAGCCTACGCCGCGGATGTGAGTGCATCGTCCTGGAACCCTCAGAGATGATTGTGGTGAGTCCCATTGTTCAGATTCTTCTAAAAGTGCCGACAGCACCAAGACTTATTCATCTGTCTTCTGTTACTATACTTTAAAATTACCAAAACCGTTGGTATAATGGTTTTCTCACATTATGGAATTACAAAATGAACATGTGGGTCAGCAAGTGCAGGCTGCACACAACAGACTAATTTAGTGTAATGCCTTTGACAGTTTGCCCATGGTGTTTTAGAATAATCTGTGTAAGCACCACCTATCGATATTTTATTGCCGCGTTAAAGCACGGGCTGTATTTTAACCGTGTCTTTGCTGGAGTCCTTCCAACGTGGGGGGGTTATGCGAGTGCACGCCTGGGAAGAAGTTCTGTCCCACTTCTTATGGAAAAGCAAACGCTGACTCACATAAGAAGCTGTTGAGTAACTATCGTCACCGGCCCTGTGGGGCACAGAGGCAAGAGGTAGCAACACAATGGAGCCATCTGTGGACCAGAAACCCCAGAGGGCCGAACAAATGCAGCGCTGCTAATTCATTTTGCACTAAAGGCCGCGGTGGTAGCCTATATTCCAAACAAAATCGACCTTGTACAAATTTTTGAGAAGCTGTTAATCTCAGATCGCGATCAGATCTGTCTGTGTGATGAAACACTACAAACCAAAAAGAAAACCATGAAAACCGCTTGCAGGGACGACAAATACACCACAGCAATGAACAAGGCAGCTAATGAGTATTGTCATTATCTAGTAATCTCTAGATTAATTCCTCAAATAGCCGTTTAATTGCCTTGTCTATATCGTGTCCAAGTAACTGTCATGACCCTACACATATTCAGTTTACTATCAGAGGAGACAGAACGGAGAAGTGAGAGAAAGAAAATGTTAAGAATTTTCACTTGAAGTAGGATATCAGTCTCCAATAAGAAAACGTTTTCTTTTTCATCAACTAAATGATTAATTCCTCAATTATCACAAGACTGAAAACCAGCAAACGTTAGAACTGGTTTGGAAAGATGTTGGTTCCTGTTTACACCGGAACACATATGCTCAGGGTATGTAAATACCATGGCAATGACTTGAGTTAAGTTAAAAGCTCATCTAGAAAAATATCATTTTTATTTTTTATAACAAAAACATATTATTCTGGATGTAGCCCTGGTGTGCTGAGAGCTGTGACCAAATATTTTGACTACCTTTTACTTCAACCAGGCAAATTGCACACCCTCTTGTTAATTAAGCCGGTATAAGACACCATTCTTTCTGCAAACTGCTAGATACTTATTTGTTTCTGGTTTCTAACGTAGCGTGCCTTATTAAACTCCTACTCACGCATCTATATAACATACTCTCCACTATTTCTATCACATACAGATCCATCCTGGTCCATTTCGGTAAAGGACAGGCATCAAATATAGCCAGTGTCTTGAAATAACGACTGGTTGGCACGGAGCTTGTCAGTAATCTTCCTTTCACATGTTGTAATTGCTTGGTCTCCATGAATGTGTGCTGTAGAAGATGCTTCTGTTAACTGAGCCTCTACTGTATCAGACACACAAACTCCCAGTAATAACACCCCTCTGCGCTGCTCACTACAGACAATTGGTGGCCTTACCCCAGTTGCTATTATAGGTGCCAACCCGCCCTATAATCAGCGAGAGTTTTTTTTTGCGCCACTGCAACATAGAAACACAAAGATCACACACAGGAGAGATGCACACACACAGACCTGCAAAAGAAAGTAAAATAAGCCGCTCGTGTTTCCGTACTGTACACACACATGCACACAAACACACACTGCTCAGATTTGCAATTAGACACACAATCACACTTTTTCTCTCGCTCACACACAACTCCCCTGCCGTTGTCATGGCAGCAGTTGGTACGGCAGAGAGAGAGAGAGCAAGAGAGGGAGGGAGAGATTTTGGCGGTGTAATCCCGAAGGCTGAGCGGTGTGAAATGTGAAGCCGCAGTGAAAGTGGCAGGAGAGGAGGAATAGTCCCACATTTAAGGAGGAGAGGAAAAAGAGAAGAACTTAGATGTGTCGTTCCATCCTGACCCAAAGCGTCCAGGGAGCGGTGTGGTCTCATCTAAGAAACGTTTAGCCAGAAACACTTCAGAAAACTGTGGATCATGACTTTACTGACTTTCATGTTAAAGTGTCATTCTGTGCCAGTTTCCACTTGAAAGTGTATTTTTTTTTAAGATTTCCAACCTGATTTAACATTTTATTTCATCACTAATATGTTTAACAGATTCGAGAGCATCTCTGTTTCTGTCTTCATCTTTTCCTCTGCCAGCCTTCTTCTTCAATCTATTCCCCATCAGTCCCTTCAGCCTCCTTCCATCCCACATCCTCACTCCAGCCTCTGCCTCTTTCCCCTCTCTGTCTCTTATCTCGTTGCGAGCGCTCTTTGACGTAGGTGTGCAACGTGAAGCCCGCACACACACTTCTATTTTTACGCAACGAGAGAGGCAGAAGGCGGGGAGGAGGAATAGGAGGAGGAGGAGGAGGAGGAGGAGGAGGAGGTGGAGGAATGGTAGAGTATCGGAGGAGGGTGGGGTTTTTGGGATGAGTGTGTGTGTTTTTCGGGATGGGCGTGAATGAGGACGAAGACAGTAACTCCCTCTCTCTCGCTCTCTCTCTCTCTCTCCCTCCCCTCCGCTCCCCATCATTTCCAGGTGGACTATATGGATGAAAATGAGGAGTACTTCCAGCGGCAGGCATCACACAGACAATCCCGTCGGCGCTTTCGGAAAATCAACCAGAAGGGGGAGAGGCAGACAATCATTGACACAGTGGATCCGTACCCCACCGGGAAGCCGCCCATAGCCCGGGGATACCACACGGTGAGTTGCACATGCAGTCTTGTGTTTGCCCCTCGCTGCAGCGGATCGCTGTGTACCCACAGAAGTAGCGTAGTGTTGCTGTGTTTTGCCGTCTTTGTGCTCTTGTTTGTGTGTCAGGCTCCTGCATTAGACCCTGTTGTGCAGTCCCGCTTCAGAACCTAGCTGAAGATTTGTGTTGTCGTCCTGTTTCCTCCGTCTTCCCTGGTCGTAGCTAGCTCTGAGTTGTAGGTTGTTGTGTTTTTGTGTGTCGTCCCTTGCTTGATAAGGGAACTCTTACTACAGTGGCCTGTTTTCCTAATCTTTGCTGTGATCTATCCTCCCTGTAGCGTTGAATTGTTTTCTTGCCCATTCTAGCTACATTAGAGTTGTGGCTCTTCTGTTTGTTTTGTAGCTCCTGCTGGCTTCAGTGTGTCACAGTCCTCTCTCTAATAAGAGTATTTGCAATTCTTTGAGCATCACAAATGCTTCCTCAAAAACCCTGTTTGTCTGTGCTTGTGTTTTTTTTTATATGAGATGTTATTCATGTTTTTGCAGTGAATACATCATTGTTTTCTTGGCTTAACAAGTGACGAGTGCCCCGGAGAATATATTTTCTCAAAAAGCAAGTTTCTGTGTGATCATCATCCAACCATCTAACCATTGAAACTGGAAATACTTTAGTTTGGAAGAATTGTCTCTAATGTGGTGGGTTGAGACCTCAACAAGGGGTTTGAGATGAATATAACATGATTGTTGGAGTTGGAAATAAGGAATTACATCAGTTGTTGGACGTCTCTCAAACACGCCTTCGCCTCGTGGTTAAATTGTTACATCTTGTGGCCTCTAAAGAATTAAAATTAAACTGATCTGAACAGGAGAAATCATTCACAAATATGATAAGCACCTGTAACAAGGGTTCACAAGAAGTTTGTGTCAAGCAAAATGGACAACATTCTTAAAAAGTTGCCAAGTAGTGTGTCTCCTGTTGCATCTCAGCTTAAATAATATTGGTAGATTTCATTGCCTTTAATTGAAAAGTGCATTATATTAATTTAGGATAAATAAGGAGTGCAGTTAAAGATGTGAATATATTGTGACTGATTTGTTGGTTTTTAGAGGAGAAGTTTTGGAAAAGGAGAAAGTTGTGGGAGACACACGTCATCTTGTTTCATGGATCTTTCTCATTCACACGCTGCTTCATTTTTCCTATCATACATCATCATTCACATACAGCCGTCGGGGGTAATTAGGGGTTCAGGGATTTTTCAAAGGACACCTCAGCATGCAGACTGAAAAAGTTGGGGATCGAACCCCCGACCCTCTGGTTAGTGAACAACCCGCTCTCCCTCCTGAGTCCCACCTGACAAATGTATTAAGACTTTTTAAACATCCAACCATGCCGCAGATTATTGACTTTACCCATCTGAAGGGATTCGACTCCAGCAGTAGGAAGAGATAGTTGCCTGTTGTCTTGCACCAGACGTTCTCCCCACTGTGTTTCCATTCTCTGGGAATAGGAAGCAGAGCATGTTCACATTAATGATGTAAATACCCAGCATGCAATAGATGCACAGAGGTCTTCCTGTTCTGCACAATTTCACTGCATTCCCTTCATTCCCGACGTTCCCGTGGGGGGGGGGCAGGCGTTCTTTCAGAGTGCGGGTTCCTCTCCTAACAATCACTCTTAAAAAGGAAAAACTGGAGTCAACATCATCTTTCCTCCTGCCTCAGCGCAGCCCCACCCTGCTTTCTAAATTTAGACCGCCTGTGTTTTTGGATTCAGAAGACCGCACTGAACTTTCTCATGGCCCGCCGTCTCCCGTCACACACTCTACTCTTTTTTTTCGCTCTCGTATCGTTCCTGTGGGAAGGATGGAGCGGTGCCATGGCAACCGGCGGTCCCAAATGGGCTGTGCTCGAGTGCACTCAGAAGTACAGTAGGGAAGGGAGCTAACTTAACAGGAGTGCAGGCTGCCACCGCCGCTGCTGCAGCTGCTGATGACAGAGTGTGGGGCGGAGGCGGACGGAGGCGGACGGAGGCGGACGGAGTGACAGTGCAATGAATCTGGACGGATGCTAAGCCCACATAGCAAAGCTAATCTCCAGCGTTTAGAATGCCAGGCACCGCTCAGATTTTCCTGCCTCTTACCCCGAGGCATATTTAGGAGGTGAGACATGCGGCGAGGAGCAACTCGGGATTGAGGAAAGGAAATCTCTTCAGTAGGAGAGTGATTTTTATTCAGCTTAGTCACTCCTGTCAAAGAAAACATGAGGCCAGGTGTGAAAACATTAGAGGAATCCCTCTTCTGAAGGCAGCCCAGCTCTTTCAGTTTCATTCTGTCAACATAACAGTTTTACATAAGGCCGAAATGATTATCGTCACAACTTATCAAACTGCAGATAAACTTAGGTTTTACAGAAATGTAAGAAAGTACCTAAAATGTCCGTCACAGCTTCACAGAGATCAAGCAGATGTCTTTGAATTGCTTGTTTTCTATAACCACCAGAACAAAACATAGAGATATAGCTCCAAAAATATACAATTGACACTTTTTATCGTCTCTTATTTTTATATTTTAGTAGTTAAAATTGTTTTTTTCCCAGCAAAAATTCTAAATAGACTAGATTTCTTTGTAATTCAGGCCATAGTAACAATAACGCTTTCAAAACATGACACATTTCCAAGATTACAAAGTAACCAAAACTGATTTGTAATGTATATGATCATGCACTTGCTGCTATAAAGGCAAAAAACAAATTTGAAAGTTCAGTTAAGTGAGGATGAGATTATTTGAAATGAGATCAATTATTTTATAATAAAAAAGCAGAGTGAGGCTCTTCATGTGAAACTTAATGGCTTTTTGAAGATGATGAGTTGTGACGGGCCAATGCCAATCTTCGTCCTCAGTGCTGCATCAACTCATTATCCTGCTATATGAAATCTCTGCTCGCCACAGGATGGCCTTGCATGCATGCGGTGAGAGCGGGTTGTAACCGCAAGGTCACAGGTTCGATCCCCTGTAGTGACCAGAGTATGAGGACGTGAGAACAGCTGTGTGTGCTGCTGTTGTCTCTGGGCAACAGCCTGAACATGCTCAGTCATTGTATGTTGCTCTGGAGAGTGCCAGCTTAATAACTAAAATATGGAATGCTGACCCAGTAGTGGGACTCCCTGTGGGAGTGCTCACACACACACACACACACACACACACACACACACACACACACACACACACACACACACACACACACACACACACACACACACACACACACACACACACACACACACACACACACACACACACACACACACACACACACATACAGAACCTTAAAATTGTCTTGACATGAACTTATGTGTATTGATAAGAACAACAAAACACAAAGGGGCCTTATAATAAGGATGAATCGACATTTTGTTTTCACTTCATTATTTAGCAGGGTTTTCTGCTGGTGCACACATCGTCCAGCTGGGTGAAACCAGTGGCCAGCCCTTTGTGTGTCTCTGATGCTGTTCAGGAGACATAGGACTTAGTTATAAGGTTATAAAATGGGACCTTAAACAGAAAGTTGTCATATGGAAGTGATTTCATATCTGACCTACAAATGCTGTCAATGTTAAACATCAGAAAGTTTAGTCTGAAATTGTCTTCTTATTTATATGGGAAGGATAATCTTATTTTGCCCTAATCAATCAGTCCTGACTGACGTATCTCTCCCGTCGACACAATTAACAGATAAAGGTTATAGGTTAAAGATTTAAGGCTGTGTGGGATAACATCTATCTAAGTCAACATAGAACTGAATATATAGGAGCATTAATCCCAACCATCAGTGATGTTTTTCTTCCTCTGGCGCAGGACGATAACATCCCCATCTTGAATCTGACCTACAAAACTTAAAAGATTGTCTCAGTAGAGTTTGCAACTTTGAAGACAGCTGTCTCGAGAAACTGCAACCGCGTTGCACCAGAGCTTCTCTCTTGTGTGCATTAGTGTCTCAGCTTCGTCCAGGAAGGATTGGATTGACCTTTGCAATATCTCTAAGGTGAAAGACTGAAGCTTTGGCTTAACTTTACTGTTCAGATTTACTGTTGAAGACCACGCCTCAGTTTCCCTCTTGTTGGGTAATATTAAAACCCTCTGATTTATAGTATGAGTAAGTCCCTCCTGTTATTATATGTCACCATAACTTACTGAAGAAAGTTACACTCTTTCCCAAAGTATCGTGTCATGTGATTTCAGTAGTTCAGTTGAAGCTGTCATCTAAAATGCTCGAGAAGTAACGTGCACTTGTGGTTTTGACTTTTGAATTCTTAGTTTCCCATCATTAGAAGCAAAGATGACAACCCGGGGATTTAAAGAGCTAATGACAGACGTGTAAAAATAAATGTATGTGCTTGTGCCCTGGTTAAATCAGGGCAGTGAAAGAGGACAGTGTTTAGTATTCAACGTGTGTCCTGTGTGCTCGGAGCTGCGGGTTGACACTCGGGCGCCTTGTTCACAGTGGACACCGGTTATTTCTAGCATCACTCTCTCTGTCTCTCTCTGACACACACACAACCCCACACTGCTTGATCTTTGTATATTCTCCCTCGCAGAGGCTCGTTGTCTCCCTTTTTCAGCACCTCTCCATTTTGCACTTTATCTCGCGCATTATCTTAAATATCAACAACCGTCGAACCACGTACGCACAAACACTCGTATAAATATGCACACGCATGCATACACAAATTTCCACTTTGATCTTTGTCTCAGCCGCTCTCTTAAGGGCCTTGTCTGTCAATCAGTTTGAAATGACATGGTGCTATTTGCTTCTCTTAAGGCTTCATGTTTTCTTAATGCTTTGTCCATAACAAATTATAATATATTAATTTAAAGTAATCTCCTTCACCCACGGTCGTCTTTTTGCTTCCCTCCTTTCTATCCCTTCTTTTAAACACCTCCTCAGCTCCAGACGCGACTCCGAGCAGAGGAGTGTTATTCCTCCTCTGGGTTAACTCCGTGGCCAGGAGGGCATCCAAGGCCCCGTACACAGCTGTTCTATAAATATACAAGCAGCAGGAGGCAGACAATCAATACTCCTTTCACTCTTTCCCTCCGCCCGGGCTACCTGGTGGTTAGGGAGGCCGTCCTGTAATCAGAGGGTCACAGGTTTAATCCTCCTAACGGCCAATGTGTCCACCGGCAATCATGCGCTCTGTGTGAGTGTCCTTGACAATGACATTGCTCACTCATCCACTGACAACTTAAACGGCTTTAAGATCTTACTGCAAATAAAGTTAGCCGTTAGCCTGATGTTTTTACATTTTAAAGTTGCAGTTTGGTGATTTCAGATGTAACACGTTGTCAAGGCTGGAAGATGAAAGATGAAAAATAAATCATTGTCTGCAACATACTGTTCGTTACCTTGCATGGTATACTGTGTGTTATATCATTTTTAGGACTTTTATGGTTCCAGATCAGCTCCTGTTTCTTCAAACTAGCTGCTAGCTGTGGCTTCATATTTAACATACAGACGGGGCAGTGGTATTGATTTTCTTATCTATGGCATCCAGACATCCCACTTTGTCTGGGATCGTCCCAGTTCAAAGCTGAATCTCTTGCGTCAAATATCAGTAAAAAAAATTCCAAAATTCCACATTCACCACCAAATAGTCTTTTGTGTTTTAAGGTAATTCAACCAGTTTTCAAGGTGAATTTAACACCTACTAAACATAGCACATAATGATTGGAGTATTAATGTGTGGTTAGGGGTTGAAAATGTCCTGCAGTGTTAATGAGGATGAAGTGGTCTGTTCAGTAATCTGCAGGCATCTTCTAAAAAAAAAGGATGTGTGTGCAGGCCAGAATAATGATAATGCATGTCTCTGTGTGTTCTCTACCAGTCCTTGAGTAGGAGCAGTGAGAAAGTTGAATTTTCACCTTGAATATTCATTAATGTGCGAAGAACAACGAGAGAGACTTTGCCAGGAGGTTGATTTAATCTTTGTTTTCATTGTGAATAAAGTTTTCTGTTACCCACTGAAATTGAATTTCCATAGATATTATTACTACAGTAAATAGCACGGGCTGGCTGCGATTCTTTAAAAGTTTTTTTCACTCAGTTTGCTGCAGATTGTACTAACAGGGATCGACTCATTTAATCAGAGAATCATCAAATCGAACTATCCATTCACTCATAAATAGGAAACATTAAAAACTGTTTTAAATAACACACATAAACCACAGACACAAGCTTATACTCAGTAGAAAGTATGTCACTCTCCTACATGTCAACATGTCGGTGATGCCTTCATCCGCAACCTCTCTCCTCCTCGACTGGCAGGCGACATGTTTGATAACTTTCATCTCCTTCTCTTCTTTCCATGGCTCTCTCCTTATTCTGGCTCCCAGGAATGCAATAAACCTCAGGTACTGTATCTATTAACACTGTTATCTGTTGTGTTTACTATATGTTGGCGTGAAAGTGAGCGTGTGTGTGTCTGTGTATGTTGTCTGCTTTTCTGCCTTTTCTAGGCGTCTGTGTCTGTGCTTCTGTCAGTTGGGTTTATCTGCGTCTGCTCCCCTTGTTTGTTGTGTCTGTAGACCTCCTTAATGAATTCCTTCCATTTGATGGCACTTGGTGGTTGAATAATGCAAAGAAGAGGGACGCTGGCACCACACCCAACTTCCATCGCCTCAACAGCACAACACAAATTGAATTATTCTAAAAGAGCCCTGATAACAATAATAAAAAAAAAGAAATCACACCATCTTTTGCTTCCATACATATTATCTTGTTCCGGATCAGAGAATAAAAATGCTCCTGTGAGAACAGACCTCATCGCTTTGGCGAGTGATGACAGAGAAATGATAAACATCTCTTCTGGTGCGGTTTATGTTCTTGTAAACTGAGATAATGGCGACTATTACACTGATTGAGGTGCTGAAACACTGCTGACGCTCCAGATAAGGATCTTGACTTGTCTTTAGGCTCTTTGGATTATTGCTGGTCCCGCTGTGTGTCTGCTTTTAGCTGGTCTTGCGTCAGTGTTGCGATGATCTTCCGATAGCGCCGTTAATATGCTAAGTGTTTGATTATGATGGCTCTTAAAGATACTTATCCGAGTATCAACCAGCTGTTTAAAGACAATTTTGACATTCGTGGCCCCTTTCCGCTTGGTCTGTAACCGACGTGTCGTATTTCAGCATGGCGTCACGCAGGCCGAAACGGATGGCAAGGAAGCTGTAGAAAATGATCAGAGCTCAAGGTGTTGAGTAGTCAGACCTGCTGAGAAATGCGAGAGCACAGAGAGCAAACCTGCCACTCTCGGTCGAGGAAAAGCCGAGCTCCTATTTTTAGAGCTGTCCTCTGTGACAACCTGCTCTGCTTCAGCTGTGCACGGATACAAAAGCCTGCGTTTTGAATAGACATTGTGTCACGCCGCAGCGGTGAACGCAAACGTTTCATTGTACACCTCTTTTTTTTATTATTATTATTGCTTTCTTGCCTCCTGCATTCCTTGATCTTTGTTTGCACTCAAATTTATTCAGAGGAGCTTTTTTTTTGAGCTGCAGCTGTTTGGTTTCACTATCGTTCCATTATTTTCTCCATGACTTCACTAATGTTTACTTGCATAAAATATAAATGCCCTTCACATTTACCCAAAGCCCAAGTTGACAGATTTAAATGATCTTTCTTCTCTCATAAACACATTGTTTACTGTAAAACTAAGATAATAAGCAAATAAATTGAAGATCCAACTCATTTGGGTTGAAAATGTCCTGACAAGGTTCAATCAATCATTTCAGTTTAATTTAGTTTTGACCAATTAATCAACTAATTGTTTCAGCATGAGGTATTTTACAGTTTTTTTTAATTAGCAAATACAGTGAAAATGACTCGACTGGAAAACGTGGACAATGTGACTGATGAAAGACAACTCACCTAATTTATTATCCACAATATCTAATGCAGTTAATAAGCAGTTTGAGTTGCAGTCAATTGGTTTCATTGCTTATCCAAACCATCTTCCTTTTTAGCACAAACGCCAACAGCAGAATCTATGTTTATAGTTATTCATAGCAACAAATCAGACGTTTTGCTTTGATGGAAATGGAACAGATATTTTTGGGTGTTTTGAGTTTTCAGCTCGATAGTTCCAGTGGAACTTTGCCTCGTGCCGTAGAGGAAACGGAGCTACTCATTTACAGCCAGCTGTGGTTCATTTCTCATCCGGTGTGTTACAGAACACACTAACTGACATTTGATGTGCTTTTCATGTCAGTTTTGACATTCAAAGACCTTTTTGAAAGCTGAGTATTTTCAAAAGGGTTGACGGATGACATTTATTTGGATGGTAATGAGCACGCGTGGCGAGGATAACAAAGCGCGCTTGTTTTTGTTTGTGCCACTTAAATCTGATCCCAATCTCTGCGAACAATTGGAAGCAGAACTGTTTGATCTGTTCAGTGCGGAGCTGAAGCAGCTGCTGCAGGAGATATTTGAGATATTAATAACAATGCCTAGTCTCAGTCGTCTGGGTAAATAAGGGTTAAAATAAAATTTCAGGAGACTAAAATACAATTTGTATATGTGTCTCGTTTTGTGTTGGATGCAGAGTCCTCATATACAAACCTTAATATTGAGTGAGATATGATAGAAGTCTGTGATCACAGTGGTTTGGTGATTATATTTCGGTTGATGTAATACATCGTTATCCAACTCTTTTGTCGACAGAACAGCTTTTGATATTTTACAGCTGAGCCATAAATGTTGTTATAAATAACTACAAATAAAAAGGAAAAAATAACCAAATGTTTAGAACTAAAGAATCAAGGAGATATTTTATTATAAACATAAAGGCATCGTTAAGTCTGTAAAACAAAGGTTTTTTCTATTGCCAAATAAACTCAGGCATACCTATTTGTGTGAAACTTTCAAATCTACTGCTTTTTCATTTATATCCCCTGAAAATGTAGAGAAAACAGGAACATTGGGCAAGAAACACAAAGGTTAAAACTCACTCCCTGTAGCTGCCTGACACAATAAGACCCCCCTCACTTCACCTCCTCCCCCACCGTGACAGTAAAGTTAAAGACTTCCAGTTCATAACCTTCCACGGTTAGTCTATAACCAGATCCGGAAACCTCTTGTTCATTATCAACTTTTCCATCTTGCTCACTAACCACTGTTTCTCCAGAAGCATCTCTTTTCCTCCCCCATTCTGACGTGTGCACCTTGCAGCATGGGTACAGCAGATGTTTTGCCCTCTGTGCATGTGCTATTAAAACATTTTTTTAAACACGCTTGGCTGCGCGTGTTTCTACCAACATTCTTTTCAGAGCAGCACGCAGGTGACAACAGCGTGATAAATGAAATAATAACAACACGGCTGCAAAACGCAGTCTCTTCATTAGATCACCTTTCTCACTGTAACAATGGTGTTTAGCGGTGTATGGGTAAATGGGACTGGTGTCAGGGATTAATGCACCTAGCTGGCAGTCAGCAGTGCTGTGTTTCCTCTGCATGTGGCTTTGTGTTGGCTTACATACACATTCAGCCGATCGAGGGAAGACACAGATCAATATGTGAAAGTGGGTTTGATCCTGAAATAGTCGGAGTGTGTCCACGAGTGGAAGTTGGCTCGAGCAAGATACTGAAGAATTACTGCTCACTCACTGCAGGTCAGATGAGGCTTGAAACTGAATTTTGGCTTTTGCAGGATGTTATTTAATTTGTTGGGATAAAGACGGCTTGATTCTATATATGCCTTCACGTCTCATGTGTCCTTTATTGATATCATCAATACTCTATTTTTATTACTCTCAAAAACCCATTAAAAGACCACTGCCAAAAAGGAATCGATCCTTCTAGCGAGTATTGTCTGTGTATCCAAAAGCTGATATAGTTTATATGCACCATAGATCTCCACTGTTTTCCATGCTGTTGCACTGGGTGACATTTTCCTTCACTGCTATAGATATGGACACTTTGTTTGTTTCCCAATCACCATCACGCTGGTATAAATACTCACCATCATGCTCATATAAATACTCACCATCATGCTGGTATACATTCTCACCTTCATGCTCATATAAATACTCATCAATGAACTAAATGTGTATTTATCTGCAGCTGAAAATATTCATGAACAGTGTACAACAAAGAGGTATTCAGACACTTGTGTATTGTGTATTATAGTAGCATCCCTCTGGTAATTGTGTATTATCGCTGTATTTCACTCCGTGTTTACTCTCTTGCTGTCGAGCTAGAATGGATGCGGGAAGGTCATGAAAGACACAAAGGATATTGTTGGCCTGAAATACTGGTTAAGGAAGGGAACCTCACATATGCAGTCCAGATATGACAGCGTTGTTTGGCCGGCTTCTGTGTTTAGTGCTTGATACTGCAAGTATGCACCTGATGGTAAATGTGACTGCTTAACGATGCTGAAATACAGTTTTATCTCCGCTGTGTTGTGATTGTGATGCAGAAAATAAAATTGCAGAGTTTTATTCACGTTTTTTGCTGGAAAACATGTTGACTCGAATCTGTGTCAAAATGCTTGAAATGTGAGCGGCTGGGTCCTCGGCTGTTTTTCTGCTGAGTTGAACAAAGATGTTGAAGGATGTGGATACAATTTGAAGATGCCATGTAATGATCGCTTTTTCTATCACCCACTGTGTGAGTGTGTGCTGATGTGTGTGTGTGTGCGTGTTCATCGTGTGGTGCACTGGTGTCATCCTGCAGCGTAATGGGGTTTTTATGGTTTTAATGGTACGCATCAGCAAACAAAAGCCATCACATGTCCTACGCTCTAAATGCTCAGAGCAGCCGGGTTCACAGACTGTTTACAAATGGCAGACGAGGCTCCACCCCCCCCTCTGCCTCATGCATTTAGCACACAGGGCAATTGAGCATGAGTGCATTTGCGTTATTCTCAAGTGGCGTTTTTCACATCACTGTCACAATCCCCTAAGATCGATGCATCCTGCCTCTTTAGCCTATACATTCATCTTGTGATTAGTCAGTAAAAAAATGGCCTGTTTGTTCCTAGAAAGCTTTAAACAACAGGGGGGGTTGGCCAGAAAGGTTTGATATTCCCTAGATGCACACCCCGTTGCCGCGGTGATGTAATGATGCCTCTCTGACCCCCCTGGTGATTGTTGTAGATTTTAATGGCTGCACAGCGAAGCACCTGAGCTTTTTTTGTTGTGGTCGGATACATTACATCATGGCTCGGGGCAGGAGAGGTGATGTCATACCCGGGTCTCCAGCTTCCCTCCCCCCACCACAACCTCCCACTCACCTCCCCACTGCTTTGACTGGAGCCGCTCCAAAGCCAGCCAGTTGTACGCTGCTTTCTAGGCATTGTCTAGAGGCACAGCAGCCCGGCTCTTTATATCACCGTTACACAAAGCTCCAGCCTCAGCTGCTCACAAACACACACAAAATGAATGTGTCAGATGCTTGGCTGGGATGTTAGCCTTTTTCAAACATGCATCCTTGTGGAAGGAGAATAATTTGTATATGTTCCTTTTGTATAATTTAAACCGTATCATGCATGAAGATGACAAGATGATGTGCTTACCAGAAGCGTTGATGCTAACATGACTTTTTTTAACTGTTCCTATTACTTGTAGTTATTTTGTGCACAAAGAGCCTTGAGCGTTTTGTCTGTCATTTATCAAAAAGATAAAAATGACAAGAAAATAACTGATGGAGCAAGATGACAGAAAACTGGCCGGCAAAATGCAGGACGGGGCTTTGACAGCCAAATGACAAACAACGGAAAAAAAACAAATAAATGTGATGTCCTACTTTTTTTATGGAGATGTGCTCCTTCTTCTTCTATAGAATAATATGTGACGGCTCCAGTCGGTTACTTTGAGGCCTTATTTGTGTTTTCTGCTGTGAACTTAGGTGCTGGTTATGATCTGCTGATCTGTTGTTTATTGTCTTGGTCCACCTTTAAAACCTGTTGTTTTAATGTGATTTGTCTTTTAAAGCATCTCCATCCTCGTATCTCTGTCTGTCAGGAGACCTTCATATAAGGGACTGTCTCTGAATCCAATATCCCCAGCGTCTCTAGAGGCAGAGGCCTGTCACCTGCACACATTTGCACAACACACACACACATCTTTTCTGTCTCGATCTCACAAAGCAGAGTGTTGTTTAGTTGTTATTTGCAACCCTGTCAGTGATGCCGCCGCCCGCTGTACTACAGTGGAGTGAGAGTGAAGTGGCAGAGTCTATTTTCACTGTCTCTCTCTCGCTCTCTCTTACAAACACACTCGTCTCCCTCCCTCTCTTCATTTCGCCATGTCTCGCTGCCTCCGTCGCCACAGCAACTGAAGGCCCTGGAGGGTGTGTATGGGGCTGGATGGGTGGGTGAATTGGGTGCGGGGGACTCGAGCTCGCCCAGTTGCCATGGCTATCCCTGCTGAGTGACGGCGACGGAGTGACATCACTGCCGCCATGTCCCTGCGTTCCTCTTCCTCCTCTGCCCCTATCCTCCAGCTGCATCTTCACTCGATGCCACTCTTCCTCTCCGTCTGTACTTCTTTATTTCTTTCTCTACTCACTCTCTTTAAAAGGAAGTGTGCCTCTGTCTCAGTTTCTGTCTCCTCTCCCCGCCCAGGAAATGGCTTTTACTTTATGCGGTTGCCATGCCAACCGGCTCCAGCCGCTCTCTTGCACCGGAGCGAGCGTGACAATGGCATTACTCGCACTGTGCCCCTCTCCTCCCTCTATCCCATCCATCCCTCTATCATCTATTCCTCAACCCCTTTCTTTTTGTCCTCCTCTCCTTTCATCTCTCCATGATCTCCTTTCCTCTTTCGGCCTCTCTACGCCCTTCTCCTCTTCCCATCTCTCCATCAACCCTCCAGAGGAGCCCAGTGGCTGCTCTTATGGCATCACTGTGGGGCAAGGGAGGAGGTACTGTCCCCCCCCCACCATGTCTGCCACCACCACCATCCCTCCTTCCTCCTCCCCCTCCTCTGACACACATACACACACATCCCTCCTCCTCCCACCCCCTTCCTGCTCCCGTTACACACACACACACACACCGCTATGTTTTAACGTACAGTACTTCGCTGGAGGCTGCAGGCGTCTCGGTCTTCGAATAATCTAATGGTGCATAAAGGCGCTGG
This sequence comes from Pseudopleuronectes americanus, assembly GCA_038501795.1. Taxonomy (NCBI): domain Eukaryota; kingdom Metazoa; phylum Chordata; class Actinopteri; order Pleuronectiformes; family Pleuronectidae; genus Pseudopleuronectes; species Pseudopleuronectes americanus. The sequence continues at coordinate 21,776,098 of CM076723.1, forward strand.
ATGTGCATGTGCGCTCGTGTAGCTCCTCAGAGAGAGAGAGAGCGTGAAGAGGCGGAGGAAGCAAACGTGAGAGTGAAAGTGTTGTCAGCCATTTTTCTCATCTATTTTTTTTACTCCTCCTCCTCCTCCTCCTGTTTTCTGCTTTATTATCGGCGCGCTGCTGCTGCGCTCCGGCTGTGGATGTGATTGTTAAGTGCGCGCAGAGAAGCAGCTGTACTTGCGTCCTGGATAAGAGGATATTTCTTCTCTGTTTCACCCTCCTCCTCCTCTTCATCCGTGGGGAGGCTGGAGGTGAACGCCGGTGTGGAGGGTCTTGAATCAGGCTAAGGAACAGCGGATACTCCCCAAAAAACTGACAAGACGGTGCAGCCAGCCGAGGGAGTGGAGAGGGCAGGGGCTGGGGGGGGCTTGGCTGGATATAATGGGGGTTCATGCCGTAACATAGAGCAGCTCCGGGATGCTAGATTTTAACCCGGTGAACATTTTTTCATTATGAAACCATTAGCAGCGTCAGACAGCCATGGAGTCCCGAGCCAGCAAGATAAAACCCCGGTAAGTAGCGCTATCGACGTGCATCGTTTTCTCTCCATCGCTCCTCTTCTGTTTTTTTCTCCCCCCTCGCCCTCATTTATGACCCAGTAGATATGATTACCGGCCGTGTAATGGATGTGCATCGGATTTCTATCGAGCCTGTAGAAGATGAATGAGCGCAGGGCGGAGGAAGGGCGAGACAGGAACCTGTACGGGGCTGATCGGAGGCTGGTTATCGCCCCGTCGAGCCTCCGATGTGTGTCAGTGTGTTGTACTAGAAACGGCCGCCATGTGCTTGCTGTCACTCGGAGCAGACGCGCGCATACACGCGCACAACGATGTTAGAGACTCTATTGGTCTCATGGGCCCGTAGCACATCGTGGGGATTATTAAAATATAGCAGCGGGTCTTAAACGGGGCAAAACCCTATTTAAGTGTCATGCAAATATAACACACATGCACGCAGGGGTGCAGGTTTGTGCATGTGTGTGCAGTGCAAATAACGCCCACATGCACGCGCGGACCAGGTGGTCCAGGTGTGTTTAACGACCGACGCCTCTGCCCTCGTTATGTTTTACGACGCACCGAGGTGACAATATTTGATCGTAGGTCCATAAGATGACATTAACCACGCGAGCTAATCAGCAGCACCACATGTCGTTTGCATTGCAGAAGAACAACAGTGAAAGCTGTTATAGATCAGGGTGCTTTGGTCGGAGAGGTGATGTCATGTGTGCAGAGATGAAGCTGCACTAAACTCAGTGATCCCACCTTGTAGCCTCTCGGAGCTGCTGCAGCTGCAGGCTTCTGAATCCTGCATGAACACACTGATCAGTTGCATGAGTCCGTCAGGTTCTAGTCGTTCTCTTGTTTTGTGGTGAGCAGCTGAGACGCTTCAGCTTTGACCTTCCGGGTTCCTCTGGTCGCCGGTGGCGCTGTCCGAGGTGCTGGAGGCGGCTCCGGCAGACGGAGGCCCGAGCTGATCTGCACTTTGAACGGATTGATCGGCTGTCTGTCAGCGCTGCTGGCATCACTCACTCACACTCACACACACCAGGACCACACAGACACACGCCAGCAGGGTTGTAAATCACATTGATGGACGGTTACTGGATCACAGAGCACAGACACCGACCTAAGAAATCACCGTAATATTCCTATAACAGTAATAGATGTGGTACTTGTTGATGCTATACTTCATCTGCTGTCGGTTCTCTGGTTGAGGCCTCACATGGGCTAAGAGCCAGTAGTAGTCTCTGCAGTTGTAACTACTCACTTTCTATAACTTCTTTATGTACATATATCAGTATATGAGTGCATGTGAAGTATGGTTATTTTTTTGTTGTTGGTACTGTTAAACCGAAATAGATCTTTCAACATTGATTGGACTGGTTTTCCAGATATAGCTCAAAAGCACCCAGTGATTGGTAGCAGCTCTACACACATAGAAAATACACTTAAAGTATCCGTAGACACTTAATGTGTGGTTATTATAGTTGCTTTTAACGGGGAAAAGCAGAACCGCACAGTTGCCTTCAAGTAGCACATTAACTTCAAGAACCCTTCACTGGCAGGATGCCATCATTTCTGCAGTCAAAACCTGATTAATGTCCAACACCCATGCACGTCAAATCAGACTAACCTTTTATGTTAAACATTGGATACATGAGTGTAACGATCTAAGTTTGGCTCCTTTAACAATTGCCATCTTTCAGATTGTGTCAGTTGCCCACATCCGGTATTTTGCACTCAGGACAAACAGGAGTAATTGTATATTTTTTATTTCTTTTTTATTTCTTTTAATATACAATCATGTTAGAGGTTTTAAAGTTTGACCTTCACTGTTTTTCTTCTCTATCTTTCCCTCCACCCCCTTCATTCCTTTTTGTTTGTTTAGTTTTTAGCATATAAATGAAGGTTTGTGTAAATATTAATTTAGCCCAGCAGGAAACCCACCATGGGCAAAGTCAATAACAGCCACCAGATCCTATTACAGTAATGACATCACCAGAGTAGGCTTCTGACCATAGGCTGCAATATGCATGTAATGTACAGAACTCTGCAGACCTGTGATTTACATTCACACAGCTGCACTTTACCTTGACACCAACAAGGCACATGTTGACTCACACCGTCACAGTACATTTCATGTTGATTTATCAGGTTTTATGGACCTGGCTGTGAATGCCGTCTCCTTATCTTTGAGCATTTTGTTGAATTGATGGTGATATACAGACGACCTGTGCACAAATGTTTTAGCCTTGCTGGGCCTAGCTAATAAATCTGTGGGTTGCATTCAGGGACTTGACGCTGGTGGCCGTCTTTGTGACACTGCTACAACCTGCGTTTCCTAGTTACCTGAAATGTAAGAAAAGCACATAAATCTCATCACCTGTATCCTTTATAATCTTGTCAAAACTAAATAAGATGAACCTTGTGCAAAGAAACCTACTTTATGAATATTTAGTGTTTTGCTGCACCTCCACTTGTATACTCTTTATCGTAGCTAACATTTAGTTAGTCTAGTGGACTGTATTCCTCATTATAGATAGTCATCTCCCCCTGTCTAGCTGCTGGATTGTGTGGTGCTGACTGGCAGCGCTGTAGGGAGAGGAAAGCCCACAGTGCATATCAGGTCCATTTAATCGGACACCCTACCGAAAAGGTTTTAATCTTTTGATCCGTGAGGCTCGGGGAAAGCGAGAAACTGCAACCGTGGTCAGGGGAAACTCTGAGATGTGCTTGTTGTCTCTTTAAACAAGCAGAATTAAAACCATGAGAAATGTCTTAAAAAGCCCTGCAGCTAAAACTCATTGTGTTTTGCAAAATAATCTAAATCCAATAAACTAGCTCTTTTATTCAACTTTGTTCAGTGAAAGAGGGGATTCTTTATTTGAGACTTGTCAACACTTTGCACGCTACTCTGGTTTGCCTTTCTGAGCTGGGCCACCCGCAGCATTGGACAGCTAGTGTCGTTGCACAGATTCACCCCCGGGCATCTAAAGGCGGTAAAGAGATTGAGAGCCAGCCAGCGCTTCCACCAAGGGCTTCCACCCAGCAATCTAGGTCATTAGGTCTACAGTGTAATTTAAGGAGCGCCACATCTGCTCACATGTAGGCAGAGCTGTGGCAGGAGCATTAGAGCGATGCTTAATCCTCCTGCGACAGCTGATTGTACGCATTCTCGACTCGCGCTTCTGCAGAGCTCACTTCATTTGTTTGGGAGAGAGTGCTGAATTTGGAGAACAGGAGCACAGAGGGGACTACATAAGGTAGGATGATGGTCTGAATGTTGAGAGCAGTGGCAGATGCTGAGTCTTTTATAACCTGATTTCAAGAAACCTGTTATTTCAGACTCTGTAGATTGATTGGAGGTAACGATGCACTGTGCATTCATTGCCGTGTTCTCATGCCACTGATTGGAAAAGCTTAATGGCTGCGTGTCATTACTGTTGTGCTGGCATCCATCTTGGCCCAATATCTTACATGCTGTTGGGCCAAGGAGGTCAATGGACCACATGCTTATAGACTGAATGGACCCTGGCTTATTGACCAACAGACGCATGACCTAAATGAGTGGAGTGCAAGGATTAAGTGTTTATTATCCTCTCCCTTTATCCCTCTTTGCTGCCCTGCCTTTATCTCTCTCTCTCTTTTCGGGGGGAGGAGCTTGAACGTATACAAAGGACAAGTGGATGGGGGGTTATGGGGAGGTGGTGGGACGTTTCCGAGCTGGTTGTGGAAACCAGTGGGGATATTATTATTGACGTGTAGACCACTCCAGTGCCCGGCTGGAAGGCCTTATCGACACAACTCCACATGACTGGTCTTGTACTCAATAATGAGTATATTCAATTAATTTAGCCCCAGTGCCCTCCCACTTATTGAGTGTGCAACCAAAGTGTTAAGAGTATGTTAACAATGACATAATACACTTGATGTTAATGTTTTTGGGGTTGAGGATGCTGGGTAATGTAGTGTTGTAGCAAGCATGAGCCTCCTCAAACAAGGACAATTTTTATATTTGTTAGGGACTACTTTCAGTCACAGATTAATACACATCCAAGGTTCATTCTTTTATCATAACAGTTAATTCGAGCCCATAGACTGTATATAAAGATCAGTGTCATGATGTCAACCTTAAATTGGAAAAGCTACCTTTTAAGAAAAAATCTTAAAGGTTACTTTGGCAACTGCATCATACCTTTTTCCCGTTGTGTTACATGAGAGTGATGCACTGAACCATAATCCGTTTAGGTCCCTAAAGTCATCAAAAGAAAATGTGTAGCGGCTTTATCACTCCACTTCCAAACAAAGACATTCATCACACTAACACAATATTGTCCAGCCAGAGATAATAACGTAGGAGTCAGCTGGAGGCACTCAGGGTGAAGTCGACCAGACGAGGGGATGGGAAATTGTAGCCCTAGAACAGGGGGGGGGGAGCTGGTGACTGACTGGCCCCTCTGGTCGTCCATTTTGATTGGTGCAGCCAGCCAGATAATTAAACGTGATGGCAATCTTTGACACAGTGTAATCACATCACACCTCAGTACCACAGGAGCTGCTCTGTCTGGCCCTCGGTCTCTCGCCAGCGACGCAGGAAGACTCAGTGTGTGAATAGAAATATCTCATATTCTAATCCTACCCCCAAACAAACAGCTTTTGTAAAATTTAATTTAGTGACTTAAACCCCTTCAGGTTGTTAAGTTTTTATTATAGTGGCTCATTAATATTGAGAATGCTATCAGTCACGTATTCTAGTTTTCCACATTGATAATTCACTTTGCTTCTCATCTCTAGTATGCCTCAAAGTACCCTGAGTGGCAGATGCTCGCTGGAACTAATTTACCTGCTGAACAACATTGTACGTATATTTCTACCCAGTGTGTTCCATTTGTCATCCAGGAGGCTTCACACTGTTTCAGCTGATGAGACCGATTTCCATAACAACCTGAGGCAGTGTAGATATTTACAGCACCAGGTGGATGATGCTGACACCCAGACAACTCTACTTCAAAGACTATTCCAGGTTTCACAGTTCAGGATGTAAAGAAGGAAAAAGCCTGGTTGTTGAACACGAGCCTTCAAATGTCACAGCTACATCAGGATATAATCAAGTTTCTCTCTGACCTTTTATTTACTGGCATTCAAAGCTCAGTTAATATGTTTTCCCGTCCAAAGGAAGAATTCCGTGGTTTGTCCACATCTGAAAATATCCAGCGTGTGTTAACTTCCTCTCAAGATGTTTAGATTCAGCTCTGATATTCAACAGCACGGCGGATGAGGCAACCTAGTTAAATCAGCCACACTTGACTTTTAGGTGTGAAAATGTAATATTGATGAGCCGCCACAGCCAGAAGTGAAGTTGAAAGTGGGTTCGGAGCGGTCTCCCTGCTGAGTATCAAATATATATTGGTAAATAAAACATTTAGCCATAAAATATTCACATCCATACACCCTGTGAACCAGTTTATGCAGTGTGATTAAATTCATTGCTCGCCCCTCTAGCATCTTGTCAGATATGATGAATTTCACCCCAAAAATATAGAATAATGTTTAAAACATCTTATTTAACATTTATATTGATTGAATTATGAAAATGTTAATATTGTTTTAGGTGAAGAGGGGTTTAGTGACATTACACGTATAATGTTCACATTCTTTAACAAAACATGTCTTATTTCAGCCAGCATGTTAATGCATGATACTGTAATCTTCTTAGTGGACTAAAACTGTTATCTTAATTATGGATTAATCTGACAATTGTCTTTCCCTTTAATTGGTGTCAAGTAGAAAGACTTCAGAACTTGAGCTGATATCTTTTTATTTATTTGGTTATTGTTAATTGTGTCTTAGAGCCCAAAATAATCATTTGTAACTATAAAAGACAAAAGCAGGAAAACACACAATTATTTGTTGATCGTTTTTGCTCGATAACTGATTCAAAACCTGTTAAATGATTGCCAACGTTTTTCCTCAATGATTTCAGGCCAAAAAAACGTCACGCACTTTTGTTTGATTCATCTCCTTGCCATACTTTCAGCAGGAGGTTTCTGATGCAATTTACATCTCAGGTTCTTCTCCATAGCGAAGTGGAGTTGGCTCAAAATATGGCTAATTGCAGTTGGGCTTTCTAATCTCACAGAAGGGTTTCCCCCCAATTACTGCCTGGTATTTGTTCAGATTATCCAAGTTGCTTTAATTGGGGTATTTCCTTAATGTATGCAGCACTTCTTGTTTGTTTGCTCGGTTCAGGAAAACAGCTCTCGTGTAGTTAATGGCTAACCGATGATATCTACTGGTTTGTTAGAGGAAGAAATGTGTCTCTCAGGTTTTGGCATCTTTCAATAGTCAGTGGAGTTTCTTGCAGAGCGATTTTAGATGCTTTAGATTCCCCCTATTTTTAAACCTCCCCTTTCTGATGTGTGATTTTACCCAACAGCTCTTCAACTTGACATACAGAAGGGGGGTTGAAATGGAGGGGCTTGTTTTTTAGTATCTTATTGTCCTAAACCTGATAAAGGTTTTTTTGACGGATCCATAAAGTCGAGGGATTTAATTAACAATTTGTCTTTTCTGCCTTTTCCTTTACTTTCATAGTAGAGTGTCTAAAAAGGAGCTCTTGCAGTGGGAGTAATTCATGTTTTAGTTCTGTTAACAATGAGTAATCACAACAATTGGAGAAATCCTTTTTATTCTTCCCTTTCCAATTAACATTTACAGGGCCGTTTTATAGTTTTTGTATGAAGCAATTGCAGAAAATTCATTTTCATTAAAACAGCTATTGAGTGAATGTCCGCTTCACCAACACATTTTATATTTCATCAGACTTTTCAAATATAAAAAAGGGAAGAATTGCAATATCATCCAAGCATAGGTTCCTACACAACATATTCCCAGTCAAACCGAAGAACATCATGCCGCTAAGTGTGTCTCCAGATGCCTGGCAGTCGGCATGAGGGTCAGTGTGAGTGACCAGTGGTGGTTGCTGGACTGGATGATACTGACCATGTGTGTGTATGTTGTGTGTGTGTGTGTGTGTACGTGCAGCTCCCCGCAGACTTCAGCCGACTTCACCTGGCCGACGGCTTGCACCCACAGGTGACCCACGTCTCCTCCAGCCACTCAGGATGTAGTATCACCAGCGACTCTGGAAGCAGCAGCCTGTCAGACATTTACCAGGTAAGGCCACCCCACCACCACATCCAAACTTGGTGCTGGATCCCCCCCTCCCCACATCTGGACTCCCCTGGATAGTTGAGTAGTATTTTAGTAGGTGGAGTAATAAAGAAGTTCCATCTGTTGGGCTCGGGTTTGGTGTCTAATGTTGTTTATTTACACTCTTAAACATTAAGTATCTTAAGCTGCTTTCAGACATGAACTGTCAGATGCTCTGGATGTTCTTCTCCTGCCTGTCCCCTTATTAAATGTCCGGGTGAGTCAATATGAGAATACAACGGGAAAATGTCTGTAAAATTTAGAGAGAGTAAGTGAGCGTGTATATGATGTTTCTCTCATGTTACCAACAAAAATAATGCAAATATCTCGGGGTGATAAAGAGATGTCTAACACGTAGAAGAAGCTGATGATGGAGATAAGACTCGACGCTGGTGATCTTCTCGGTTGCCATCCCTCACCTGAATGTTCCAGACATTTTCCTATTGTTATGAACATGTCTAATAAGTAAAAGACAAATGCTCAGACCCAATTTTCAGGACATCTTCCAGAGATCATGTCTGGAAACAGCTTTATAATAAATTCTTTCATCACTTTGGGAAAAACCTTGATTCTTTTTCTTGCCTGAAGTTACATGAGACCACTCATACTGCTAGCAGCCAGTTAGCTTAGCTCAGCATTTTGATTTGAATGGCACATATTATAAACAAATTAAACAAAATTGTGTTTCCCCCCATGTTTCCAGTCTTTATGCTAAGCTAACGTAAACTGTTTGTATTTCCCTCAGCTTTATATATTTACTGAACCAAAACAAGAGTGGTATCAGTCTTCTCCTCTCACTCTCATGTTTGTCTATAGTAGAGTGAGGTTGTGACCAAATAGGGAGCATGTTGTTGAACAATATATTTTCTAGTATAATGTGTTAATACTACATATTCTTAGTGGATAGATTAAGTAAGAGGGTCAAACTGATATTAGTCTCATTAAGTACTAATAACACGAGATAAGCAGCATAATAAGCAATTTTCTTGAATTGCAATTTTATGATAAAATAACTCCCCAAAAAAGCTATAGGCCACTAGACAGAATCAGATTAGCATTTCTGAAATGAAAATGAAAATATAACACTTATTAATGTCAGTAAAAAAAGAAACTGCTTCGGCAGTGGTAACTAAAACACGATACAGCTCAGAAGAACACCCACACACAAGCACAAATTCTCGTGACTGTGGACGTGCCCCAAACCCTGCAACTAATCCTCTTAACATAGCACACCCACCCCATTGGCTCCCAGTGCCGTCACCTGCTGTGAGCCTATTTATGTGTGTGTGTGTGTGTGTGTGTGTGTGTGCTTGTTTGTCTGTGTGTTTGTGACTGTGCTCAGGGGCATCAGTCAGAATCCCTTCACTTTGTTCAGACTGAATCCTGGCTCGTGTTCGTGTGTGCAGGGGCGTTAAATTGTTTAAATGCAGCTGTATAGTTGCATGTGTGTGTGGGGCTGGTATGAGTGAGCATTACTGTCAAGTCTGTGTGTGTGTATGTGTGTGTCATTGAGTGTTATTGTGTGCGAGTGTGTGTGCTCGGCCATGCTGTCACTGGCTGGGGCAGGTTGAACAGGCTCTTCTGTCCCCAGTCTGTGATCCTGGTCTTACAGCCATCTGCTAGCAGCTCTCTGGCAGTCTCTTGATATCTCTGTCTCATACACACACACACACACACACACACACTCACACATGCACACACAACTGTCCTATTTATCCTCCTTTGCTGGATCCCTGCACACGCAGCTTTTCTCTAACCTGTAGAAAAACCTCTTTGCTTGTTCTTGTTTACTGGTTCTACTCGAACACCTCGTTGTAACTTTGCCTCAAAGTTCTAATCTTTTCTTGCTTGTCACAGTCTATCAAATTTTTCCTCTCAGCTCACTGGTGATATACTTGTGTATGTGTATGTGTTAGTACTTGTACCACAAAAGTTCTTGTCACGTGTCCTTGCTGTGTTTTTGTGTGTATTCAGCCTCAATCCAGTAATATTTCAAGTCCTTTTTAAAGCATAAAATTAGCTGGTTTGAGTTCCTTAGATATGAGGATTCACTGAGAAAATATGGGAGTTTGGTGACAAACAAGTTATTTGAGTTTGTCAAACTGTATTTTCTGACATTCCTTATTCAGAAGATTTCATCAATTAATCCCAAAAACAATCAGATTAGTTTCTGAGAGCAGTTCATTCTTCTGTTTACTTTTGAGTGACCGTTTGTCAACTACTGCTCCAGCACTAATGACGATTAAAAGGTAGAAGTTAAATAAAAAAGATTGGTCGTAATTTATCAGTTCAGATAGATTCAGCACACAAAATTTGAACGTCCTATCATTAAAACTTGGTAATTGAGGATTAAATCACATCCGGCCTCACTCCTCCAACTGTTGGTTTTTGCAACATAACTTTTTTATCGTTAGCTTAAGTTGCACCCTGCAGGTTTCGGAATTAATAATAAAATGTAATAGATACCAGAGATGTTTGTGGTCCTCACTGGGGATGTTTTGGAATAAACACATCACAGGAAGCCTGGTTCTTTACACTTTAATCCGTGCTGGTGTGAAGAGTTTCTGAGCAGATAGCGGGTGTGGAGTTTTTTTTTAATGGAAAGCACTGAATACTTAAACCTCTGGGCTGCTCTGATCTCAACAGCCACCGCTGGCCTCCACCGGTGAAGCACCATGTGAAGAGTCGCTCCCACGTCACTGCCAACATGGCGCACTGTTTTGTGTCTGAATAAATCATGAAATTGGTCCTTCAGAAGGACTTTGAAAGCATTGATCCAAGAATAGTGTTGATGAAATATTAACAGCACCTGACTCGCCCCCAGACTGTTAATGCTCGCTGCATATTTATGGATTTCTGATGTATACATGACACACGGAAATGAGACGGCACGAATACAAAGACGCACAGGCGAGCGACCTTTGTGTAAATACAGGACGCCGGCTCACAGACGTTCACAAGATGTCTCCATGTGGAAGGCTGAGCGTTTGTTTTGTACCAAGTTGAATACTATGACGTCATTGCGGCATGTTCATTTGTTCTGTAATTTATGTTCCTTGGTTCAAGATCAGATATGCTGTTCTGCTTCGATTGTTCCGTGCTCCTTTCTCGATCTGTGTGTGTCCACGCCCACATCATCTGTGCAGACCCTGTCCCTGCCCCACCCGGCAGGGGGTGTGTGTGTGTGTGTGTGTGCGCTGGTGACGCCCCAATGGCCACTCAGACACTGGCCTGAATCATTGATGAGCCCTTTTCACATGGCATTTGAAGAGAAATGACATAGGCTCGGTGAGAGACGGGGTGCTGGGACTCAGAGCTTTGAAACATTTACAGCCGACTGGCAAGCTGTGAGGTGAAGATGCGTCTGGCTCTTGGATTTTGTGGACAGTTTGTAAAGACGACCTTTTCTTCTCGTTCTATTACGCAGCTCGACTACACCGAGGTAAGAGGGTCCGCTGTGGTTGGTCGTCGGTGCAGATGCTTGTTTTTATCTCTGCTTTGGTTTAATCTGAGAGGGTTTCATGTTTGGAACCAGGCGATGTGGCCCCTCTGTCATTTGCAGAAGTATTTTTCTTTGATGATAGCAGGAGCCCTCTATTGCTCATGCACAAGTATTTGCATTGCTTTCACTTCTCATCTTAGTTGATGTTACTGGCTCCGCACATGTTTCATCTTGTGCTTTCAAAGAACAGGATCTGGCTGTGAGGCAGGCGGTGGAGTTTGCTGAGGAGAAGAGAGGGAAGTTGGGAGTTAATTAGCTTGGTACCATGCACGGCAGAGTGTTTGGTATGGAGTGTTGATGACTGTCTTTCTCATACATTACTGAATACCTCATCAATTTCATGTAATGGCTCAAATCTGGAGTCTCTCAGAAGGTCTTTCTTTTTTTAAATGCAGTGTGTCGCTGAGGTTTGTGATGTTGTGTGATTTCCGCAGTGTGTCTGTGCTTGCTCCTCTGCATCCACTGGCTGTTTACAAATTCTGCTCTGCAGCTTGTAGAGTCGATCGTGAGTTTGGTGCGTGGCTTTGTCAGCAGCTGCAAGCTTTTGAAATGAACATGTGGGTGATTTGTTGTCTCGCTCAAAGACACTTGCATAGATTCCAACCCTGACCGGATGGTTGTGTTTACAGCCGGCTGTATGTTGCCAACCGCTGACGTTGGATGGAGAAATCCCTCCCTACGTTAATCAATAATCAATGACTAACTCCTTGTTTGTTTCCCCTCTTCGTGTAGGCCACGGAGAACGAACCCGGTGACATGGACCTGAGTGGCCTGCCGGAGACCGCCGTGGACTCCGAGGAGGACGACGATGAGGAGGATATCGAGCGAGCGTCGGACCCCCTCATGAGCCGGGACATTGTGCGTGACTGCCTGGAGAAGGACCCGATGGACAGAACCGACGATGACATAGGTGAGCGCCCAGTCAGGAGTTCTAAAGCCACAAATTCTAAAACATAAGCAACAGTGTTTGTGTTTAGCTGCAGCTTATAAATAGGTTTATTTGGCTTTGCGGTGCATTGTATTTTAAAAAGTCTATTTCTGTGCAAACCTGAAAGTGCAGTGTTCCCAAGACTTCTTTAGAGAATGATAGGATTTGAAGATGTCACGGAAAAACACAGAGCTGCTCTCATCTGAGACCAAATGGGGAAACAACTGGGACAGCACTCGTCCCAGTTAACGCTGAAATCAGTTATCTGTGTAAAAACCACACCCTACCCTTATTTAAATCGGTCACAGCAAATTTGCATTTGTCTGAAGTCTGAACTGCTCTCGTTTACAAGCCAAGCTTTCGAGTAATTCTCAAAGCCACATCAGGCTTGCAGTATCATATCCCTGAAAGCTATGATGACTCAACTCCAATGGTTATGATAGGCACGTTGGAAAGAAAGTAGAGTACACACTCTTAGAGCTCAGCTACAGATGTGGACCGGAGGAGGAGGATGATGCATCGAATGCAGAGAGAGTAACAACGAGTGCCAACCCCCTCCCCCCCCTCTCTGCTGATGCCCCCCCTTCCCTCAGCCGGCAGGCTTTTCTAGGTCACTCCGGCACATCCTCTCGCCTCACCTCTCCCAGCACATTAAACTTTCAGTGCTTCCACGGCTTCACACACGACGCTGTTGCCATGCCAAGCACAGGTCAGCCTAGACGCCAGACTGCTGCTGGCCAGCCAGTGGGGGAGACGGTGATGGTAGAAAATACATTTAAAAGAATGAAAACAGAAACATGAATACTTTTTGCATTAATAGATATCTCTAGAGATTATAAGATACCAGTACAAATTGTTAGAAAGCTGTAGAGATTCTCAGATACATCTTGAGATTGCCAGATATGTCTAGAGATTGTGAGATGATTCAAGATGTGTGTGAAAATGTGTATTTTTGTTCATTTGTGTGAGCACATCCTTTAAACCTGTTCACCGCTGACGGAGCACTCACTTAGATTTCTGTCACGGTTCAGTGTCTCCAGTGAACTCACACAGGGGTCACGGAGCAAAGTGTCAGCGATTATTCTTGGCTCGCCCTGAAAGTTTATATCAATGGAATTGATATTTGGCTTGATGTTCTCCAGATAATGATTCCTCTGTTGGCTATTCATTGTGGTGATGATCCATTTTGATGCTCAGCCTGCAGCTCGTGCCTTCTAGGCTGGAAGTGAGGACGGGTGCGGGCGGGCAGAGAACTCTGCCTGTCCTCTCTCTCTCCCTCTCCTCTGGGTGTCAAGACTCTGTTTGCTCTTTTGTTTTTTTCTTCCTAACCTCCCTCCACTCACTCCGCTGTCTCTCCTCTCCTCTCTCCCGCACACAGAGCAATTACTGGAGTTCATGCATCAACTGCCAGCGTTTGCAAACATGACCATGTCAGTGAGGAGGGAACTGTGCGCCGTCATGGTTTTCGCTGTAGTGGAACGCGCCGGCACCATCGTTCTCAACGACGGAGAGGAGGTGTGTGTTGCTCCACATTTATCCACATAATAATCCTGGTCTTGTGACATTGTCTTGCCTTCGTGTGTATGTGTGTTTGAACTGCACAGTAGTTTCACCTCTTCACGCCAATGAATCTCTATTTTTCCATTTGATGTTTTTCTGCTCTATTAAACTTGAATGGCCGACATCTCTTTATCACCAGGCCCCTCTGGGTTCCCTCAGGCTACAAAAGCAAGCATCACTTATTCTCCTTCTCTCTGGTCAGAGCATATCAATGGAGACAATTTGATCGTTTTGCTATAATGCACTCAAACAATAGAGAGGAGAACTTGCCTCGAAGGCCTGCACACTAAATCTCCAGTCACAGGGAATTCAAGGTTCACGGAGTCGCTGTCGGCTTTAAAGCTGTGAATCTTTAAAATGTGGGTCAGCTTTCCAGGAATTCTTAAAACAATCCCAGCTAATGAAAAATAAAAGAGTAACCTCTTTTTACATCAAGCAATTCCGACTTATAACAATACTTCTAGTGCATTGTAACTTATTTTCATTGCAGTTTTAATATTCTCTTGCTTTCACTGTATCCTTCAGAGGAAAGTTAGAAACCATCTGTTAGTTGCAGCAGCATTGTGTAGTTACTGCATATGGCTCTTTTTGATTAATAACTTGACTTGTTCATTGACAGCAGCTGCTAGGAACATTAATATTAATTATTTCATCATTATTACTGTTTCTCCTTCTGCTGTTTTCTTTTCCTGCTCTCGTTTCTTCTTCTAACGTCTAACCACCATCTCCTGGTGTTTTTCTACAGTTGGATTCCTGGTCGGTGATTCTCAACGGTTCGGTGGAAGTAACGTATCCCGACAACCGGACGGAGATCCTGTGTATGGGGAACAGCTTTGGGGTGTCACCGACCATGGAGAAGGAATACATGAAGGGTGTGATGAAGACCAAGGTGGACGACTGCCAGGTAGGATAATAATACGTTTGTACAGGACCACTGAGCTCTTCCACTGCTCAGGTTATCGGGTCAATTTTCTCTTCATCTTGGTGTGAAAATCATGGCATGACCCCTGCTGTCACTGAGAGCCACTTGAGCTGAAAGTGTTGGCACTCATGGAACTCAAATCATCTTGGACAGTGGCATCCCCCAGATATTTTGAAAGAGAATCGGTCGGCACATGTAAAGAGCAATTGTGTTTAATGGGAGTGAAGTGAAAGTAACGACAGAAAAGTTTCAAGCAAATCTCCTTATTTGCGAAAAAAAAACACTAATTTCTGATCATTAATTCTTAAACTGTCATCACGAGATGACTCTAGATTAGAAAATTAAGAATTAACATGATTTTTTGTTTTTCAAATTTAGTCAAATCTGCCTCTAACCCTTGTTTTTTCCGGGTCTTGTCCAGTTTGTGTGCATAGCCCAGCAGGACTACTGCTGCATCCTCAACCAGGTGGAGAAGAACATGCAAAAGGTCGAGGAGGAAGGGGAGATCGTCATGGTGAAGGAACACCGTGAGCTGGATCGAACCGGCACCAGGAAAGGACACATCGTAATCAAGGTGAGAAATCTGCCCTCAGTCAATTTACTTTAATCCCAAAGAACTGTCAGGAGTGCTCGGTTTAGAATCAGATATCTGAGGGATTATGTCTAAAAATATATATTACAAGACCTCTATTATATAAAAATAATGTTTCAATGTTAAACCTCAGGGCACGCCGGAGCGCCTCACCATGCACCTGGTGGAGGAGCACTCGGTGGTGGACCCCACGTACATCGAGGACTTCCTGTTGACCTACAGGACCTTCCTCTCCAGCCCCATGGTCGTGGGAAAGAAGCTCCTGGAGTGGTTCCATGACCCCAGTCTCAGGGACAAGGTACAGCTAGAAGTAATGATTCAGTTATTAAATAATAAATACTACAATTAATTGAATGAATGAGTAAATTGCATGCACGGAACATTATGTCTACACAACCAGTAAACTGTATGTTGACCTGTGCTGATCATGTGATTGCTGCAGGTTACACGGGTAGTCTTGCTGTGGGTAAACAATCATTTCAATGACTTTGAGGGTGACGCTGCCATGACTCACTTTCTGGAGGAGTTTGAAAGCAATCTGGAGAAAGAAGTAAGTCTAACAAATCCACTTTGTAGAGTATTTTGAACGTGGGAAACTGTAAGGGGTCAATTTGTGTCAATTTTCTCATATCTTTGTTCTTTTTTTGTCCTTCTCCTAGAAAATGTGTGGGCACCTCAGACTGTTAAATATAGCATGTGCTGCTAAAGCCAAGCCGCGGCTGGTGACACTGACCAAGCCGTCCAGGGACTCTCCTCTGGCGTTCAGCCTGCTTGGAGGTCAGGAGAAAGGGTTTCGCGTCTTTATCGATGCCGTTGAGTCTGGGAGCAAAGCAGCAGAAGTCGGCCTTAAGCGCGGAGATCAGGTAAGAACTCTTCACCTTAACACCTTGCATATCATTTAAGGACACTGATAACATCCTCCATAACTTCCTCTACATCACCATATTTATCAGTCTATATAAACAGTTCTGGGATTAGATTTAAAAAATTTTTGTTTTTAAAATCTAATCCCCCCCCCCGTGTTGGCTTTCTCCTCGCAACCGAAACTCTCAACCGTTTTCACACCCGGCCGTCCTCATGGCTTTAAGCAAAGTCTCTTAATCCTTGAAACCATCTTGAGAGTGTCTGGATGCGAGTTAAGCCCTCCTGACTCCACAAACATCCCCTGCAGCTGTTTCCCCAAAAGGAAGCAGAGAAGCTGACATGTTTGGAAGCATTCACTCTCTCGTACCCGCTCACACGCTTCAGATTCAGCCTCGGTTACTGTCGTCGTTAACTCAGAACATTTCAGAGCTCCAGTTTTGAAGAGAGTATTAATCTCACATCTCGAGCATTAGTCCCTCTGTAGTAAACCTCAGCATCTCGCTAATCGCTTCTCATCCCAAAACAAATGTTTAGCGGAGGGTAGCCAGTGCTTAACTTACAGTCAAAGGTGATTTCCTCTCCCACTAAAGAGGAAGCGGCGAAGCCTGGTTGGCAGATTGCATTTGAATGCAAATATCCTGCCCCTTATACAGAGGTCAAGCTGTAAAGACCAAGCGGAGACAATCTGAAGGTGGCGTCGCCCTCGTTAATGTCAGAAACACGTGCTGGACTAAATGTCGCTTTGTAAAACAAACCAGATTTCAACAATTTATTACCTTGTTACTTGTTATTTAGTACTTTGTTGACTACAAAGAATAAAGTTCAGAGGTCATTTCCTTTAGTTTAAGGTTTAACACTATTCGGATGCAGTCTGTCAGAAGGAGTCAGGGGAGATTTTTTTCAATGTTTCTCATACACACCAGTTTAATGATAGATCTCTTCTGTCTGCAGATCTTAGAGGTCAATGGGCAGAACTTTGAGAACGTCCAGCTCAACAAAGCCAACGAGATCCTGAAGAACAACACGCACTTGTCCATAACTGTGAAAACAAACCTGTTAGGTAAGTAAATCCATTTCACGAGTCGTCGTCCTTTTGTCATATGTCCCATTAATGTAAATAAATGTGAGCTCAATGATTTGAAGCTAAAGAGAGGTCTGGTTGGCAGCTACTTTAAGAAAGACAAAAGTGCTTCAAGCTAAATGAAGAGAGAGAGGGACTGACAAGAATTCACAAGGTGGCCAATAGTCAGAATGATGTCAGCTGCACTAACACCAAGAATACGGCTCATCCCTTTTGTCTCTTTCCTCTCTAGTGTTTAAAGATCTTCTAACGAGGCCTGAACAGGACCACGACTTGGACGGCGAGGAGGAGCACGACAGGAAGAACGGGGCGCCACACCTCCCGAAGATCGGAGACATCAAGAAGGCCAGCCGCTACTCCATCCCCGACCTGGCGGTGGACGTGGAGCAGGTGATGGGCCTGGAGAAGGTCAGCAAGAAGGCGAAGAGCAACTCGGTGGGAGGACGCAACAAGCTGAAGAAGATCTTTGACAAGACGCTCACCAGCATCCTGCCTCCCAAACCATACAAGTAATGAGACACAAATATACTTTTTGTGTGGCATGGCTAATTAACAACTTGATTAATTAATTTTGAAGAAGACGTGATTGATGGTGTCCTCGAATACGTCAGATCCTGATGTATCTCATCTTGTAGCATTAATGATACAATAATATACTGTTTAAATGATTAACATTAAGAGTTTCTTTTTTATTTAATTTAGCAAGAAAAAACAATATAAGTTGATAGTAAAGGTCTATATTTTAAAATTGTAAGATAGTGAATTCATTCTCTATGGCAATGCTGAGTCCTTCTAAGTGTGGTTGCCAAGTCAACCGGTTTGTTGTTCTAATGGACCAGCGCAGATCTTAAATAGATGTTTCTGTTCACTGACCCACATGTGCTCTTGTCAAAGCACCAGTCAACCAGCGTTAGGTGTGAAATGAATATTTTCTCTACAGCCAGAGTCCACACCTCCAATTCTATCCAACACAAACATCGCCCTCTGCCTGTTACTGACAGAACTGCTGCCTCCCCCTCCCTCACTCTCTGTCTTGTTTCCATAGTGACGTTTGCGTTGGCCAATCGCAGGACGACAGCATCGTGGGGATGAAACAGTCCAAACAGATCGCTCCGGCTCTGCCCGTCAGTGGGAACCTGTCGTCGTCAAACCCCGACCTGCTGCAGTCGCACCACCGCATCCTCGACTTCAACAACCAGCCAGGTGCGTTGTCAACTGGCAAAGAAAATGTGTTGTGGCAAATATCACAGTGGAAAGTGGATCTCTGAGCTTGGGAACCACAGTATGATAAAGAGGGTTTAACACCTTTTTACAGATCAAAGTGTTTTATCAATTCGATCCCACAACTTTGTGATTAATTTACACTGATTAACACAACCACAGATATAGCTTAGGTATTTCATCCCTCAGTATTTATATGAAGTCACATCGTCCAGCCCTGCAGTACATTCTGTCCACTCTGCTGTAAAGCTCCAGTGGCAGAACTATAACCTCTTTATTTTTCACTGTATCTTTATGAACTCCTGTCCCGTCACATGTTGTTTATGTCCCCCCCCAGTTCCAGTTATACTAAGTGAGTATCCATCTCTCTCCCCGTGATCCTGCTTCTCTCAGCACAGCAGAGTCTTTGTCAATGCTCTCAGCCTCTCAAACTTAGCAGCATTAATACATTTGCTGTACTCCAGTTTGCAGATGTAACATAAACTCAATAAATCAGCTTATATGTTGCGTAACGCTCAAAAGGCTGCTCTGACGACTTGGAACCAATGATGGGAAATGTAGTTTTGAGTTGACATCACAATCAAAACGCTGGGATCGAATTGCTTTGGCAAAACAGAAGTGATTGGTGTTGTTTAGATTTATCTTCTGCTCCCTCACAGTAAAATCTGATTAGCATTCAGTGTTTATCCTCATAACCATGATGTGTCCTCCACAGATTTGTCAGACCAGGTATTACGAGTCTTCAAGGCCGACCAGCAGTCTCGGTACATCATGATCGGGAAGGACACGACGGCGAAGGAGGTGGTGGCCCAGGCTATCAGGGAGTTCGCCCTGACGGCAGCACCGGAGGCTTATTCGCTGTGCGAGGTGTCCGTCACGCCGGAGGGCGTCATCAAGCAGAGGCGATTACCAGACCAGCTTTCTAAACTGGCAGACAGGATTCAGCTCAGCGGCAGGTAATGACGTCTTTGGTTTGATGGGACTAATCCCTTTTCCTCTTCTTTCTTACCTGAAGGAGGGGGATGCGCTTTGAACCTGCAGAAACCACCCTGATCAAATATTGGTCAGATAAAAATAAATAATAAGTGCTGCAGTTAACAGTAATTGCCATTATTGATTAACCCCAATTGATATTGATTAACCCCAATTGATCATTTAGTCTATAAAAGGTCAGAAAGGGTAATTGTATTTTCCAGGACCCCAAGGTGAATATCCAGAGTTCCTGGATTGAGAATGACATAAGAATAAAATAGCGGTTTTCTCAATCGATTATTAGTTCCAGCACTAAGATAACCCCGTTTCCCTCCTTCATTAGATACTACCTGAAGAGCAACATGGAGACGGAGACGTTATGTTCAGACGACGATGCCCAGGACCTCCTGAGGGAAGGCCAGATCTCCCTGTTACAGCTCAGCACGGTGGAGGTGGCCACTCAGCTCTCGATGAGGGCTTTTGAACTTTTCTGTGCCATCGAGCCCACCGAGTACATCGACGACCTGTTCAAGCGCCGCTCGAAGACGGGCTCGTTCAGCCTGAAGCGCTTCGAGGAGAATCTCAATCACGAGACCTTCTGGGTGGCCACGGAGGTGACGCAGGAGCCCAACCAGCTCAAACGCATGAAGAACGTCAAGCACTTCATCAAGATCGCCCTGCACTGCCGCGAGTGCAAGAACTTCAACTCCATGTTTGCCATCATCAGGTGAGAGGGAGTCAGGGATGTGATCTGTGAACAAATTCGGTTTTGGTTTAATTGCGTTTTGAAGATCATATTTATACTGTATGTCTGAACGCTGTCTTCTCTCCACAGTGGTCTGAACCTGGCTCCGGTCTCCAGACTGAGGGGGACGTGGGAAAAGCTACCGAGCAAGTATGAGAAGCTGTTCGGGGACCTGCAGGACCTCTTCGATCCTTCCAGAAACATGGCCAAGTACAGGAATCTGCTCAACAATCAAAACCTCCAGCCACCAATCATCCCCTTGTTCCCTGTCATCAAGAAGGACCTCACCTTCTTACATGAAGGTAGTTGATTCATCAAAATCCTGAATATCAGATTGTAAAGTTCGCTTTAGTTGGTAATGGTTCATATGTGGTCCTCGCTACAAAGTTATATAAAGACAATTAGACTTTTCAAAATGAACATTAAAATAAGTTTTAATACTTGAATTGAGTGCATGATTTGAAATAGGCAATTCAAGACACTTAGATTATTTACGTGAAAGTAGTGAACGTGTAGTTTCTAGATTATTCCAATGAACAGGTATGAAATCAAACATAATTCAATACATTCAATTGTAATATTTAGTTTTTAATCTATGTGAATTCCACTGTTTTGAAGCTGGGCTATACAGAAAATATCAGATTCTGGTCTCAAATTAAGTTGCATCATCTTCTGAGTTGTACCTTTCGTAGTGTAGCATTAATATCATTATTCTTGCTGTTGTCCTGTTCAGTTCTATCGGATGTGTAACCCCTCTTTTCTTCATCGTAGGCAATGACTCTAAAGTGGACGGGCTGGTGAACTTCGAGAAGCTGAGGATGATCGCCAAAGAAATCCGCCATGTTGGTCGCATGGCGTCCGTCAACATGGACCCGGCCCTCATGTTCCGGACAAGGTGAAGACCACTTTTAAAATGCTCAAACCGGATTTCAGATTATTCTACGTGATCCTTCACCCTCCCTGTAGCAGCAGTCAGCTCACCTCCGACTAACCAGGCTCTGTTGGGGTTAGCCGGTTCACATAGATTCAGTTAAGATTTCTGCATCACGCTTCTCTTCCAAGCAGCTGTTCCCCTCTGGCAACTGTTTCCTCTGGCAACCGTTTCCCCCCCTCATACACATTGTTGGCATAAGATGTGCACAGTGCTCCCGTGAAAGTGTGTCTTTGTCTAATGATGTCTCTTCCTGGTGGAGTTGTTGCCATTTGATTCCCTTCTCCGCTGACTTTTCATGTGGGTGAAATTGCTTCTCTTTGGTGATCTTGGTGGTCTTTCCTGTCCTAAGCTTTGTCTCTTTCTCTCTCGTCTCATCCACCCTTTGCCCCCCATGCTTCTCTGTTCATGGCACCCGCCCTCTAGGAAGAAGAAGTGGAGAAGTTTAGGGTAAGTTTGGTCACCACCTGCACCACGGCCCCTTCACTCTGCCAATTTTGCAAGCTGCTTTTCTTCTTTGTTTCCTCTAATCAGTTTGAGTTTAATCCTCCTGCTAACACTGCCTGAGCCTAACCGAAGGGCATGAATTCACAAAAAGGTCACTTTTGCTAATGTTAGTGGGAACAAACCACATAAATTGAGCCACATTAGACTATAATATTACTGATACAGGCATCTATCTAGCCTTGCATAGCAAATGTGACCTTTTGTTATATGTTGTTTTAACTAACAATATGCATGAAGCTTTAGTTTCAGAACGTTGACGTTGAGGTTTTTATCTGTTTGTCATAACTCTGAACAACCAGAGATTCCTGGATATCAAGTGTTTGCTTTTTTTTTAAAGTCATGCTTTACATTCCTGTGGTCAAATGTGAAATCATTGCATATGCTGAGCACTCGATGGGGAAATGTTCCCATAATTATGATTCAGCATGTTGTAATTATACAAAAAATGTCTCGTAATTGATAAGATATGCATCTTGTAATTACGAGATAATAAGGATGTAATGACATGAATGAAGTCATAATTACGAGAGCGTTTTCGTCCCGTGCAGAAGCTTTGTGTTATGACAGTGAAATCCGAATTTTTTGATAAATAATCCACATTGAAAACACCAAAGGAAAATACAACTGGATGAGTCATCGACAAACACTCCAGTCTTTTGTCTGTGTTTCCGTTTGACATGAGTCACGAGCCAGAAAAAGGCTTTTTACTACCACTACAAGCAGATCTGACTCAAGCCACAGAAATGTAAACTATGACCGTGTTACACTTGTAGAACTCCCCCCCATTCCTTTCTACTTGCCCCTGTTTGGCTTAAAACACCACCTCCCTCCTCACCCCCCCACTCCCATGCTGCCTGGAATGTATGGAATGTTTTGGTGTTGAGAGGAGCTGCTGTAGCTCCCCTCTGCATGTCCTTTTTTTTTAAAATACACCATGTCCTACGTGCAGAGCAGAAGCATATCTGTATCCATACTCACCTGTAGGTTCATTTACAATCTGAAGTCTAATTCTCTGTCCTCTTCTGTGTTTTTCTGTGTTTCCTGTCTATAAATCTACGTTCCCCCCCTGTGTGTGTATATGCGTTATCCTACAAGCAGCTCTCTAAGTCAGGGTAGTGCCAACGCGGCGGTGCTGGACGTCACGCAGACGGGCGGGCACAAGAAGCGCGTGCGTCGCAGCTCCTTCCTGAACGCCAAAAAGCTTTACGAGGACGCCCAGATGGCCAGGAAGGTCAAGCAGTACCTGTCCAACCTCAGCCTGGAGGTCAACGAGGAGAGTCTGCAGACGCTCTCGATGCAGTGTGAACCCTCCATCAGTACGCGTGAGTTTGTGACGCAGAGTTTTACACACAAGGACATAACAAATACTTTTTACTCCACTGGGGATACACACATGTTCCCAGGACCCACAAGCCAGAGACAGACTGGGTGTAACCGCTGTAGTAACGAGACACACAGTCTTACTTACAGATTTATTGGCAGCGAATAGAAATGGCTAAACCAGCAGGACGGTTTCACATGGTTGATGCCAGCTTTACTTGCTGTTTGCTGCTCACAGACCCAACTGTCCATCATTTCTCATTCTCATACACTACACACCAAATCCCTTCTTCTTCTTCTTATAAATCCTTGTGTTTCTCCCCGTACTCAGTGCCCAAGAACGCCGGTGGGAAACGACCAGACACCTCCCCGGTCGTGTCTAGAGCTGCCAGTCAACAGAGGGGGCAGTTGACCAAAGGAAACCAGGCTCTCCAGGTCCCTAACGTGGCACTTTACCCATCCCGAAAGAAGGTCCCGGTCAAAGATCTGCCGCCTTTCGGTAAGATTAAGATTGAGGTTCATGAATGTTCTAGTTATTCAATGGGAACAACCAGTAATTACACTAATAATAACTATTTCATGGTGTTTGACAAGTTATTTCAATAACAGGTGTGAAAGGAGCGAATACAGTAATCAAACTGGCACTCGCCTAAATCACAAGGTCAAACCAGAACAATGCAACAAAGACAGAACCTTGGTTTGGACGTTCAAGTGTGAAATCACCATAGCAGGGTTCTGTTCTAAGAAATGTGTAAAACTCAATTTATTAAACCAGAATACATCTGAATTAAACTCTGACTTTAATGATAATACCACCAGTACAGAAATATTTGAACATATTTCTTGTTTTCATTTCTCTTGACAACCATGTGATTATTGAAAGAGTGAAAACATCCTGTATAAATCACCTGTTCTCTTCCACCCTCCACTCTTCCCTTGCTTTCTGCTCCACAACCTGTTATTTCAGATGATAGCAGAGGCAGCCTGTCCTAGCGCCTGTGTTTACGGCATTGCTGCCTCCTAGAGGCTGTCTGGCAACAAGCTTATAGAGGAAAACAAATCCCAGACAAAGCAGTTTAGCATCCCGACAGCTCGGGGGGGGAAATGGCAGCGTTCTTAATGCTAATTCTGCTCATCTTCTCGCTCATGTCCACAGGCACCAGTTCTCCACAATCTCTGAAGAAGATCCTGTCACTGTCGGAGGAGGCGAGCGACAGGCACCGGAGGCAGCCAGAGGACACAGTGTCCAACGCCTCCTCCCAGCTCTCCTCCCCTCCCACCTCCCCCCAGAGCTCCCCCAAGAAGGGTGAGTAAGCCAATAATCCTCCTTCCCTCCCCCCTCTATCACACCACTCCTCAAACTCCTGCTCTCTTCCATGATGGGCCACCAATGCCCCCTGGTGGTCGCATCTGTGAATTTTGTGTCAGATTATTTGCTTTATTACAAAACCAAGGTAATGTTGTTACTTCAGAGATCTTTGTAGATTAAGTTTGCAGATTCATGCACAAAGAGTCTCGCCATAAGAAAGATATTGAATAACCAGGACTGACAGTCTTCTATAACTAGAAAAGATGTACTTACACGGATCAGAAGACGGCACCAATGATTTCTCTACGCTCTACTGTGCAGCTCTGGATCCTGTTACACTTATTATTTCAACGTGTTCCACAATCCTCAGGGTTGTGTCGCACTGTAAATTCACTTGCAAGACTTGGGTTGAATATTTTTCACGTTGTGTCTTAAGTTTAGAACATTTCTTACTTTTCTTTCTTTTTTCTTTTCAGGTTACAACCGGATGGGCGACGCCTACTCAGACTCTGGTCACAGTGAGATCTCGTCTCGCTCCAGCCTCGTCAGTAACTCGTCTTTCGACATGGCTCAGGACGAGAGGCGGCTCCGTCACTCCGGAGGAGTCGGGGAGTCTCACATCGTGGGAGCGCGGCTGGAACGAAGAGCCACCACTGACCCCGACCAGTACAGCCTTGGGTACAGACACTAATAAACTCAATT
Organism: Pseudopleuronectes americanus; assembly: GCA_038501795.1. Taxonomy (NCBI): domain Eukaryota; kingdom Metazoa; phylum Chordata; class Actinopteri; order Pleuronectiformes; family Pleuronectidae; genus Pseudopleuronectes; species Pseudopleuronectes americanus. Next base: position 21,801,006 of record CM076723.1, read on the forward strand.
TGAAAATATATGTTTATGTCTCAGGTGATTTTACGTATAGTGTAACCTTGCTTGTTTTTTTCTTCTCACAGGTCATATTCCTCGATGCAGGACTGTCGGGGTATTTACGTCGGCTGCCCGACGGTGCTCTCTTCTCCCAGCTCAGAGGAGCTGACTCAGGATCAGGGCGACCGTGTTTCACTCGACGCTGCAGACAGCGGCCGAGGCTCCTGGACTTCATGCTCCTCCGGCTCCCACGACAACATCCAAACGATGCAGCAGGGGCGCAGCTGGGAGACCCTGGCCTTCGGTGGGGGCGGAGGTGGAATCGTGGGGCTCCCTCCCGGCGGACCAGAGGCCTTCTTGGGAGGACCTGCAGCCCTGTGGGCGGCGCAGGCCAGGGGGAGCTGGGCGTCTGCCAGCTCCTCGTCATCCTCCGCCGCGTACTGGGGAGAGGACTCCGAGGGGGACACCGGCACCATCAAGAGAAGAGGCGGGAAGGACGTCAATGCTGACCCAGAAACGAGTAGCATCACATCCACCGGGTCAGAGGAGGCCAAGCACCTTGGCCGGCCGTCTCCATCACCCATCACCGCTGGGGGTAAAGGGCTCATTTGTGAGTGATTGCATGTAGCCGTGCAGTTTGATCGCTCTTTCTGGGAGTTTTGTTCAGTAGAACAGATAAAGATCTACCCTGGAGTGTCCTGTGACCCAGAGGTTCAAGATCCTGGTCTCACCACTACCACTAACTTCAATGTATTGTATGTTAAACGTGCCTTCATCATTATCTTCTCTTTTGTGTTCACTCAGCACGGAAAGAGGGTCGATACCGGGAGCCTCCCCCTACCCCCCCTGGCTACACGGCCCTGAACATCAACGACCTTGCAGAGGGTCAACATCCGGCTCCATCGGTCCCCACGACCACAGCCATCCACTCAGGCCGCCGGCCGCCCGACTACTCCACGGCTCTGCAGCGCTCGCGTATGGTCACCCAGTCCCCCGACTCCCACCAGGCCCAGCAGGGGGCAAAGCAGCGGCTGGGCGGCCTCCACCGCACCTGCTCGCCAGCCGGGGACCAAGAGCGCAATGAGGAAGAGGAGGGTGAGTCCTTGTCTCCCAAACTAGTCGCTCTGAGGAAGCCAAAGCGAGTGGCACCGCACACACCTGAGACTCCCAGACCATGAGTGTGTGTACGGGGGTTAACAGGCAGGGCCCCTCCCCCCCGAGGCAGGTAAAAACTAATTTATCAGGTTGCCCCCTCCCCTCTCCATTCCAATGAACCTGCATGTGAACAGGAGCACACACTTGGACTGAGACTGCCCATTCCTTCACACGAGCTCGCACAGCACCAGTAGCACCAGTAGCACCAGTCCCATTTCAAATCTTCATCTTCTGCCAGTTGACTGTCAGAGTGCATGAGTCATCCTGGTGGGATCGGTCACTCACCACTTCTCTGCTGCCACACACTCTCTCTCCTCTCACCTCTCACACAGGGTGCCGTTAGGGTCCCCCCCCCACCCCATGCAGTCTAACTCAATGCCTGAAAACATGCACCCCCCATTCTCCCTGCACCCCCACGCACCTGACCCGCCTGCACTGGTTGAATTTTGTGATATTGTAGTTTCCAGCTGATGAAACAGAAACACAGAGATGTGACGAGGAAATCTGAATTCCTACCTTCCACACAATCAATCATTGAAATATAGCAAACATTAGTTTTCCGTTCAGATGATAATACGACTCAAAACGTCCCTGATACAATTAAACCATCACAGTGAAAATTCTCCTGTAAGTTTTAGGGCGAAGAAAGAATCAAACTTTGATTCTGTAAGAAAGTTTACAAATGTTTGTTGAGCATCCAGATCTGACTAAAGAACTTTTGGGGATGTTGAGAATACTAACTATCCTAAGATTGTTCTCAAACCCTAATGATATAAACTTTATTCTAAATAACTATAAATGAAAACAAAACCCAAATATAACTTGAATTCAGAAACTAAACAAACAAACTGCTATGCATTGTTTATCCCGTTAAATAAAGGTTTTAATATAATATCAGCAAACATCAAAACAAAATAGTTCATATCAGCAGATCTTTATTGCCCGAGTCTTCTTCTCACCCTCTGATCCGTCACAGCTGTGAGTTTTTAATAAACTAGAAAACAAAGGAAACCACAGCAGGGAATTTACAGTTATTAAACAGAAACATTCAGCCATAAATAATCTGTGGACTTATCTGAATCTGTTAAGGTTTAGTCGAGAATCCTTTATAATCCATAAAAACGATATCACAAACGCCTGCTTTCTGTGAACACGAGGACTTTGACGAGCAAGTGACAGAGCGCTGGACGTCAGAGTAATAAAATATATCTGATGTTGGTGCATCTGTGAGTAAAACCAGACGGGGACCTTTCAAAACTGATCATAACAGAATGAAATCGACAAAATGTCTTTTGTCTCTGTCAAATTTCAAGTCGCTCCAAGTTGATTATCATCGTGCTCTGACATGAGCAGGAGGCAGGAAATCAATCTGAAGAATGAACGTGTCTGACAGTAGATTACACGTGATTCATGTCTTTGACCTGAAAGAAAACAGGTTTCAACTCTCACTCGAGTGAACTTCTCTCTACTTTTAGAAAGTGAAATGTGTCTGTGGTGTGTGTCTGTGTTGTGTGTCTGCGTCCGTCCTCTGACCGTGTGTCTGTCTTCTCTCTCCACAGAGGACGAACAGGTGTCGGCGGTGTGAGGGACCACGGTGGACGTCCTTCTTGCAGTAACTTGAAGTCCCCCCTTCCTGGTTCGGGGTGGACAGGATTACAGAGACAGACCAATAGACTTCATCATCAGTTACATACGTGCCTGCCTCCTCCACTCGGCTCCCCTCCACCCCACCCCCCCCCTCCCGATCGGTGGACTCCTCTGCTCGTCTCCCTCCCCTGCCTTAAAGCATCATGGGGGGTTGAATGACCCTGCATGCAACAAAAAAATACTGTGAAGAAGAAGAAGAAGAAGAGGAGGAGGAGGAGATGGAGAGAGAGAGAGGGGAAGGTCAAAGACGATGACTAAATGCCTGGCACTTTGAGAAAAAGACTAGAGAATCATTAACTGGCGTCGGGGGAGGTCGACCTGGACGCACAAAACACACACACACACACGGAACCACAAACATGTCGCTGTCAGAAAAACCCTGTTAACACAACAGCATCTTGACGTGTTGAGCTTCATCTGCACTTTCTCATTTTCTAGAACAAAATGGACTGAAGACGGAGAGAAACAGCGGTTGACTTGACTCTTCATTTTTCCAACTTCCCCTCTGGATCTCTGTTCTTTTTTTCTTTGCGTTTGACTGATTGCACTCTGGGGGCCGAAGAGAGAGAGAGAGAGAGAGAGAGAGAGAGGACCCAAGTCAGCCCATGGTTTCTCTGCCTGGACTGAAAACAAACCCATCTGTCGTTTGAGTGTTCGGACTCTGACAAAATCCAGTATTAACTTGTGTTTCACATGTGAACGTTTATCAAGTGTTGGTTCAAGTGGAAGCTCAACATGCACAGTTTATGGACAAACACACACACACACGCAGAGTACATGTTGTTGTACGGACACATAGACACAAAAAAGACGGTTTATTACAGATTTAGCACTTTCAGCACAATCCCAGATGTTACCAGAGGTTGGGCCTGGACACCAGGGTATGATCCCACCTCGGAGCTCGTCCTGGTCACATCGGTCTCATCTCATCATCCTGTGGCTTGCTGTTACATCGAGAGTGTGCGCCTCTGTCACTCGCCTGCTGGTGATGTTTAAAACAAAAAAAAAGCACATAGGCGATCGAGCGCCGGCTGAAACCTGAGAGAACAGATCTGTTTCTGCAAAAATCGTAAAGGACGCCTGTAGATTGGTTCTGTTTTCCTCGTGTGAGGTTTGGACGCTTGCAGGATTTTTCCTCATCACGTACGAATCAAGGCTTGAGAGCGGTGGCCTCTTTGTATCTGGTGGGAAAGGGATCAAGCAGGGTAGTGAACATCAGCAGCTGCCAACGTGTACATTGTGAGTGTAGCTCAACTTTTACAAACCAATCTTGTACAGAGTCTTACGATACACACACACCCATTTCCTTTTTTCAAAATAAAAGTACCCACGAATTGAGATTAGGCTTCTTTTTTCTTTTTTTTTCTCCCCCTCAACTTTTTTTGTGAATGTCCAAAGCGCCTTACGATGCCATGATTGCGTACATTTCTTTACGTGCTCGTTCTTCGTCATGAATCACCTTGTTTCAGGAGCGACTCTTGAATCAAGCAATAGTGGAATTGAAAATGCCTTATTCAAGAAACTTCCCTGGACGTTTAAGACTCGGTACAAGATGAAGTCAAGACATTTCTCTTTGTGTTACGTGGCTTCGGACGGCGCCTTGTTACGGTGTGTTACATATCCGTCTACACACACTAGTGACCCTGTGCGTCTCATCCGCTGCTGTCGATTCATCTCAAGTAAAACAAAAATAAAAACCCTCTCACCTGTTACAGACATCAGCTCCATGGACGCTGTGTTCATCCCCCCCCCCGGCCTCCCGTTGAATCGCGCCCGCCAGTGGAAGTGGCTGAATTGTGTTTTTTTTTAATTGTTTTTTTTTGAGGACTCCAGTGCGGAAGCTGACAAATGAAGAATTCCCTTTTTATTTTGTATTTCCCAAGGCTGCCAATCAGAACGATCAGATTTCTTTTTTTCTTCTTCTATCACTGATTCGCACTGATCACATTGATCAGTCTTGGAAACGACAGACTGAGAAAAAAATAAGACGAATGAGTGCAGTGTGTGTGTTCCCCAGCGTTCGGTGACTACATGCGAATCATTTCCGTGTTCCTTTTTGTTTATTGTAATATTATAATTTTATTTTTTTTGTAATGGCTGCAGATAGATTGTTAATAATTCGTTTGTATTACAGTGGTGACATGCATCATTCACTTTCATTCAACTCTGAAGATAATGTGCATATTAGCGGGCCGAGTCCTATTTCGAAAAACAAAAAGTTGCACAAAAATGTACAAGCGTAAAGATAAAAGTGTAGTGGGTAGAACTGCTACTCCGTTTGATGTGTGATGTCAGTGAGAAATGTACATTTAGCTGGTGATGACCTTCTGTTCTTCATTCTTTCTCGTACTACTTTGACCTGTGTATGTCTTTTAAAAAGACAATCGGTGGAGTACGTATCGGTTGTTTTTGTATTTTTAATACAATAATTGTAAATATTGGTTATATTTTTGTTCAAATGTACTATGTTTATGCCTCAACATCCAGTTTATATGAAGCTGGGAATCAATAAATACTGCATAAAGAATCAACACCTAGGTTTAAATGCACTTATTCATTTCTTTCTGCATTTTGATGTCTTTCTTTTCTAAATTGTTTTTTCCTTGAGAGTTTTTTTTTCTTCTTTCTTCATACTCCCAGATACCGTCTAGTGTTTGCACAAGTCATGGAAGCAACTTGAAAAGTGTAACCCTCATACTTTTCTATCTGACCCCGCAGTGTGTCAGAATTAATAAAAAAGAGATATTGAAGTCTCGCCTTGCTTTCATTTACTCCTCTCGTATTTTCTTGTTATCCGGAGCTGTGAGAATAGCACAAGTCCCAACTCTAATTTTTCCTTTATTATCGCTGTTTCTAAATTGTTCCTTAGATTAGTTGTGTTTGAGTTTATTATGAAATTCTCACAGTCAACATACCCTCTCGTCATAAATAAGATCTTATTACCTCTGGCCAGAGCTCCTGTGATATGTATTTCTCCTGCAAGAAAAACATTTAATTTGTCTTATTTTATAACAAATCCACCAAGAGATTCACTAATATCCAGAGAGAGATTCCTGCTCTTTGAATAAAACATAAGGAAACATTTTTATTACATTAAAAGAAAGAAATCTAAAGTCTACTGCATAAATATGTCTGAAGCTGCACAGAACTGGAGCTGCAGTGGTTTCAGAAACACAGCAGTTATACCACTAGAGGTCACTGTTACTCCCAACAGTCGGGATCTGAATTCTTCACCACGAGTTTCCAAACTTTTTAGCCTCTGATCCATGAAATAAAGACTCCAGAGACTTGAGATCATCAATAATAGACTACAAGGTTATTAACTATGTGCACATGTCACAGTGATTCCTGTGCTGCTGCAGCTGATTCTGTTTCTAATCCGTCATGTGTGGACAAGGATATTAAAAAGATGGCATAACTTTCTTATGTTGAATACGATTTTCTTATCATTTACAAAAATTATAGCCCAATACTAGTAAATTGAATTTGATATTTGGAGATCATCGTGTGACGTCTCTCTAAGGCTGTTTTTCAGACAGGAAGTGATCCTCTGGACATTCACCTGCCTTTATGAACGGAAATGTCCGAGTGACACCTTCTGGACTTCCTGCAGACCAAACCCCTCGGAATAAAAAGTCTGATATGAGAAAACAGCATTAGACCCTCTGCAGGATTCACCTTGAGCGAGCGGTTCGGTTGATGATGCTTCCTAACACGTGACCGTCCCAAAAAGAAAAAAAAATATCTCCGGATTAAAAAGCAGAGCCACTCACATAGAAGACGAAGAGGGGGAGATAGTTTCTGTGTCGATAAAGGCCTGTATTGATATACTGTAAATGCTCTGCCCCCGGAGGATTTCACATTCTGACCGTATCTGTTACAACTGTCTCGCTCGTCACTCCCGCTCCTCATGAATAACGGAGCCGCACGCTGTCCCCGGTTCTCCATCAAAAAGCAGAGGGCCCCAATTTGTCACCCTCTCCAGAAACTGATACACACTCGAACCATGAGAAATGAGGAGCTGCTCTGACACACACACACACACACACACACACATATACACACTTTTACACAAACTGTCAGGCCAGTAAATAAAGGTGAAAAATAAGTTTCAGTGTCTCCTGATCCATATTTCTATTCTCAGTCTTTCACTCAGTAGAGTTTCGGACATGAGAAAATTGTTGTGCCAATATTCAATATTTGTCCAAACAGCCGCAAGTATTTTATTTTTTGTGTTTATTGTAGATTATCAGTAAATAGTTTGTCTATTTCTAGAGTGAGAAAGTCAAGTCACAGTTGATTTATTCAGCAACAACTTGAACAGGTAAAACTAAGAAAATAAAAGTACTTAAGAATATATATATATTTAAACCCTTGATAAATAGAGAATAAAAAATAATTGAGGATAAAAATATTGCATTCTATCAGATAAAGGAGATAAATGTTGAATTTATAAAGTGTGTCCGACATTTAACCACCGACCAGACTGTGGTTAGAGGCAGATTCTGACTCTAGGAGTGTGCTGCTCCTTCAGAGCCAGCAGGGGGCACTGTTCTCTATGAAAACAGCCACACATGGCCGTGTCCACTCTTTCCAAGGGCGATGGGGCCTTATCGGGGGGCAGCAGGCAGCCAGTGGTCGTCTGTAGATAGACGCCTGGTGGTGTGTGTCTGTGTGTGTGTGTCTGTCTGTGTGCATGTGTGTGTGTGTGAGTCGTGGTCCGTGTTCAATCCAGGCAGCTGTGGGTCATATTATGGGACCGTCTGGATTCCTTTCATGGTAAATTGGATGAAAGCGACAGCAGCACTGGAGCTGAGGGGAGTGTCTGGACACCAATGAGGCTACACACTCAGACACACACACAAACACACACACACACAGGCCCTGGCAGACAATTCAGTTAAAAGCTGTCAGAGTCAAAAGAATTGAGAGAAAGAAAGATTAATAAAAGCCGTACACGCTCCTCTGCTCAGGAGCTCTCCTGCACAATTTGCTGTGGTGAAACCCGGTGAGGGGGAAGAGGAGGAGGAGGGGGAAGAGGAGGAGGAGGAGGAGGAGGAGGAGGAGGAGGAGGAGGAGGAGGACAATTAACTCCTGTTTTTGTGTTGATGGAGAATCATGTTCACGCTCAACACAAAGAGACTCAAGCTGTTTCCACCAGTAACTATAAATCAAAGTTCCTTTAATCATCTTTAGAGATTCTTGTGATATTTAATGATTCTGTCAGATATGGTGAATGTAATCAGAAACAATCTATTCCTCCTTGTTCCTTCATCCTTCCAGCTTTTCAAACTCCAACTCCACCAATTACGTTTTTTTTTGGTAGAGCCACTTCCCGCCATAAGAAGCCCAGCGAGCTCCATCGATACATTTTTGTATCTTATGACACCTTTAAAAAAAAATCAATAGTACAAATCAGGCACAAAAGCGTCAGTATTCTTTCCTAGATAAGCATCTCCAAACGACTCGGATCTGTTATCGCCTCGTATCGACCGTTTGGTTATTTTATGACAGAGAAGCCATTTTCCTTCTGTTCTCCTCACGCTCTCGGCGCCGCTCGTCCCCTCGACCGCTCCGGCTCTCGAGTCCTCGCTGTGGTAGATGAGCAGATAGCGACGCCGGCCTCTGACGGGAAAAACCTGCAAATGTGCTGAGATAAGAGGAGGCAAGCGAACACGTCACCGTGGAGACCAGAGTGCTCAGCATCAGTGGGAGAATGTCAGGGATTATCCTCATAGGCCTTTCAGACGATTATCTACATCTATACATCCATCATCCATGTATCTATCTGTCTGTCCATCTATCTATCCATCTATCCATCCATCTATCTATCTATCTATCTATCTATCTATCTATCTATCTATCTATCTATCTATCTATCTATCATCCATCTATCTATCTATCTATCTATCTATCTATCTATCTATCTATCTATCTATCTATCTATCTATCTATCTATCTATCTATCTATCTATCTATCTATCTATCTATCTATCTATCTATCTATCTATCTATCTATCTATCTATCTATCTATCTCTCACTGACCCTCTTGGCCACAGTCTGAACTGTAATTGCAGCCGAGAGCTTCGCGACGACTTGAATTCAAATGTTTATTTTCGAGGGGAAACAAACTCGACAACAAACCTGTCTCACAATGGGGTCGTTAGCATGCAGCCGGTAAACAGGCCGAGTGTGTTAGCATGTAATTAAAAGTCTCAGGGTCCTGAAGGCGACAGGTTGAAATGCAGAGAGATTTAAGGAGTGCATTGTAAAGCAATACGCTGTGATTTACCTCTGGGAACAGATATTTTGGATATTACAACAGTGCCCAGGCTTCAATGTTAGAAGTGTCAAAACTGTGAATGTCATAATATCCAGTTTCTCCACTGGGATCATTAAATCTCCATCAATCTCCTCTTAGAAAGGAAAAACAATCTTTAATTTGTTATTAAGTACAATGATGATTGATCGTGACATTTATATCAGCCACAGTTTCCTTAGAGGAGGACGACAGAAAACTACATCTGCCAGGTCATGGGTTGATGTTACTGGTGAACACTTCATCGTTCTGTTACTGGGATAAAGAAGCCATTCAGAGTCTCAACTGGGTTTGAAGAACTGGGACTCAGAGTCCAAGTTTCTCCTTTTGCAGTGAACAGGGCGTCTATAAGGCTGAATGGCTCGAGGTCTGAACCACGACTGAGGGGTGGTTCACAAGTAATGGTAAGTTAATGACCCCTGAGCTAATTGAGTCTAGAGGCGGCTCCTCACTGTGCATGCAGGTGCTCGGTGTATCCTGGGATCCGTTGGCCTGAGGAGGAGGATCCTCCCACTGGAGCCGTCGCTGCTCGGTGATGGAAGGATGCATCTGTCGGACACATTTTAAGGAGCCCTGGAAAACGGGGCAGCTGAGTCGTGCTGTCACTCAGTCTCCATATGCAGCCTCTGAATCGAGACCCAGGGAACGTGAGCATAAACTCGAGATATGATGAATCCCAGGTTCATCATATCCCCACTCAAAGCTTGAATCTGGTGGACATGCAGGGACGTCACAGGCCCGGCTGTCCCAGCGTCCTTAGAAAAGCCTCCACGGTAATCTGCTCCACATAAAGCTGGTATTAGTCCTGCTACTATTTCTCTTTGTCTCTGTGGACACTGACAAAACCACCGCCGCTCGCTTTAATTACATTTACTATCTGAACGGTCCTGAGGTAGAACAGAGAGGGCTGGAGACAAAAGGTCACCTAATGGCAGCTGAAGAACAAAAACCGTGGATCACATCACACAGAATACGTTTAACACGTCGATGGTTTGATTCTCAAACATGTTTGACCCACTTTGGAATATTTGAGTGACTCTGTGAGAACCTGACCTGCTTTTTTTGGCCCTGGTCTCCACACATCTATAGTGTTATTTTATAAGTTATTATAAAATAACTTATAAATAATCAGTTTCAGGCATGTCTCATCCACTAACATGGAGGATATGGGGTTTGTGAACTACACTGTGGTCAGCCACCAGGGGGCAGTGATGACTTTACACAGTCTGTGGTCTTGTCAACATGCCTGCTGGAAAATTGAAGACGTCACAATAAACTTCAAACATGTTCGTCCCTCATTCGACAGGACGACTCGAGGCCTGGTGAAAAGAAGAAAACATCATCTTACATCTCTTCCGCCTTTAATTTGACCGACCCTCTCCATCCTCTTTGTGCTGTGTGTGTGTTGTGTAGCAGCCAGTGTTGTGCCGGGGAGGCAGCATCGCAGCGGGGGAGGCAGGCAGCAGGATGAACAAGCTCTGGACAGCCTGGAGGCAGCGGAGGGGAGGATGTGGACTGAACTAAACTCCATCTTAAGCAACATCTCCCACCCCCTCGGTGGTGGGCTGAGAGCTGCACAGCTTCTCCAGCCTCGGCTCCGGCCTCACAGGCGGCTGGTGTGTTGTGTAATAATAACACTAAACTCTTATTGAGCTCGGCCTCAACAAGGAGCCGCAGGACAATCAACCGATCGATTAGTCCAAAGCTAATTAACGAACAACAATAGAAACTGATTAGCAGCTGGTTTGATTCTGCTTTTGTTTATGGGAACCTGACGCCACTCTCACATCTGCACAACATCAGTAACACTGCGTTCAGACACTGAAGAGTGTGTGCGTGAAGGCAGACGTCCGAGGGAGAGACTCAGGAGTTTCTGGCGCTCAAGTATAAAGTCAGCAGGAGATCTCCCTTAAATGTTGATATTACACTTAGTATTAATACTTTAAAAAACATGTTGAAAGATCATCTTCAAATGTAGAAATAAACTTGTTTCCTGCACTTTGGACAATGAAGCTGGGAGAGAGAAGAGATTATTTTGAATAGATAAAGTGGGCTGACAGTGAATTAGGATTTAAACTTAAAGGATGTTCAGTTTACAAGATTGTTTTTATTTACTCAAATTAAACATATAACCTACTTTCAGTTTATAATTATAATCATATATTAATAGTAATATATCAACAGCTTTTCCTCATTTTTTCTTCTTACTATTTGATAGAAATACTTGTTTAACTGAGCCTCTTGTTTCTTTATCCACTGGAAAGACCAACAACAAACAAAGAACACATTATCTCCTACCTTTCTGCTTAAAAGTTCAGAGATCTGATTAATATAATAACAATTTGAACCTGGTTTTCATTAACTATAGTTTGTTTCTTCAACCGAACTCAGTCCCAGCTTGTTGCTGCTGGTGTATCAGGACCTGGTCTGGTTCTGCTTCTTGTTGTGTTGCACTTCTGGCTGCTGCATCTGCTGTGTGTCAGTATATTGTTGTGTTGCTTCTGTTGGCAGCGCGGCAGCTTTTGCAGTGACTGTCTGTTTGCATTGGTGTTGATTATGAATGATGGATTTCTTTGCGGCTCAGCTCTTGTGTGTGTTTTGTTTGGCAGGTGCGTTGTGTTGCTTCCCTTTTTGTTTCCACACTGGAAAGGAAGAGTCATAATTTGAATGTTGTGGACACAGTTTATTTCCCTTGTTCTGAGGCTTTGGATCATTCCCAGCTCAGATCTCCTGTAGAGATGAATATTCAATCTCATATTTGCTTTCAGGATGTGAACATCACGGCTGTCCTGCAAACTGCCTGTTCATAATTATATCCATATAATATCAGCGTGGAGGAAATCCCTACATACCATCTGTAAATCTTAAAACAGGCATATTTCATATTCAAGTCAATATTACAGGAATAAGATCAAATCACTTTCTTTACTTTTCTGCACATCATGATTAAATGTGAAATACTGAGGAGCCATGTTAAACCTCACTGAGTGTGTATGTGTTGTGTTGCTGGTGTGGCTCATCCTGTCGTAGTTAGATCACTGGGTTTAGGTTGATGATGGAGTTGTGTCGTGTTGTTGAACAGTCACACTTTCAGGTAATCGCTGTGATACACAGAGTTTGGTGTAAGCTGTCAAGTAGAAGATGTAATATTCTGTAAACTGAACAATTCATGTGTTTGGTAGAAAGAGCTGAAGTGTTTTTTATTTAATCAAATTATTAAACAGCTTGTCTAAAATGAGATATCATGAAGAAAATCTAATTTATTCATGTTAAAAACAACCACACACTCGCAGGAATCAATTAATTAACATCTAATGAATAAACAGACTCTTATAAAACATCAGCTGTTGAATAAAAATCAGATTGAAAATGAGAAGCAATGCACTTTTAGGATTTTTTTTCAGGTTTTCAGGTTTTCAGGTTTTTCTACCAGCATCCCTTCTTCACTCAAACATTATTCTCCTCCCCAGTGGAACTGCAGCTTCTCTCGCTTTTTCTCCTTTTGTTGTTTGATTCTGTCTCGAACTTCCTGACATTTTTCAGAAAGTCCCAACTGTCCTGAAAAAGTGTTTTCACCCAAACCCATGGTTCATTTTGATCCAGACCGAGTCCTCCTCTTTCGTTCTGACTCATATTTTGTCTGGTTCCTTTCACACAACAGAAAAAGAAGGAAAGGCTCCAGACAAAAATGTCATAATTCAGACAAACACCAGCAGCCCATTTTAATTCAGTTATTTAATTTTTGACCAGAACCTGATTTTACATTTAGCTGACGCTTTGATCCAAAGGGACTTACAATAACCATCCATTGGGGATTGCTGGGATCTACCCCCTCAGCAACAGCACCCCTAAAGTCATGTCATGAATATGAGACTTTCAGAGACATATCTGTATCTTTCTTTTTTATGTTTGTTTAAGTTTGAGCCAGATTCATATAGGTCAGATGGGGACTTTACCATATATATATATAATGATGTATAACAACGACTCTGGTGGGACTCGAACCCACAACCTTTGAATCACTTCCTCAGTGGTGATGCTAGAAGTCCAATGCGCTATCCATTGCGCCACAGAGCCACTCATACAGTCCGACTGATGTTAGCATTCGAGGGGCACACAGACGTCATGTGACCCCTCGTACAGCAGTGGGATCGTCTGGTGCCTCCAGTCAGCCCCCCCCCCAGCTCCCTCTGGAGAGCAGCTGATCAGCTCCCTCATATTAGTATTCCATGTTTCCCGCCCTGTGTTCCTCTCACCAGCTGCCCGGCGAACATCTGAGTCGACGTGTGCATTTAAACGTTGTCCACTCCAGTTATCTTGAGCTATTAGCAGCTCGACAGCAGCTTTCACACATCATTAGGCCAAACTCAGAAAATCAGCAACTCGCAGCAGGATCATCAGATTTAGTTATGATGGAAATTGTTTTTATCACAGAACCAGTTCAATTTATAAAAACTTGAAGGAGATCAGTCAACATCCTTCTTCATTAGATGAAGCAGGAAGAGCAAAACTGATTAATTACATCATCTATAGGGAACTGTGTAGATATTATTTGTACCAGTGCCTTGAGGTGAATGTCTGTTCACTGGTTTGATTCCCACAATGATTCCTGCTGGTTTACCTGTGTGAACAAACAGGTTTTCATGTGTCAGCACAACCGTGTGTTTACATCTGAGTCTGAACATCCTGAGATCTATTTGAGAACATTTGTTTATTTCAGGTTTGTTTAGTCAAAGAGAAAAACTCAGCCTCCCTGTCAAGGTTCAGCTTGTGTTGTGTAGAATGATGTGTCAGCATCTCGCTGCCGTTTCCACCTTTTTACTCAGTGTTTCACACAGGTTGAAAATGAACTTGTGTTGTTGGATGACTTGGTGTTTGTGTGTGACTGATGGCCAGATTATTTTGTGTCTTTTCAATTTACACATGTTCCCTAAACAACTGCAGAGAAAAACAACTCAGACAGATGTGTTGCCAGAAGGGAATTGATATGAAAATGGTTGAATAATATGTCAGTTTGAAACTGGGTGGGCTTTCCAGTCTGTGTATTCGAATCTGTATCATCTCCATCTTTCTTTGTTGATGGGAATGTGACGCAATATATTGGACTTCCTAGTTTCTTCCTCTCTGCGGAGGCTCCTGCTCATGGAAAGTTTCCAGCAGTGTCGACCCAAAAGTTTGACATCGTCTTGCAATGCACAACTGTCACAAAACCATGTTTGCATCATTAAAAATGAAATTCTACAATTGGAGGCATGTGTTTTCCGATGGTTTTGGACTGAACTAGTTCTCAACTGGAATTTGTTCCAGATTCCTGCGTCTACGAACCTGCAAACACAATTTCCCTCCTTCAGAATGTAATAAAGTCTTCATGTGGCTGCGAGTCTGACAAATAAATCTGAGCAACAGGGTTTTGCATGAATGGATTTGTTGCTCATGTGAAATACATCAGCAGGTATCAGAGACTTTCTAAATGAAACTAAATGTTCAGTCACAGCAAAGAGAGATGTCATCAGCTTCTGTGTATTACTCACGTTTTAATCTTCAACAAGAGAAACTCCAGCAGTGAACTCTCAACATTTAAAATCCGAAGTTAAAGTGGTTTTGTAGAAACTGTTGCAGCGGTGACGCCTGCAGCTTTGAGCATAATGAGGAAAACATTATTAAACACGGCTGCAGTGTTTTTCTAATGCTCCATAATAATACATGAAACAGTCAGTTATCAGGCTCGAGCTTTCAAACGGGTTCGTTATCGAGTAAAAACATCGGAGTGGTATATACCAAGTTTTACCAGTAGGTGTCAGTAATCTGACTCTGGGGGAAACCGTCCACTTGGTGGCGCTAGTGCCTCTAAGCTGAATTACCAACCACGAATGAACGCTGAATAAGAAGCTGAAAGTCAAGCGAGGTCACAATCAGCAAGAAAACTTCATCAGCTTCAAATCCTTGTTGTCATAATGTCCTTCATATTTCAATGTCTTGCTTTGTCTGTCCAGGTAATAAAAACTATCTATTGATA